>JAJPUD010003980.1:101836-217984 GCA_023553655.1 Myrmecobius fasciatus
CTCTCTCTCTCTCTCTCTCTCTCTCTCTCTCTCTCTCTCTCTCTCTCCCCTCTGTGTGTCTGTCTGTCTATCTCTCCATATTCTCTCCCTCTCCTCCCCCTCCGTCTTTCCCTTCCTCCCTCTCTCTTTATCTCTCTGTCTCTCTTGGTCTTTCTCTATCTGTCTGTCTGTCTCTGTCACTCTCTCTCTCTCTCTCTCTCTCTCTCTCTCTCTCTCTCTCTCCCTCCTCTGTCTGTCTGTCTCTCCGTATTCTCTCCCTCTCCTCCCCCTCGCTCCTTCCCTTCCTCCCTCTCTCTTTCTCTCTCTGTCTCTCTTGGTCTCTCTCTCTCTGTCTCTCTCTGTGTGTCTCTCAACCCCCCCTCTCCCTCTCCCTCTCCTTCTCTCTCTCCCTCTCCCTCTACCCCCTCTCAAATTTTGACAAATAGTTATAATGGCCATATCTAATAAGATAAAATTTAACAATGATGAATAACCTCAGGTTCAAAAAATTAATTTGATGATGATCATGATCATGATAGCTAGCATATGCTAGACATTTTACAAATATTATTTCATTGGATCATCACAAGAATCTGAGAGGTGGGTGCTGTGATAATTCCCATTTTACAATTGAGGAAATTGAGACAGACATCAGTTAAATGGATTAGATTAAGTGACTTAAGCAAGGTCACACAACCAACAAGTAAAGACAGATTTCAACTCAGATCTTCCTGACTCCAGGCTCAGGGCTCTATTTATTGTGCCATCTAGCTGATTTATTTTGTAGAAGATGGAGTAGACATGACTAGATAGTGCTTCATCTGAAGAAAAGCTGGAGGTTTTAGTGAACTGCAAGGTCAATAAGAATCAACAATGCAATATGATGATTCAAGAAATTACCATTAATGTAGCATTTTAATGTTTGCAAATATCTTTTTTAATCTTAAAACATCATAAAACACTAGCAAAACATCTGTTTCACCTAAAGTGATCATTGCCAGATTAGAATTATCTTCCTAAGCCACTATCTTAAATCACTTCAGAAAGCATGTGCTAACCTAATTAGAGGAGCCAAAGAAAAGAATTTGAAAGTGAAAAAGCCTGTTCATATGCTCACTAAGACATTTTGGGTCACAAGTAAAAAAAAATAATAATTTTTAGTGGTGAAGGTCAAAGACTTGGGATCTGTTCCAAAGGAGAATCCATAAACATCTCATTGATTTGCACAGTCCTCCTGAGTTAGTTAAACAGATCACTTCTATCAATGTTGAATCAAGTATAACAATTGAAATCACCATTCCAGGTGTCTAATTATCCCTTTTAAACAAATTGATCATTTATAAATAAATTACGTTTTTTAAAGAAAGAAAAAAATCAAACAAAAAAGAAAAAAAATTGAATTCAAGAGGAAAGCTGATAGGGATAGGAAGATAATAGGCTTGTAAGATTAGGGGTTGTGCCTGAGAGGGAAAAAGCATGAACAAACCAAACTTCAACTTTGGAGAGTCAATTGTGAAGGGAAGAAAAAAGGGAAAAATGATAAAACCCAGGGATCAGAATCTGGGAGAGGAAAGAGGAAAAGAAGCAGTAAATCAAAAATAGACTATACTAATATCACTATAATCTACCACACTTCTTTTTCATAACTGGCATCTTCTTTGTAAAGAGGGGGAGAAAGTCAAAAAGAGAAAAAGTACAAGGGGATAGAATGGAGAGAAATATCAAAAATTAACAATCATAACAATGAATGTGAATGAGAGCATCTAATCACAGGATCATTCATTAAGATCTGGAAATGACCTTAGAAGTCATTAAGCCCAACTACATCATTTTACAAATGAGGAAACTGAGACAAAATAGAAGGTAAAGACTTTCTTACTATCAAATGGCAAATAAATGAGTCAAGATTCAAACCTAGGTTTAATAGAGTCCAGATCCAGTGCCCTGTGTGGAGTGAATCAGAAAGCAGAACTCAACCAGATGTCATTCAGAAACACACTTGAAAGATGAAGATTTATATAGCATTAAAATAAGAAACTAAAATAGAACTTTTAATGTCTTAGCTGAACCAAAAATAACAACCACCAATAGCCACCATAATTTCATATAAGGCAGCAGCAACACACACACACACACACACACGTGATTAAAAGGTAAAAAGAAAAACTACAATATGGTTAAAGGCACTGTAGAAAGTAGAATTATAACAATATATATGAACTTAATGTCAAAGTATCTAAATACTTAAAGGAAAAGTTAATTGAATAACAGGAAGAAATATAATATTTGGGGGCCTCAATGTATATACATTCAGACATAGACAAGTCAAACAAAAAGATAAAACAAGAATGACATGAATGGAATTTTAAATGTTAGATCTTATACTTACTATAAGATTGATTATTGTAAGACTCGTAGTTATTGAATGTGAAAGGGGTAGACATGTTTCTCAAGTATATTTGTCATCTTTACAAAAATTTGCCATGTACTAGGACATGCAGAAAAAGTAGTAATATTAAACAAATCCCTTACTGACCACAATAAAATAAGTTATAATCAATTAGGAGTCTTTGAAGAAAGAATTCAAACTAAGTCATGGAAACTGATAATTTCATCAAAGAAAATGACAATAATAAGACTAGATACCAAAACTTTTGGGATTCAAACTAGGCAGTGCTTAGGATAAATAATATTCTCTAAATCCTTTCCTCAAAAAAAAAAAGAGAGAGAGAGAGAGAAAGAGAGGGAAAGAGAAAGAACAGATCAGTAACTTATTTATACAACTAGAAAGACTAGAAAAAAATCCTAAAATCAAAAAACTCCAATTGAAAGCCAAATTGAAAAATGTTGTTTTTCCCCCAACAGTATTTTATTTTTCCAATTAGACAATTTTCAACAATCATTTATCAGATTTTGAGGTCCAAATTTTTTCTCTTTCTTTTCCTTATCTCCCATCTCCTCAAGACAGCAAACAATCTGATATAAGTTATACATGTATAACATATTAAACATATTTTCACATTAGTCATGCTGTGAAAGAAAAATGAGAATAAGAGGGAAAAACCATGAGAAAGAAAAAGCAAACAAAATAAAAAGGTGAAAATAGTATGCTTCAATATAAGCATTCAGTCTCCATAGTTCTCTCTCTGGATATGGATGGCACTTTCCATCACAAATTTATTGGAATTGCTTTAAATCATCCCACTGTTGAAAAAAAATTATGACTTGTATTCTTATAAATTTGACTCAGTTCTCTCTATATTTTAGAAATGAGGCCTTTATCAGAAACAATGACTGTAAAAATTTCCCCTCAGCTTTCTGCTTCCCTTCTAATCTTGGCTACATTAGCTTTGTGTAAAACCTTTTTAATTTAATGTAATCAAAATTATCCGTTTCCCATTTCTTTGGTTCTTGATTGGTCATAAATTCCTCTCTTCTTCAAAGTTCTGACAGGTAAATTATCTCTTGCTCTCCTAATTTGCTTATAGAATCACCCTTTCTTTATGTCTAAATCCTGAATCCATCTTGACTTTATCTTGGTATAGGATGTGATATGTTGCCTAGTTCCTACCATACTCAAAACTGAAAAATGTAAAATTGAAGGATGGGTCAGTTTGGTGGTACAATAGGTAAGAGTCCTGGTCCTAGAGTCAGGAGGACCTGAATTCAAATACAGCCTCAGACACTTATTATCGGCGTGAATTGAGTAAGTCATTTAACCCTGTTTGCCTCAGTTCTATAAAATGAGCCTGTGAAGAAAAAGAAAAACCACTCCACTATCTTTGCCAAGAAAACTCCATGTTAGACATAATTGAAATCATTCCAACAACAACAAATTTAAAAAGTAATCAACAAAATTGAAATAAAAATCACTGAATTGATTGATTTTTTAAATTAATAAAATATATATATCATTTGTTAGTCTGATTTAAGGAAGAGAAGACCAATTTACCAATATCAAAAATGAAAGAAAAGTCACAACAAATGAAAAAGAAATAAAGGAAATGACTAAAAAACATTTTACTCAATTGTTTGTAAACAAGATCAATATCTTAAATGAATTGGGTACTATTTATAGAAATGTAAAATGTCCATATTAACAGAATAAGAAATAATTTAAACTGCCAAATATTCAATAGCTGAATTTTGATGACTGTGTTTATATCAGAGGAAAGCCTCCTATTTTGCCATCCTAAGGACTGGAAGACTTTTTTCGGTTGCTTCTTTAGAAAAGTAATGCCCAGATAAGGAAGTGGAAACTGAGTGGATACCCATCAGTTGGGAATGGTAATGTTATGGCAATAGTATATTATTGTTATATAAGAAATGATGATTTCAGGGGCAGCTAGGTGGTGCAATGGATAGAGCACCAGCCCTGAAATCAGGAGGTCCTGAGTTCAAATCTGGTCTCAGACACTTAACATCTCCTACTTGTGTGACTCTGGGCAAGTCACTTGACCCCAATTGCCTCAGCAAAAAACAAACAAAAACAAAAAAAGAAAAGAAAAGAAATGATGATTTCAGAAAAGCCTGGAAGACTTACATCAACTATTGCTAAATGAAGTGAACAGAACCAAGAGAACATTGTACACAGTAGCAACAAAATTATATGATGGTCAACTGTGGTGGATTGGCTCTTTTTTTTTTTTTTTTTTTGGCTGAGGCAATTGGGGTTAAGTGACTTGCCCAGGGTCACACAGCTAGGAAGTGTTAAGTGTCTGAGATCATATTTGAACTCAGGTCCTTCGCTATCCACTGCTCCACCTAGCTGCCCCAACTTGGCTCTTTTCAACAATGCCATGATTCAAGGCAATTCCAATAGATTTGTGATGGAAAGTGCCATCCACATTCGAAGAGAAAACTATGGAGACTGAATGTGGATCAAAACATAGTATTTTCATCTTTTTTGTTATTGTTGCTGTTGGTTGCTTGGTTTTTTTCTTTCTCATTTTTCCCTCCTTTTGATCTCATTATTCTTTCAAAGCATGATAAATGTGGAAATATATTTAGAAGATTTGCACATGTTTAATCTATATTGGATTACTTGTTGTTTTAGGGAGGAGAGGAGGGAAGGAGCCAGAGAAAAATCTGGAACACAAGGTTTTGTGAAGGTGAATGTTGAAAACTAACTTTGTATGTATTTGGAAAAATAAAATACTATTAACACACACACACAAACAGGAAAAGTAGTGCTCAGAAAAGTCTTAGAAAAAAGAAATTGAATAAGTTATAAATGAACTCCTAAAGAAATATTGACTTTGTTCTCATTACAACTTGTGGTGTCTTACACTTTCCCTGTTCCTCTAGTTCCTCAGCCCCGTTCTAGGCTCCCTTCTCTCCTTTTTATGTGTTGACCCCATAGTGCTAAATAGGCACTATTATCTGCCCTCAAATCAGAATTCTCACTCATCCTTCTGTTTCATCTGTTCTAGTAATTCTTTATCCTGAGTCACCTCCACCATCTGCCTTCTCTGTTCTATTTTTCATGACTATAGGGACATGACAGAATATCACATGTAGGAACATGTGACAGAAGACTCCAAAATCATGTTGTCTGACTTCATTAGACCCTTACCACTGCACCTGCCCCCCAAACTTCTCCTTTCTCCTCAAGTGCAAAATTCCATTACCATCACTATCTGCCACCCTTCTTCTCAGCAGGAGACTTTGCCTCCTTGTCATCCTGTCATCTCTCAAAATCTTTCTACCTCCTTTTCCTTTGGTCTCAGGGGATGAGGTAAGTTAACCTCTCCACCTGAACCTTTAATTCTCCCTCCCCTCCATCTCTTCCAAGGGATACTTCGATAATCATTCACCTTCAGTTTCTCCCTTTTTTATTGGCTTCCTCTCTGCTGCCTATAAATATTTTTAGATGTCCCCACCCTAAAGCCAAATCCTTCCATTATTCCTGCTATCCCTTCACTCTATTGTCCTATAGTGTGCCTCCCCTTCCTTGCCAAACTTCTAGAGAAACAATACTATTTGCCCACGATTCATTCACTCCTCACCCTATTCCAACATGATTTCTATAACTATCACCAACAGAAATTGCTTCCTCTAAGGTAACCTTCAGTGATATCTTAATAATTAAAGCTTAATTATTCAATCCAATGACCTCTTCTCAGTTTTTATCCTTCTTAGTATTTTTGCTGCATCTGACATGGTTTACCTCTTTATCCTGAAAATCTTCTTGAAATCTTGACTTCTGTAATATCTCTCTCTCATGGTTCTGCTTCTATCAATCCACTGTTTCTAGATCTCCTTGGATCATTTTTTCCTCCTCCTGCTACTAATGAAAAAATGGGTTTCCCCTCAGTCCTCAACCCTTTCCCCCACTCTCCAAAACTGGCACATAATTGGCCCTTCATAAATACCTGTTGATTATTAACTTAATTTAATCTCTGGCTTCAATTACCACCTCCAGGCTAATGATTTTCAAATCTATAACTTAATCCTAATCTTCCCCTTGAGCTGCAGACCTGTATCTTCCTTCCACCAGTAGCAAGACATTTCTACCTCTGTGTTCCACCAACATATCCCAAAGGAAATTAACATCTTCCCCATTAAACATGTTCCTTTTACCTATTTCTTGTTGTTGTTGTTGCTTTAAGTCAGCCAGGCTCAAAACCTTAGATTTAGTTTTGATTTCCCTTCTCTCTTACCCTCACATTTCATTTAATAGTCTCCTGACTAGTTTTATTTTATTTTATTTTATTTTTTCCTTTTGTCTTTCTTCTGCTCAATCGATCCTTCATATAGCTTTCAAAATAATATTCCTGAGGCATAACCATGTCACTCTCCTGATGAAAGGTCTTCAGCGGCTCCCTTTTGCTAAAAGGGAGCTTTGTTGATTTTTTATTTTGTTGTTTTGTTGATTACTGTCCTTCCTGTTCAAAGAGGACCAAAATAACATTACTATGTAGGATCAAAGTACAATGTGTCCAACTGTAGTTGACAACACCAACACAGGTTGGGCACAAATAGTACACATGAACATGTGGAGTAAAGATGTCTCTAAATTTGTGCATCTCACATTTCTTTTAAGCTATTGGCAATTCTACTTTGCTTGTAGAGCACAGCACCTTCTTTGATGTGGGCATGCCATACTAGATGGTTTTAGTCCACTTCTCCCATGTCTCATAAGTGATTCAAAGAGACCTTGAGAATGTCCTTGTATTACTTCTTCTGACTTCTGTGTGAGCATTTGTCTCATTCGAACATTGGTTGATTACAGTCTTGTGTTCAGCCCATCTCTCTAGGATCATGTTCTTAGCATTAATCAATGTGACACCATCAATGCTGAGTAATTAAATTGCATCATAATATAAATAGCCTTCAGAACATCATAAAAACTCTTTGGATTGTTACTATCAGATTAAAACTGAATTCCATTTGACTTCTTATTGAGCCCCAAATCCTAAACCTTTCTAAGTTTTACTTGTACTTTACTTTTAATGGAGTTGAACATTGTCTTTTTAGAAATGCAAGAATTATCCTGCTGGTAAACCCTGTGGAATTCTCTGGGTTTTATTGTTTAGCATTTTCTGAATTTCCCTATAATTTTCATCCAACCAACTTTGATGTTTGTGAATGTTCTGGCTCAGATGAGTAAAGCACTTAAGGGCTGTACACTAAATCTCTGAAAGCTCCCCACTTTTTTTTTCTGCTCCAACCATATGTTGGCTCAGCTTTCCCTCCAAGTTAGCAACAAATTGTTCACACTCAGAAAAGCACTCTAATCTGTTAAACAATAAGTCTTCTGATTTGTCATATAATTTAACATATTTAGCATGTATTAGATTACCTGTCATCTAGGGGTGAGGGTGGGGGAAGGAAGAGAAAAGCTTGGAACAAAAAAAAAGTTTTGCAAAGGTCAATGTAGAAAAATCACTCATATGTTTTGTAAATAAAAAGCTTTTAATAAAAAAAACTTTTAAAAAATTAAAAAAAAACAGTAAGCCTTCTGGTAGTTGTCTTGTTGTGGGGTTGCTGCTTTTGTTGAATGTGAATGTTTAACTTGGAGATGTGTTACATATCACCTTCATTATTTTCACATTCTGTATGTCTCCTTTCCCCATCATATTGTGTTTAGGTTGATTAGGTTGGTGATAAGAAGGACATCAGACACAAAAGTTTGTTGCTGTTTCTGACTACATTCCTCCTAAAAATTACCTGCCAGGTCTGATAGTCTGTACCTACTCTGGTATTAAAGTCACCTAGAATTACAAGCTTGTCCTCATTTAGCACATTGATGTTAAGGGTTTCCAGGTCCTCATAAAATTTTTCTTTGACTCCATCAGTGTTCTTCATGGTGAGAGCATACTTAATGATGATGCCGGCATGTCCTTGTTGCAAGTGGTTGTATTGCCATAAGGCTGTCATTCACTCCTTTAGGAAGATATACAAGTTTGTTGACTAGGTTAATCAATGCTAGCTTATCCACATTCCTCCTCACTGTGACTATATATATCTAGCTCTGATTTTGATATGAAAAAAGAAAAAATTAGCAATGCTCACCCCTGGGTTTATTAACTCTTAGGGTCATTTCCTTAGCACTCATAATTTTAATAACACTAAATGTAATGATCACATTATTTAAAAAATTATAATTAAACTCTGCTGCAAAGGTGAAATCCATAAGAGATGCTGCAAAAGTGAAATCAACAAGAGGTATTGCAAAGGTGAAATCAACGAGAGCTACTGCAAAAGTGAAATCTACAAGAGGTATTGCATACCATAATTTGGTCAATTGATGAGCACTCAATTTGTTTCCAATCCTTTGCCACAACAAACATTTTTGTACATATGGATCCTTTCTGTCTTATGCTGGTCTCTTAGGAGTATATACCTAGATACTGGCATAAAAGGTATGCACAGAATAGCTGGATCAATTTCTTGCTACACCAACCATGCATAAACCATTTTCCCTAGTGTGGTCATTCTCTCCTGAGGTAAGACCCACAGCTCTTATATATATGTGTGTATGTATGCATGTATATATGTACACATATGTACATATAAATACATATATATAAGCTTTTTATTTACAAAACATATACATGGCTAATTTTTCAATATTGACCCTTCCAAACTTTCTGTTGCAAATTTTTCCCTCCTTCTCCCCACCTCCTCCCCTAGATGGCAGGTAGTCCAATACATGTTAAATATGTTAAAATATATGTTAAATCCAATATATGTATACATATTTATAGTTATTTTGCTGCACAAGAAAAATCGAATCTAGAAAGAAAAAAAATCTGAGAAGGAAAACAAAATGCAAGCAAACATCAACAGAAAGCGTGAAAATGCTATGTTGTAGTCCACTATGTTGTGGAACTGGTTTGAAGCATTTCATTGTTGAAGAGAGCAGTGTCCGTCAGAATTGATCATCGTATAATCTTGTTGTTGCTGTGTATAATGATCTCCTGGTTCTGCTCATTTCACTCAGCATCAGTTCATGCAAGTCTCTCGAGGCCTCTCTGAAATCATCCTGCTGGTCATATCTTACAGAACAATATTATTCTATGACATTCATATACCATAATTTATTCAGCATTTGATGTGCTCCAATTGATGTGCATCCATTCAGTTTCCAGTTTTTAGCCACTACAAAAAGGGCTGCCACAAACATTTTTGCACGTTACCCACAACTCTTAAAGAAAAAAAAAAAAAGGAATGGGCAGAAGGGTGTTCATCCTGCCATTTCCTAAAGAGAAAAGAACAACAAAGAAATACCCTTTGACTCACCAGTTTGCTGTTAAAGTAGCAGGACTCAGTCAATTCTGAAGGATATGTCCTTGTTGGCCCCCAACTTCTCTGACAAACTGATTAAGCTCATTGTTGAGACCACCTCTGCCAGCTCATTTCCAGCAGAAACAACTAGAAAAAATAATGAGTAAAAAGGATGCCAAGGTGCAGATGCTGCCTTTTTTAATCTGTCATGCTTGCTCCTGTTTTGTCACTGAAAAGAGTGGTCCCAAATCATGGGGGGAAGAGAGGACAGTCATTTTCTAGACCAGAATCTTAGAATTTGCTCTGCTAGACTTTTTCTGTTAGTGAATCATTTCCTTGGAAAATGAGGAGAGATAAAAGGTCAAGGCAGATTCTCTGGAGGATACAAAGGTTTTCCTTACTTAATTTTGCCTCTTTGCAACTTCCACCCAAGGCTCTAATGCTGTCCTGTAATGAAAGTGATCAGTTTTCATGTCTTATTACCCTTCTTGGATCAAGTGGTCCATGAGGACTGATTATTCTATAAACTTTTTGTCTGGCTCAGAACCCAGCACAGGACTCTGCACAAGGTAGATGCTTAAATGAATGAAAACTAAAAATTAGAAACATATGTAGTGCATTTAGAGGGTGGAAGAGATTATTGTGGGAAGTGGTTTGATAAAAATATTGCAGAGGTTTTTCCTTTTGTTCTGTTTCTTCTTTCATAGCATGGCATGTGGAAATATGTTTTACATGATTGCACATGTATAATCTATATCAGATTGCCTGCAGTCTTGGGGAGGGTAAAAAGTAGGGAGGGAGAAAAAATTGGAACTCAAAATCTTATAAAATTGAATGTTACAAAAAGAAGCAAATTAATAAAAAGACAAAAAATAAAAATATTAGAGAATTTGGTCAGAAGGAACTTTTATTTTAGTCCTTGAGATCCTTAACTTAGTTCTTTCTGAGAGTGAGTCCTTTACCTAGAACCCATAAACTAATATTTTTTATGTAAGCACAGAATGTTAAAAAAAAAGAATCGATAGACAAATAAGAATAAAAATATTATAGAATTCACATTCAGAAGGAACTTTTAATTTTAGTCCTTGAGATCTGTAACCTAGAATCCATAAACTAATGGTTTTTTATGTAAGAATAGAATGTTAAAAAAAAAAAGCAAATGAATAAAAAGACAAATAAAAAATTAAAATATTATAGAATTCAGACTCAGAAGAAACTTTTTAAGTTTTAGTCCTTGAGGATTAAAATTAAAAGTTCCTTCTGAGAGTGAGTCTTACCTAGAACCCATAAACTAATGTTTTTTACATAAACACAGAATGTTAAAAAAAAGAAGCAAATGAACAGAGACAAATAAAAAGTAAAAATATTTTAGAATCCATAGTCAGAAGGAACTTTTAGTTTCCTCAAGGTCCTTAACCCAGAACCCATAAACTAGTGTATTTTACACAAATACAGAATGTTTAAAAAAAAAAAAAAAAAGAAGAAGCAAATGAATAAAAAGACAAATAAAAATAAAAATATTATAGAATTCATAGTCAGAATGAACTTTTAGTTTAATCCTCAATGTAGCTAACCTGGAATCTATAAACTTAAAAAAAAAACAATATTTTTAGAACTTCTTTTCAGAATAATATCTCCTCCTGTATATTTTACTTTATGTAGTGAAAAAGATTTTGCTGAGAAGGGGTCTTTGGACTTGATCAGTATGCCAAAAAAAGGGGATCAGGTCCCAAGGAGGGTTAAGAAGCTCTGACTTAGTCCAGCATTCTTATTTTACAGACAGGATAAAGCTGAAGCGCATGAAAATGACACAGAAGGAGGGAGAGGAGCAGGATTGGAATCCAAGACCTCCTGCTCTAACTAAATCCTTTGCTCTTTCCGATGCACCACATCTCTGCTTCTTTAGGGTCCTAGATCCAAAATCCAGACATCTTGCTTTCTTTCATTGGAACTACTGGATTACTCTGGCAGATCACATTTCCAGGGAGGAAATGTCCTTATTCAAGGGGACATGTCCTTCCTCACTTTGCAGATCTGGCAAAAACAACTCATCTTCCTGACTTTGACTCGTGACTTCTGTGCAAATGTTTTGAGCAGCAACAGCCTCTCGTGGACCCGTGATGGGGTAAACAAGGCAGGGGCATTTCTGCATGTAGGATTTCTATATCCCAAGTTCCAGAGAGCTCTCTGTCAGGCAGGCAGGCAGGCAAAGTCATTTATTAAGCACCTAGGATATAATGGCATTCTGCTTGACTCTGGGGGATACAAAGAGAGGCAAGAGATACAGTCCTTGCTCTCAATGCCAACGATTCTAAACAAAGCTGCACACAACTAGGGGGTGCGTGGATAAAGAGCTAGGCTTGGAATCAGTTGGACTCATATTTCTGAGCTCGAATCTGACCTCAAGCTCTTACTAGTTGTGTGACCCTGGACAAGCCACCTCACTCTGTCGCAGTTTCCCTTTTTATAAAATGTGCTGGAGAAGCAAATGGCAAACCATTTCAGCAACTCTGCTATGAAAACCTCAAACTATTAAGGTCGCAGAGGCTGGCACGAGTGAACAAAGCCCCTACTATGTGCCAGACTACAAAATCACGTGACTGCAGCTGAACCACTTCTGTAATCCAGCCTCCTCATTTTACAGATGAGGAATTTGAAAACCAAGGAAGCTAAATGATTTACTCAGGTGTACACAGTAAACTAGGAGAATGCGGATTTGAATCCAGGACCTAGGGGGATTAGGAATGGAATCCACGAGCTGCGGTTTCAAATCCAAATGCTTTCTCTTTGCTGTGAGGCAATTGGGAGTCACATCGCCCCTCCTTCTTGACGTCGTATTGGCTGATTTAGTTGTCTGTCTTTTGCTGGTTGTACCTATCAGACTCCTTGGTGGGGTTCGAGGTTGGACTAGATTGATGGCTATTTCAGGTGCCCAAGTCACAGGACTAAAAGACAGCTCGCAGGCGGAGCCGCCTCCGCCTCTTTCTGAGGGCACACCCCTCTCCTTTGCTCTTTTCTCACTATTGGTTATTTTAGATGCCATTCATTTACTCTCCAAATCTTCATAGGCAAAAATACCTATCCTTTACCGTTTCCCTTCTTCTCATTCGCTTCTTTTTGAAGGGGCGGTAATGTTTTTACGTAAACACGGAGTATTGCCTGGTTGGCTCTTCTCCCAGTCACTCTTGCCAGTAGGGCCGGTGTTGAGCGGCTTTGGGCTTTCGGATTGGGTCCGCCGTGGGGCGTAGGGAGGGGCAGAGGTTTCTGTCAGTGAGGTGAAATGGCAGCGGCAGTGCCGGCGGCGGCTGCGGTCCCGGGGGGCGGCTGAGGGGGCCGGGACGAGTCGGGGGGCGGGTGGGAGGGAGAAAGGGGGCGGCGGCCCGAGCCGGAGCCGGAGAACAGAAGGCTGCGGCGGCAGCGGCTACAGCGAAGGAGGAGGAGAAGGAGGACTATGAGACCATGGCGGCGGCAGCAGCGGCAGCGCAGGTAGGGCCCGTGCTGTTCCTGTTCCCGGGAGCCGGCAGGCAGGCGGGCGTCTCCTCAGGGAGCCTCCGCGGAGCGAGCATCCCCACCCCTGGCCGCGGCTCCGCGCCCACGATGCACCTGCGGGGCCGGACTCTGGCTCCCGGCCCAGCCCCTTTCCGCGCCCGGCCGGCTGAGGGGCCAGGACCCCTCCCTCTTTCTTAAGCTCTCCAGCCCAGCCTTCCTGCCCTCCGCCTCCATCAGGCCCCCTCCCCTCTAGGGCCTCGAAGACTGTGGGGTTCGTCTGACAGGTGGGGAAATTGAGGTCCAGAAAGAGGAAGGGGCTGGTCCAAGGTCACGAAGCGAGCCAGGGACAGATTTGGGATTCGAACCCAAGTCCTCTAGTCCCCCAACCCAGGGATCTTTTCTCTCTCCACCCCCACTCCACCCCGCTTTCTCCTTCCTCTCCCTCCTGCAAAATGCGGAAGGGGAAGGGGGAGGCTCTGAGAAGTTGCCCCAAACCCCTCCCGCCTCTCCTCCCCAAGCGCGGAGTTTGGGGGCACAAGACCCCGGAGTCGGGCCCCTGACATCCCTCCCAGTGAGCCGGCCCGGCTTCCGGCTGCTGGCGGGGAGGGAGGGGGGACTGGCAGGGCTGAGGAGAAACCCAAAGGTTATCACTACACCCCCTGCTGTGGGAGGCTGTGCTGGGCAGCTGGGCACACACATGCTTTCTTCCCCTGGTCTTCGCCAAAGAGCACGGGGAGCTCCCCCTTCTCCCCAAACTTCCCCCACCCCAGCTTCCAGCACGAGGCAGAAACGCCAGATTTAGCTGGGGAAGACCCGGGCCCGAGGGCAGGCTTTGCTTCTTAGACCACCTGTGTGTCCTTGGCCAAGTAAGACAACCATTCTCATCTATAAAGGGAGACATTCCACTAGGTGCTCCCTGAAATCCCATGATATCAAGGTCCTCGTCCTTAGAGTCCCTCTGCTCCTCCCCCCAAGAATTGTGAGGCTCCCTGAAATCCTCTGCTGTGGCGGAGTTAGACCCGTGACTTTCCAGGCTGATCCTAGATCAAGTACAGGGAAGGGGGTGTGACAGGACACTGTGACCTGGACAGGTGGGGAGAGCCGTGGCAGAAACAGGGAGAATTGAGAAAAAACTTGGGGGAAAGGAGCAAAGAGCAGAGGAGACTTGTCAACCCAATTTCACCAGGCAAAAAAGGGTGAATTATTGGAAATGTTATAGCAGAGTTTTGTCCAGGGGTCCAATACATCTCCCAGCTCCCTTCCAATTCTGAGAATCTGAGCATCGGCACTATTCCCCCCTCCAATACGTAACTCCCAATTTGCATCACCTAACCAGCTCACTCATTCCGTCTGCTCAGCTGCAGGAGGTGCATGAGTTGCTAGTCTTAAGGGCTGACCAGACTGGTTGGGTGGCATCCTGACTCCATCTGATGATGCCGACCTTCAGACGGCATTAGTCTGTTCACCGTTTCTATGGCTGTTAATTGGGGCTGCACCTTGATAGCAAAGATCTAGTCTCTCACCTTGCCTTGGATTGTTTTGTCAGAATGAAATATCTTCAATAGGTTGTGGCATTTGGGGCACAGTGGGGTGGGTGTGAGTCTGCCAAGAGCAGGCATTTCTTTGTTAAGGAATTTTTTTTTTTTTTAGAAATAAAAAGGTACTGAAAAGGCTTGGCTAAAAAATTAGTGAATAGGTCACTTCATTTTTCTCTTGCTTCTGGACTGAATTGAGATTTAGCAGAAGAAAGCTTACTGTTCTGTCTGAAGCTGTTTCCATCTTTCCAGGTGGCATTAATTGTCTGTCATCTTGCCTCTATCCCAGTTTCTGCTTTCTGACAAGAGGACAGTGCCAAAGCAATTGGTTTGATCTGTGGGCTCCCATCAACTTCTGTGGATGGATAGCTGTGGGGTGGTTTGGGAGGAATTCCATGTGGGTTAGCAGCTGGCATAGAAAGCTGATATATAGAGACAGCCATATAGAACTGGTGGAGTAGCATGGAGAAGAGTGACAGGGACAGTTTGGAGTATTTGACAGCAACAAGGTTCCCTTGCTTCCCATTCCTGGTGGGACATTTTAAGAATGAAAATGACAAACTATTAGAGCCTTGGTTATACTCTTCAGACCAGAAAACAGATTTCTGTACTTTCTCATGGAAACAACTGTAAATCACCAACAGAGGAAGGAGCCTGAGGCTCCTTTGGTTGACTAAGCTAATGACTTTTTGTACACTTCTAAGCAAATTCTTCCCCTTTAAGTACCTCAGTTTCTTTATCTAAAAACTGGAAGAAAAAATTGTTGAAAATTTCCAGGACTGAGCCCTGCCCTAATTTCAGTTCAAGCTAACAAATATTTACTGTTTCCTTTTCCTTATGCCTCCCATGGTGCAGTAGAAAGAATGCTAAATTTGTAATGAGTTCAAATCATCTCAGCTCTCTACCAACTAGCTATATGTCATTTTTAACTTTTCCAAGTTTTACTTTCCTCATCTATAAAATGAGAGGCTTGGCTCAATAGCTTTAAGGTCACTTCCAATACAATCTGTATGATCCTCTCTAGGTTATCTATGTTCAGTGTGGAAGAAATCAGTAGAAGTTTGGAAGGATGACCACTTCAATTCCATCACTGAACTTATCCCACATGGTATATGGCTAGGTAGCCAAAATAGAACCTTATGAAGCCTGTGTTGCTGCTATACTCAGATGGGACAGGAGGGGTCTTCTTAGTTAACCCTTTATGACTGACTGATCAGAAATCTGACCTGAAATGGAACTGGCAAGAATAACAGGTAACTGAGGGGTTAGATCAATCTATCCTTTGTGAAAATATGAAGAAATCTAGAACTAGTTGAAATTGGGAAAGAGCCTGTTAAGTGCTTAAGAAAGGATGAATCACCATTTGCTTTCTTGAAAGCACAGCAGCCTCTGGGGTATTTTATTTTTCACTGTATGAAGTGGGGAGCTAAGATCAACAGAATGCTTGAAACTTCAACTTCATAGGCAGAGCCAACTCTGCCATTGGGAGCTCAGAATATCACAAAGATTGTTATGAGTTAAGAACATGAATGTGCCATTGAGAAAGATTATCACCTGGAAACAAGATTTGAAATTCCCTAAATAAAGTACAAGCATTCTGGACCATCTTCAGGATGACACCAAATTGAAAAGCTGTCCATAGAAGAGGGAAAAAAGGGGTGTTTACTTTGTGAATAGGACCACTTTGAATTTTCCCAAGGCAAAAAAATGTATCATAGGATCATAGGGTTTAGATCTGGGAGAAATTCCACTTATTTTTTTTTTTTTTACAGATTAGGAAACTGAGGCTCCAAGTCCAAGCAAAGCAGGGTTTGAAACCAGGTCTTCTAAACTCTAAATCTTATACTTGCTCTGGAACACCACATTGCCTTTGCTTTTTCATTGGTCTCCCATGATATATAAGAGGGGTTCTGTTTCGATGTGTAGATTGGATCCTAAGCTATATCTCAGGTCAAAAAGCAGAAAGGTCCAATGGTCAGAATGTGTCCTTTGGACCAATCCATCTCTCTTTCCTCTGAAAATTCTCAAGAGATGAGTTGATCTCTCTCCTTCATTGTTCTTTCATCAAGGCTTTTATAGGCTCTGAGGAAAACTTCTCTTTTAATTCCACTTCTAACCAAACCACAAAAATGAAAGAGATATCATCTGTTCTTACCGCTTCTTGGTTCTGGACTTTTAAGGACCCAAGAATTCTTGTTAGATACCATTGCATCATCGACCTGCTTCTGTCATGACTTAACAAGTTCATTCTTTCTCTCATGCTCAGAAAGAAACTGAAGTGACAGAGAATTAATTAATCTGACCAACAGCAAACTGGTCACAAAGGCAGAAAACTTGCAAATTGTGGGTTGAAACCTACTTTCTAGGTCAGATGGAATACTCTAGTAATGACAGCTCTCTTTAAGCACCAGAACCTTAGATATGTTGCTTCTTTATTACTGTTACTACTAATATTTATAATAAATAATAGCTTACTGTGGCCCAACATCTATCATCAAACAAAGAACATCCTCTGGACATTGAGAACCCTAAGATGAGAAAGAACAATTTGCAGTGCCAACTCAAATAGATTTAAGTGCCAGCTCTGCCACTTACTTGCTTTGTAACCTTGGACAAAATCTTTCCCAAGAGATGCTGTGATAAATTAGGAATTGTACTGGATTTGAAGTCAGAGGAGATCTTCTACCTCTGACAATAGATGTTTGATTGTCATATCAGCAAGTCACTTCACTTCCCTGAAGTGAATTTCATTATTTGTATAATGGGGATTATTATTCCTAAAGTATCTGCCTACCAGAGTTGTTCCAAAAATCAAATGTTGGTTACTTTAATCACTATTGTTCTCCTCTCTGGATACATTTCCCCATCTGTGAAATGAAGGCTCAGATTAGGTGATTTATAAGCTCTTTTCTATTCTCTAAGGATGAGAGGAGTTAGAAGCTATGGAAACAGAGCCTGGGCCTTGGCCCTGGAAGTCCAAAGGAAATTTTTATACCTTTCCCAAAAAGTATGAGAAGGGTAGGAGTTGAATAGATAAAGGATGGTAACAGCAGCACAATTAAGTTGATTGAAATAGGAATAGGTTTTGTTAATCAAATGGAGGGTTTCCATTGTTACATTATTACAGTGTTCCTGTTGACCAATAAGTGAATTCTGAAATGACTATATTTTAAGTCCAAGAAAAGCCTCCAATTTTGCCATCCTGAGGATTGGAAAACTTTTTTTTTGTTCCTTAGGAAAAGTAGTGCTCGGGGGGAGTAAAAAAAGCTTCATATTTTATTGTGATTATTAAACTATTTTTTCTAGATTTCTAGAAAATGGCTGGTGTATTTTGATGCTCTATAGCCAATACCTATATTAGATAAAGTAGAGAATATGGTTGCCTTTGAAGTTTTTGAAACAGGAAAAAATCTAGGTTCTTAAGGAGTTAAACACCTGTTAGTAGACATAAGTGGGAGATCAGGAACAGAGTATAGGATAGGGAGCGGGGCAGGGAATTCAAGTGGGAGTATGGAGAAGCTGGAAAGCATGAACTTAAATAAAATGTTTCTATAGGCTGGAAAATTTTGATTCCTTGCTCCTTCTTGGCAAGGAAAACTCTCCTTGCTATGTTAGTATACAAAGATCTGGAAAACAATGGCTATGTTTCTGAAAAGGAGATTTCATTTTGAAAAAAGAGGAAATCTTATATATGAAATGTGAAATATAAAAAATTTCATGTGGAATATGAAATAGCCAAAGAACCAACAGCTCAAACTCTATCCTAAACTTTCTTAGTGAGAATGTTTCGATTTCATTTCAGGATGGGACTAGGATGTATACTTCCCCAATGCCTAGGCATTGTGCCCAAGCAGAGTAAAAGATTGCTAAGGGGTCAGAAGCAGTAAGGAAGGACTTTATGGGAAATGATGAGAAATGTATTTCTTGATAGTCTAATGAACATCTTCTCAAGTTTGCAAATCTCAGACTAATGCTACTTAATAATTTTGACTCCCTGCAAAACCTGCTCATTCATGTGAGAAATGCTGGCTGATCTCCAATAATTTCCCACTCTAGTTTTGTTTTGGAAACCCAAGTCTAGGCTATCCCTTACCTTATTTGATGTAGTGGAGTGGGAGAGAGAAATAAGGAATTGGTACTCCTAGATTTTCTGCCTAGAATTGATATTAATGGTATTTGAAACAATTCCCTTTTCTCTCTGTTCATTCTACCTTTTTATTCTCAATGGCCCTCCTTGTTTAAAAGGGGGGAAAAAAGGAACAGAAGAGTCCTAGTTCTATCTCTACTGGCCACATGTGATCCTGTTGTATGCTTTGAGCTTTTCGGACAAATTTAGGTAGTAATTACTGTGATCCCATAATTCCAGTTAGTTTGGAAATCTCCCTTGTGCACTAATTTTGCCCTTTCTTCTTTCCTCCCTTCCCCCTAAATTCTTGGGTGAATCCTTTAGACTCAGCATTTTCTGTTCACAATTCAATTCCTTCCAGCCCCAGCTGCAGACTTTGACTCTCTCAGGAAGCGCTTGAGTGGACTGCGTTGTCAGAATCTTAAGAATGATTAACCCCCAGTTAGGCTGAAGTCATCTTCACTGAGTCAAAACACCTCTCTTGGACTCCTCGGTAAGTTGTTTCTGAGATGGGAGGATCAGTAAACTGGCAAAGGTGTAGATAGAATAGGAATGTTGACCTGGTTGCATGATCAGCTGGAAGGAGGGTGTGGGAGAGGGGCATTTTCAGAAATAATTTACTTTTCATAAAAATTGATAAGGGAATTATTTCACAGATTGTTTATGGCATCTGCAGACTATGGGGAGAATAAAAGGAAGTCCCTTGAGTTTCTTATAAGGTGAATGGGAACTGGTGAGGCTTCATCATGTTTTAGACTCTAAGTGTGACCAATTCCTTTTCTTCCCACAGAGAAGGGCAAAAGCATGTAGATGGAATCAGGAATCTAGGCTTCTATGCCTATCTCCATAGCTCTCAGCAATTCCCTTTCTGGTATATTGAACAAGTGTGCCATCTGCTCAGTCATGGTGAATATAGCTAAGCACAATAATATCAATTCATTTCCCAGAACTGAATCTGATTTGTAGAATCTGACTACATACTCTAAGGCTTTGATCCCTAGGTCTATCTATTGAAAAGAGACAAGTCTTGTTTAGCTGAACAGCACCAGACATGCTGAGGTCCTCCCCACATCTTGATTCTTGATCCCCTGTACTACATGTGTATTATATATGGCAAAAAGTTTATTTTGACGATTCTACCTATACTTCCCAGGAGAAGGTGAAAAGGCAGTGTCTTCAAAGGTAGTTAGATGGGGCTCCTGAGGTACTAAGTAGGTGAGAGCCTTGATGCTTATCAGAAGTGCCAAGGCAGGGACCCAAGAATTCCATTGGATGTGGAGGTAGGGTGAGGGAGTGAGATCAGAAACCTTCTGACTTTGGCCCATATAACCAAGAAGACAAATTGCCAGTGCTTTGATCAATCCTGGGCTCCCTCCTAGGAAAAACTGACTTTTTGGCCCATTAACAAACAGCCACATAATTAATGGTGAGTGGTAATTGCCTCTGTCAGTGCCAATAGCACACTCTAGTAAATGAGATGAGAACTATCAGATGCTCAGTTTGGAGGGCAGGATGATGGGAGAGGATTGTGAGAGGGACAGGGGTGATCAGGAAGGAATGCAGAAACAGTAACATCCATAGCATTAACAGCCCATATTCTTTAGGCATTGTGCCTGAATTCTTTCAGCATTCTGGAGCACTGTTGTATATTGTGGGACTCTGGCTAAGTACTATAGAATGCTGTTGGTATAGAATACTGTGGGGTATTGTTAAGACTTGGGGAATATCTGTTTCTTTGATGCTGTTGAGTTATATTTTATACTTGAATACAATTTGAATATTAAAAATCAAGTATTTTTGCCTATTCACTTAGAATTTACCTATGATCCTGTATGTCATATGGGCACCTTCCTTATTCCCTAAGGATTCATTCTGATCTTTCCTCCTTCAGTGCTAAGAGCATGTAAAGGAGTCAAGTTCTGAACATCAGGAGGATACTAGCTAATTTTGTAGGTTTGGCTAGAAGTCAAAGCAGGTGGGGTAGACTTGGGAGAGTTGGTTAATTGTTCAATAAATAAAGGAAAATAATGTTAATTGTGTGAGACTTAAAAGAGGCGATTGGTAAACTCTTATTGGTATAGACATAATTGAAGGAGGCAGGGGAGAATATCAAATATTTATTGAACGTACTGTGTGGTGAGTATTTTGTATAACTAACTTGTGTTTTTCTCATGCCACAGATGGAGTTATAACCTCCCTCATTTGGGCCTCCAGTGAACCTTTTCTTTTCCTCTTCAATTTCCTCCATCCCTAACCATTTCTGATGAACATCCCTGAGATCCTGAGCCTTCCTGGCATGGCGAGCCCAGCCCTCAGCCCTGATTCCTCTTCCCATGAGGCCCTTTCAGGCCCTGCCTGTTCCCCCACCTCAGATTCTGAGAACCTCAGCCCAGATGAACTGGAGTTATTAGCCAAACTAGAGGAACAGAATCGGTGAGTGAAGAAAAGGACATTTGCTTCCTAAGGAAGGCCTGGAAAGAGGGCTGTAATTTTTAGCAGCCTTGAAGTATTTCTTAAAAAGTCAAACTGTACATAATGTTATATTAGAAATTACACAGAACAGAACCAGGAGATCATTATATCCGGCAACAAGACTATACGATGATCAATTCTGATGGACATGGCTCTCTTCAACAATGAGATGATTCAAACCAGTTCCAATTGTTCAGTGATGAAGAGAGCCATCTACACCCTGAGAGAGGACCATGGGAACTGAGTGTGGATCACAACATAGCATTTACATGCTCTCTGTTGATGTTTGCTTGCATTTTGTTTTCTTTCTCAGATTTTTTTTCCTTCTTGATCCGATTTTTCTTGTGCAGCAAGATAAACTGTATAAATATGTATACATATATTGGATTTAACATATATTTTAACATATTTAACATGTATTGACTACCTGCCATCTAGGAGGGAAGGGGGAGAAGGAGGGGAAGATTTGGAACAGAAGGTTTTGCAAGGGTCAGTGTTGAAAAATTACCTATGCATAAGTTTTGTAAATAAAAAGCTTCAATAAAATAAAAAAAAGAAATTGTAAAAAAAGAAAAAAGAAAAAAAAAAGAAATTACACTGAGATCTGCATGGATCCATTTCTTGGTCTTTAAAAACTAATTATTCAAGGCAGACACCTGAAGAAAGGGAGAATTTAAAGAATTGAGGTGAGGAAACAAAAGTCCTGAAACGAGGAAAAATTGTGTAGAAGTATGAATATGAACATTAGAACTGGGAATTGGACAGAACTATGTGGTTTGGGGTTGAATTAGCCTGTTGTTAAAGATCTGTAGATCCTGCTTTTGCAGTAGTTACTGCTGCTCTCCCCAGTCCTTACTCCCTATCTGTTGAACAAAACCCCTAAAACTCCACTGTCATTGAGATATATATATATGGGCCTACCCAGGCAAAGGGAAGAAACCAAAAGATTCATATTGAGGCCCAAGGCCCACCGCCAGGAATGTGGTATGCAATGCCTGGGACAGAGAAAGGAATCAGCCAGGTTTGCAGTGACAGTTGTTTCTGTTTTCTGTTTGCCCTCCTTCCCACCAGGCTTCTGGAGGCCGACTCTAAGTCCATGCGTTCCATGAATGGTTCTCGGCGAAACAGTGGCTCTTCCTTGGTCTCCAGCTCCTCGGCCTCTTCCAACCTTAGTCATCTGGAAGAGGACACTTGGATTCTCTGGGGCCGAATTGTTAATGAATGGGAGGAATGGCGTCGCAAAAAAGAAAAGCTGCTCAAGGTAGGACTCCTGGGAAACAACTCGAGCATTTCCTCCAACTCTACAGTGGCAGGGCAGAGTCCATCAGACCAGAGGTGGGGGTGAGGGGTAAAGAAGGGTGTCCATTTACTGCACGGTTATAACTGGTCTTTCCCTCATGATAATTGTTGGTACCGGTAAATATTGCTATCCACTATTTGCAGGAAACACTACTGAGCACTCTGAGAAATAAATGAGACATAATTCCTATAGAATCTCCATTGTTGAGGAGATGGGATGTATACCGTAAAGATAAATTAATCATTAAATCTTAGATCATTAAATCATAATCATTAAAATATCAATAAACAAGTATTTATTAAGCACCTGCTTTATTCCAGGCACACTCAGGATACAAAAAAAAAAAAAAAAAAAGGAGGCAAAAATAATCCCTGCTTTCAAAGAGTTTAAATTCTATGTAAATCAGTACATACAGGATGAATTCAGGGTAGATAAAAAATAACCTTAGAGGAGAAGGAATTGGCATCTGAGAGGATTTAGAAAGACCTTCTGCAGAAGCTGTGTCTTAAAAGAAGCCAGGGATGGTCTAAGAGTCAGAGGTGATGAGGGGAATCATTCTAGCATGGGGCTAGCCAGTGCAAAGGAACCTTAACAAGAATTGGAGTGTTTTGTGAAGAGTAGCAAATAAGCAATTTATGACTGGACCATAGCATTTGTGCAGGGTAGTAATAAAGTGTTAAAAGATAGCAAGAGGCAAGGTTGTAAAGAGCTAAACAAAGGATACAGAAGTAATAGTACGCCATTGTGGTACATTGAGTAATGATGTGAGGAATGACTTATGCTTTAGGAAAATCTCTTTGGCAGGTATGCAGAAGATGGATTGGAGTAGAGAGACTTGAGGCAGGAAGTCTCTAAAGCCTTTCCCAGCCAATAGTGCTCTTCCCCTCAGAACTCCAGGACCCCTACTCCACCTTGTCTCTCTAAGCCTCATTAGCCTTCTAATTAGACTCCAATCCATTCTCTGTATCGTTGCAAAAGATAGTTTCCTAAAGCATTGCTCATCCCTTACCTCACTATTCAGTACTTTGCAATGGCTTTCTATTACTTTTAAATTAAATATAACTTTCTAATGAGGCTATGAGAGGCAATGTGGACTGAGAATTGGACTCAGAGGCAACATTGGTCTGAGTTCGAGGCCTTCGAATAATTTGTGTTAGCTATGGGACCCTGGGCAAAGCATTTAAGCTCTCCTTACCCCTAGGCAATTGTCTTAGTCTATAATTAGGTGCTAGTATGCATTGGGAGGGATTTCTTTACCAAGAGTTCCCTACACTGATGAGATCACAGGACAAGTGCCAAGTGAGCAGTCTGCACTGTCATGGGGTTCAGAGGGAGATTTCTCTTGGCTGGGGCATTAGAAGAAAAAGCTACATTTGGATCTGGAAGATTGTGTGGAACTTAGATCAAGGAGAAGTAAGGAAGGGCATTCAAGGTGCAAGACAGACACTGAACAAAGACAGAGTCAAAATGTACCTATTGTGTTCACAGGAGAGTGACAAAGTCAGTTTGTTTCACTGGTTGGTTCTGGTAGGGTAGCAGGAGTCCTGCATTAAAGAGAATATACTAGTTGGGTCTTGGGCTTGTTAATATTTATGTTGGTCTAACTCATTATTATCAGAACATTGTTTTAGATGCATAAAACAATGAAGGAAACCAGTTACATCAAAATATAGTTATTAAAGTATTAAGGAGACAAGTTCATGGATTCCCTTAAGTCTTCTTGTCCAGAGTGTACTTAAGGAGTAACAGAAGAGGCATTGGGTTTCATTGGATCAGTAGAGTTTTGGTAGCTGGCAGTGATCACCATTTTGCCTCTGGACCAAAATTTTTCTCCCTGTATTTTGATGCCAAGAATTCAGTAGCAAGTGCTATATAGGGTATAATAGCAAGTGATTAGGAAAGTCACTCAATGTGTTTTTGCAATTCAAATTCTTAGTACCTGTACCAAAGGAAAATCTACAACTAGCTTACTAGTTACAGGTTACTTGTTTTTCTCCTTTCCTTGCTTTGTAATTTTACAAGTTAATGACATAGGCTTAACCTCATCAACCTTAATTCCCATTAATAATGGGTTTGGTTCCTTCACTTCCTTTCCTTCCCACTCTCCTCCCTACCCCCACCAAATTTTTATTACTGTTCAGTCAGGTTTTTCTGCTGTTACTTTCTCAAGTACACTTGTCTCTGTGTAGTCCTGCCAATCCTATCCATCTAAGTCATTTTGCTTTGCCATTCTTCATCATCTAAAATAGTTACATTTCCTAATCTAAGGATTATGGTTCCATTGATGGGCCACTTGTGAGATCATTTATCTGACTAGTGGGATTGGGATCTCTAAAGCCTAGCATATAAGGTAATGTGAAGGGAATTTTTTTTTTTTATGAACTGAAAATAAAGCTGTAAAGAGCAATAGAATAGTTTCCTAGTTTTTAAAAAGATGCTGATATGCTTTAAACTGTAGCAGTAGACTCTTGCCATTTTTGCTGTTTAAAATAAAGTGTTTTCCCAAACCTTGTGTAACCTCCATTCAATTTAGATACAGTATGGTTAGACATGTACATAGCATGTTAAATACTGGTATATTTAAAACAACAACAAAAAGAAGCATTGGGAGTGCAGTGGGTCATACACTAGAATTGAAGTCAGAAAACCAAGTTTTGGGTCCTGTCTCAGATATCTATCTAGCCAGAGATGATAAGACTCAGATACCTAACTAGCGGTAGAATCTGAGCAAGTCATTTCACTTTTTTTTTGCCTCATTTTGTTCCTCTGTAAAACGAAGAAGTTGGACATGATGGTCTAATCACTAGGGATATGAAGTAAAAAAAAAAAAAATGTGTTCTCATTCTACTTGGGGAATATGAGATGTACATAGATAAGTACATACAAAGCAAGATTAGTCAGGAGGAGAAAGATTAGTAATTGGGGAGATCAGGAAGCATTTGAGTAGAAGGTGACATGTGAGCTGAGCCTTAAAGGAAGTTAAGGGTTAAAGAGGAACAGTTGAAAGGGAGAGCATTGCTGGTATGGGGAAGCTTATATAAAGGCTTGGAGAAAGGAAATGGAATCTTGTTTCCTGGGAATAGCAAATAAGCCAGAACTTCACTGCGTAGTTTCCTAGTTCATGTAGAGGAAGAATGTGTTCAAAAAGGCAAACTACAGTAAGGCTGTGAAGGCAAATGAAAGGAATTTGTCTTTTATCTGACCCTGTACTCATAAGGCAAGGGAGTCTATAGGTGCCTAATCAGCCAGCTGCATTTATACCCTATAGCAAAAACAATATTGAGCATGCAAACCCAGGTGACTTGAAGGATGGTTAACTTGTCAACTTAGCTTAGTGCCCTAGATAGAAATAAGGAAGTTCAGAAAAGGTCTGGGGGAAAGATGTAAGTCAAGTCATCGAGGTGGCTCAGTGATAGATACTCTAGTACTGGAGTCAGGAAGTCCTAAATTAAAATCATATGGGTTCCAGGATGTGTGAGGAAAGAATTTACTGGGCATAGAAGGAGAAGATGTATTATAACCTTGCTTGGTGGTAAAGGGAGTGACTATGCACTCCAGATATAGGTATTTAAAAGAAGTGTATGTGTATTCAGGACCTAAAAATTTTGTGAAACTCATTGAATTTATCAGCAAATTCCCATGATGATTTGTGTGAGGAAGAATTATGCTGCCATGAAACATCTGTAGGGACTGGGAAACCCTGAACAGTAAAATAAAGATTTTGAGGGGCCACGAATAAGATTTTAACCAGATAAAAGGAAGATAGAATCAAAAAATAAGATTTGCTTATCTGCTTCATGACTCACAATATCAGAATGATGGATGCTTGCCTGAAGATGGAGGGCATGTTATGAAAACTAGGAAGAACATGCTTGGCAACCTGATCAAGAGGACATTAAATTAATTAGAGGCAGAAAGAGAAGAATTAATAGAAATAATTGAAAACTAAGCACTATAAAGAATACCTGTAAATAAGAATGCAGGTATCCTATTTATTCTTAAGAGATAATCAAATAGTGCTTACAGCGTTAAATATTTGCATATCTACAGGATGTGGATAATACATAAGGTGAACTTGAAATTTAAACACAAATCTATAACTTCATAATAATCCTCAAGACTTAATGACTTGGGAGAGACTTTCATTTATTCAATACAAACTTATTAAGTGCCTATTACTGGGCACTAGAAAAAATTCTGTGATGAATAGGATGTGGCTACTATTTACATTTTAGTAGATATATAACTAGGGCAGCTAGATGAAATAGTGGCTAGAGCACCAGGCCTAGAATCAGGAAAACCTGAGTTCAAATCCTGTGTGACCCGGAGCAAGTCTAAATTTAACTCTGTTTACCTCAGTTTCCTTATTGGTAAAACTGAAGAAGGAAATGGCAAACTACTCCAATACCTTTGCCAAGAAAATCCCCAAAATCATGAAGAGTCTGAAGTGACTGAAAAACAACTGAACTGAAGATACATAATTAGAATGTAGCAGTGGAAGAACATATATTCAGATCAAAGGAAACATCTTCTAGAATGGTACTGTACATGGAAAATGGAGAATGGGCTGCCTTGGAAATCTGGGAGCTCCACAAACCAAAGCTCAGTGACCTTTTGGTAGGGATATTATACACAGGGTTTTTTTATACTTATGGTTTGGACAAAATGTCCTATGGGATCCCCTTCAGCTCTAAGATTCTTAAACTTATAAGCTGCAAGAGGTTTAGAAACATAGTAGAGAGCTATTGGAGGAAGAGAAAAAGTAGGAGAAATAAATGATTATCAGTTTCCTTTGTTTCATAATCTTCAATCTGTCTTATACTTGCCCCCTTCCCTACTGCTGACAAATATTCTCATGTTTCTCCTATCCTTGAAAAGCCATTATGTGACTCCTCTATCTTCTCAAGTCATTAACCTCACATCTCTCAATCCTTCCATTGTCAAAGAGGTGGTAAAAGGGGCATGTGATCCAATTTCATTGATATAAGCAAAACCCAGGTGAGAAAACTCCATCTACCAATGTAGGTTGACACCCTCTCAGCAACTTCTAGTCTTAAGGATAGTATCCAGAGCCCTGAGGGATTAAACAGCTTGGCCAGCATCACACAGTTGTCATGTCAGTGGGGACTTGAACCCAACTCTTTATACTGTGATAACCTGCTTTACACTTGATAATTCAGTTTTCTCTTCTCTCACTTATTTCTCAATTCCTTGCAAAGTTCCTTCCAACTTTATCTCTTAAGACTGCTATTTCCAAGATTACAACAATCTCTTCATCACAGAAACTAATATCCTTTTTTTTTTAATCCCTATCCTTCTTGACCTCTCTGACATTCTATCTGCCAGAATGTAAGACTTCCCTCTCCTCTTAGATTCTTTCTCTCTCCTAAGTTTTTGTGACACTCTCCTCCTGGTTTTCCTTCCTTTCACTCTGCTTTGCTGGATCATTGTCCCTGTCTCATTGTCTAATCATGGATATTTCAGGGCTCTGTCCTGGGCCCTCTTTCATTTCTCTTTACAATTTCTTATGCTTTCATCAGCTTCTGTGACTTCAGTTATCCTAGATTTGCATGTCTAACTTTTTTTTTTTGTAATTCCTCTACTTATTTCTTTTGCTTTTTTTATTAAAGCTTTTTTTTTTTTTTCCTGAGGCAATTGGGGTTAAGTGACTTGCCCAGAGTCACACAGCTAGGGAATGTTAAGTGTCTAAGACCAGATCTGACCTCAGATCCTCCTGACTAAAGGGCTAGTGCTCTATCCACTGCACCACCTAGCTGCCCCTAAAGCTTTTTATTTTCAAAACATGCATGGATAATTTTTCAACATTGACCCCTGCAAAACCTTGTGTTCCAAATTTTCCCTTCCTCTCCCCCCCCCCACGTCCTCCCCTAGATGGCAGGTAATCCAATATATGTTGATTGTTTTCCTGAACATCCCATATCACCAGCTACCTAGTGAATATTTCCCAACTGGAAGTCTTAAACCTACCTTTCCACTGAACTTCTCCTTTTTATAAAGGGTCCATCATCCTTCATTCCTCACAGTTTTTCACTCCCCCACTCCCAATTCAATTAATTGCCCAAATCTTGCCAATTATGCCTTCACAACATACCTTTCCCATGTTCCTTTCGAAGTACTCAAAACAGCCTTCACCCTTTCCTAGCACATTCCCTATTACTTCCTGATAATGACCTGATATTTCAGTGAAACTAGTCTAATAGTTGTTCCTTAAATGTGTCATTCCATCTTCTATCATTTTGCTTTTTACAGATTATTAGCTCCTGTTTAGAACATAACCCTTGCTTACAATGTTATAATCTACATCTTCAAATCCTTTGGCGTCCTTCAAACCTCAGCAGGTTATATAACCTTCTTGAATTATATAAGCTTCTTGAGGGCAAGAGCTGTTTTGTTTTCCTATTCCTACGAGTTAACACATTACTTTGTGTATGTATAAATGTGTACAGTAGGTGCTTAATAAATGCTTTTTTAGACTATACTATTATATAGAGAGAGGGGGGAAGGAAAGAGGGAGGGGAGAAGGAGAGAAGAGGAGAAGATAGGGGAGGGAAGAAGAGGGAGAGAAAAAGAGAGAGAGAAGCAGGGAAGGGGAAAGGAAGAGGGAGGGAGGGAAGGAGGGGGAGGGAGAGATTGAAAAAAAAAAAAGGTGGGAGGGAGAGACTATACTATAAACTGCCTTTGAGTTCAATTCATTAAGTCATCAGATTCAGATAAATTACATACCTGAATACTCAAAGAACTGGTAGGTGTGGTTGTTGAATAACTATCAGTAATCTTTAAAAGATTGAGTAGAATTCGAGTGAATTAGAGAAGGGCAATTTTCCCAATTTTTAAAAAGAAAATATCGTTTCATTTTCGAGGGAACTTGCCTAGAGGCCATTGAGCTTGACTTTTGAGTCCTGACAGGATTATAAAATATATTATTAAAGGAATGTTAGTTGAACATTTAGAAAGAGAACACAGTGATCACAAAGAACAACCATGATTTTTTATCAAGAATAGGTCATAGGATAATAGAATCATAGATTTAAAGTTGGGATGACTTTGGTGGTTATCTAATCTGATCCCTTCGTTTTGTATTTGAGAAAAATGAGGCCCAAATTGTCAAATGGGCTTTCTGAAAGTAGCCCAATTAAGCTTCATAAGCAGGATATTTATATTTCATAAATAGTGTATATTTTACATATATGTATATATACACATACTGCATATATACTATATGTGTACATATAGGTATATACACATGTGTACATGTACACATTTATGTATATAAAATATATACATACATAATTATATATACACAGATTGATATGATTCCACATTGAACCTCCCCTCAAAACAAAGGAAAACAGTTAAGCAAAATCAGTTGCCATACCATTTTTGTTTATGATATATATAATGTTCATCATCTCAGAGAAGAGGGATATGTGTCATCATCTTATCTCTGAGGCCACTATCAGTTATTACAATTAATCAGTATCTAATTAATCTGGCTGCCTTTTAATGTTATTTTAATTTACATTGTTGTATTATGGTGTGGATTGGTTTACTTCACTCTGCATCAATTGATGCAAATGTTCCTTTGTTTCATTGAATTCTTCATATTCATAATTTCTTATAGCATAATAGTATTTCATTTCTGTCATATACCACAATTCACTCAATCATTCATTCTCTAATTGATGGACATTCAATTTTCTGCATTTTTGCTATCACAAAAAGTGCTGCTATTGATATTTTCTTTGTCTTGATTTTAGCAAAACATTTGGTAAAATTTGTCATGTTATATACAAGTGGAGATGAAAAGATTTAGGTATTTAGTGAATTTGACATTGGGCCAGTCCCAGAAAATAGTTACTAGTAGTTTAATGTCAACTTGATAGGAGGGCTCCAGTGAAACTTACAAGGATCTGTGCTTGGCTTAGTGCCAATTAACATTTTTATCATTAACTTGGATAAAACCATACTTAACATGTATATCCAATTTCCAGAAAACACAGTGCTATAACTAATATATTGCATAGGAGTCAGGATCCCAAAAGACCTGACAAGCTGGAATATTAGTCCAGCTTATAAAGTCTTTCACCTGAGTTAAAATATATATATATATATATATATATATATATATATATATATATATATATTTACTTCATACATACAAGATAAGAAAGTAGATCATCTGAAAAAGGTGTGGGATCTTTAGTGAACTACAGATTCAGTGTGAGTCAAGAATTATATGGCAACCAATAACACACAAAAAAATTCTAAACCTAATGCTAAACAATGCTTTATTAAGAAAGCCAAAGTGTGGGAGGTCATCATTGCACTGTACTTGGCCTTGGCTGGACTACAATAAAGGGTTGTGTTAACTTCTGGATACCACATGTGAAGAAGGGCATGGTAAGCTGGGGAGTATCCAGAGGAAAGCAACTAGGATGGTAAAAGACCTCATTGTGGCACACAAGAATCAATTGAGAGGGCTGGGGATGCTTAGCCTAGGGGTGACATGGTCACAATCTCAAAGTATTCAAAAGCCTGCAGAAGGTAAATTGGCTTGTTTGATTCAGCCCCAAAAGAGAAGGATCTAAAAACAATGGGGAGAAATAACAGAGAGACTTAAATTTGATGCAAGAAAAGCGTGTTGAACTAGATGATCTCTGAAGGCCTTTTCTAATTCTGTAATTCTCTAGAAGATTCATTGTTCTAAAAGCAGAGCATCTGGTAAATTTATCATATTAATGGTTTCTTTTCTCAATAGGCAAGGGAAAAACAACTACTCTGAACCTGATATTTGACCACTAGGAAGAAACTGCTTGCAAAGCAGAAGTACTAGAGCATTGGAGAAAGGGGCCATGTCATCTTAGGATTTATAGCAAATAGGTGAATGCCAAACATGATCAGACATTCATAGGAGAGCAGACTTCAAAAAGATCAGAGAGAAAATAGCTATGTTATAGAGACCAGAGACTCTTAAAAGGGAAGGTAGTTTTAGAGTGAATAGAAGGCTCTTAGAATGAAATTCTGACAATATGATTATTAATATTCCCAATAAGAAAGAAAAGGGGGTCATTTAAAGGGAATGAGGGTAGAAATAGTCTGATATAGCTTCTCAGATAGCTCTCTCAGATTCAAAGGGGAATATCCTTGTAATAACTTGATAGGGAATATTTAACCTGGGGAAGAAAAGGTGGCAGGTAGGAAAATTGGGAAGGAGAGAAAGGAAAGAGCACTGGAGTACATTGGAGTGCTGAAGAAGATGGAATAAAGGGCATGAAACAAAAGAACACAGAAGCATGACAGAATTATGTCAGGAAAGCTGAGGTAAGATAAGCCTTTTTTAAAAAAGGCTTTCCTCAGAGAAAGGATAGGCCCATTGCTTAGGAAGGATGGTGCATTGTTAATGGATGATAAGAAAAAAGTGGAACTACTTAACACTTTAAAAATTCTGGATCCCTCCTTAGTTATAAATGAATGATTATCTGATTGAGAAGAGTAAGATTAACATGGTCATGAGGAAATTAGGGGAAAAAAAAAAAGATCCATAAAACGTTCATGAGAGAGCACCTGGAGATTCTAATGCTAGAAATCACAGGAACAGGAAGCTGGGGGGGAGGGGACTGGAAACCAGGGATAGGAACAGATGTAGGGGCAGGGAAAGGGATAGATAGTGGTTCTTAAGTATTTGAGGAACTGTCATGTGGAAAAGAAATTAGACTTGTTTTCCTTGGAGGATTAGGAAAGAGCTGCTCAAGGGCAGATTTAGGCTCAACATGAGAAAAAATTCTTAAAATTAGAATTTTTCAAAATGGAATGGACTACTTTAGAAAATTGTAGATCTCTCCTCTCTGCTGTGTTTTTTTCCCCACAAATCATTTTTAATTCATTTATTACTTGTACACTAGAAAAATAGCTGATAATGCCAAAAGAAACAGTTTTATTCTCTCTGTAAGTTTTCAGAGACTGACCACTTGGGGATGTTTCAGTGGAGGCACTTATTCAGGTTCCCGTGAAACTGGATGACTATTGAGGTCCCTTCCAGGTCTGAGAATTTATGATTTTATAAACAAGTCCAAGCCTCTAGATCAAGAAGAAATATTCCAAGTGTTTAAAAAAGAAAGGAATCAATTATTTATTGTGATCTCTAAGAAACTGAACTTAGGGAAAATGGAAGAGAGAGACTGTAAAATTAGAGATGGGGAAATGTTACCCAGTTTTATTTTTGTTTTTGTTTTTATAGTTATTTTGGTTGGTTGTTGTCCTTCGTTCTTTAAGAAGGGCAAAATGTCCATCTACGGATCTGACTATGGCTGATCAGAACGATATGAACTTGGAATGCTCTTTCACAGTTGGACACAAATAGTCCCTATGAACATTTGGAGTGAATTCTTTAACTTTGCTCATCTTTAAAAAAAAAAAAGAAAAGAAAAGAAAATTAACTTTGCCCATCTTGTATTTCTTCTGAGCTAATTCAATTCTACTTTATTCATAAGAGCACAGTGTTTTCTCTGATAAGGGCACTCCAATGCCAGGTTGTCCAATACCAGCATCTCCCATGTTGTATAATCACTCTAAATCTTAAATTTGAGTGTCCTTGTATCACTTTTTCTGACCACTTGTGAGTGCTTGTCCCATGTGAGTTCTCCATAAAATAGTCTTTTTGGCAAGAATACATATAGCATTCGAACAATATGGCCAGCCCAATGGAATCACACTCTCTGCAGTAGAGTTTGAATGGTTTGGCAGTTTAGTTGGGTTAGGGTTTGAGTTAGAGTTAGGTTTAGAGTTGAATTAAAAAAAAAAAAAAAAAAGACATCACCATACAATTTTTTTAAGGGAAAAGGAGAAGAGGATTCCACAAACCATAAAAAGATCATAATATCAATACCAGACAAATTCCATAATGTTATTTAGTGGAAGTTTTTTTAAAAAATAGATATTTTATTTTTTCCAGTTACATGTAAAACAATTTTTAACATTTATTTTTAAAACTTTGAGTTCCAGATTCTCTTCCTTCTTCTCTATCTCAGAAGGCACATGTGAAGTCATGTAAAACATTTCTATAAAAGTAAAAAAAAAACCCTCAAGAAAAATAAAGTAAAAATAAAAAGTATGCACAGTCTGTATTCAGATAGAATCATTTATCTCTCTGGGTATGGGTAGAATTTTTCATCCTAAGTCCTTAAGAGTAGTCTTGGATCACTATATTACTAAGAATAGCAAAATCATTCACAGGTGATCATCCAAAACACTCATTGCTATTATTTTCTGCACAGTGCACTTCACTTTGCATGAGCTCATGAGGACTCTCAGATTTTTCTGAGAGCATCCTGCTCATCATTTGCCCTAGAATAATAGTATTGCTCAGAGAGGCCTGGAGAGACTTAGATGAACTGTTGCTAAGTGAAATGAGCAGAACCAGGAGATCATTATATACAGCAGCAAGAGTATATGATGATCAATTCTGATGGACGCAGCTCTCCTCAACAATGAGATGATCCAAACCAGTTCCAATTCTTCATTGAAGACGAGAGCCATCTACACCCAGAGAGAGGACAGTAGGAATTGAGTGTGGACCACAACAGCAATTTCTCTCTTTCTTTTGTTGTTTGCTTACATTTCGTTTTCCTTCTCAGGTTTTTTCTTTCCTTGTTGATCCAATTTTTCTTGTGTAGCAAGATAACTGTACGAATATGTATACATATATTGGATTTAACATATATTTTAACATATTTAACATGTATTGGACTACCTGCCATCTAGGGGAGGGGGTGGGAGGAAGGAGGGGAAATTTTGGAACAGAAGGTTCTGCAAGGATCAGTGTTGAAAAATTAACTGCATATGTTTTGTAAATAAAAAGCTTTAAAAAAAAAAGAAAGAAGGTCAAACAACAAAAAGAAAAAAATAATAGTATTGCATCATAATCACACATTATTTAACCATTTCCCAAATGATGGGTATCCCCTCAATTTCCAACCATTTGCCCTAAGAAAAGAGCTGCTATAAAAATTTTTGTGTACATATGTCCTTTTTTTTTTTAAATACATCTCTTTTGGGATACCACCTATTAGTGGGTATGCATAATTTTATAGCCCTTTGGGTATAGTTCCAAATTGCTTTACACAATGTCTGCCTCAGTTCACAATTCCACCAACAATACATTAATATCCCATTTTCGCCCACATTCTCTCCAACATTTGTCATTTTTATCCCTCTAGCCCATTAACCAATCTAATAAGTATGAGGTCATACCTCAGAATGACTTAATTTGCTTTTCTCCAATCATTAGGATATTAAAGCATTTTTTCATATGACTGTAAGTAGCTTGTTTAGGTTTTTTTTCCCCCTGAGGCAATTGGGGGTTAAATGACTTGCCCAAGGTCACACAGCTAGGATGTGTTAAGTGTCTGAGACCAGATTTGAACTCAGGTCTTCCTGACTTGAGGGCTGGTATTCTATCTACTGCGCAACCTAGCTGCCCCTAGCTTGATTAGTTCTTCTGAAAACTATTAATATCTTTTGATCATTTATCAATTGGGAAACAGCTCTTGGTTTGTTTGTTTTTTTATAAATTTGACTCAGTTCCCTAGATGTTTGAGAAATGAGGCCTTCATCAGAGAAACTTGCTTCAAAATACTTTTCACAATTACTATTGCTAACTATATCTCCCTATTTATTTTGTTCTCTCTCTTCTTTCATGCTGTCCCTCTTCAAAAGCATTTTGCTTCTGACCATCCCCTCCCCCAATCTACCCTCTCTTATATCACCTTTTCTCCTTCTTTTATGCCCTTTCCTCCTTACTTTCCTGCAAGATAAGATAGTTATCTATACCCATATTGAATATGTATGTCATTCCCTCTTTGAGCCAATTTTGATGAAAAAAAGATTCTTAGTGGCACTTTTATGAGCACTAAGCTCTAAGCACTAAGAACCAAAAAAATCATGACAGAGTAACCTTACTACTTTTTGAGAGTGTTATTAGAGTAACAAATTAACCAACAGGCATTTATAAAGTATGTACTGTGTTCCAGGGACTTTGCTAGGTACCAGCAATACAAAGACAAAAAATGAAATGATTCTTCCAAAGAAATAACAGTGTATTACAGGAAATAATATGCATGTATATAAGTAATGGAGAAAAAAACATAAAATAAATACACAGTAGTTAGAGAGGGGGGCCACTAGCAGTTGAGGAATCAGAATTGGCTTTAATTTTATGAGGGATAAGGAAGATAGAATTGCATTCCTCACTTTGGGGGTACAAAAGCATGAAGAAAGATAGAAAATGGAGTGTCATGTTTGAAGAGAGAGAGAAGACCAATTTGATTACACCATAGAAATAGTAATAATACATAATAATCCCAGAATGAGAAGTTGGAGCCAAGTTGTAAAAGGGTTTAAAACCCAGAAGAACTTATATTTGATTTTGTATTAGTAGCCCCTGGAGTTTGAGTACAAATTTAATATAATCACATCTGCACTTAAGGAAAATCGTTTTGTCAATTGTGTGGAAGACAATTTGGAATGAGGAGCCATGAGGTAGGAAGAGCGGTGAGGAGGCCCATATGACAGTTCAGGTGAAGAATAATGATGGCTTGAATCGTAGAGGGAATTGTGAGTAGAGAGCAGGAGTTGGAGTCAAAAGATGCTGTTGAACAATGAAATGTTTCAAACCACCTCCAATTGTTCACTGAAGAAAGCCATATACACCCAGAGAGAGGGATGTGAAATGTGGACCACAACATAACATTCTCACACTCCTTGATTGATGTTTGCTTACATTGTGTTTCCTTTATCTGATATATCGTTTGTGTAGACAAGATTTTTCTTGCACAACAATGACAAGTTTGGAAATATGTATACATATATTCGATTTGCCAATATTTTAACATAATTAACATGTAGTGGATATCCTGCCATCTAGGGGAGGGGTGGGGAGTTGGGGGAAAAATTTGTAACGGAAAGCTATGTAGGGGTTATTGTTGAAGAATTACCCACACATATGTTATGCACATAAAATAAAAAAAGAAAATGAAAAAAAAAGAAAAAAAAGATGCTGTTGAAGCAGAAATGATAAGATTTGGCAATTGATTGGATATTAGAAATGAGAGAAAGTGATGAGTGAAGGTATATGTCAAGGTTGTGAGTCTGGGGGACTGGAAAAATGGTAGAAGTTCAGTAGAAGAGAAAGTTTGTGGGGGAAAAATAATAATTTCTGTTTTAGTTGTGTTGAGTTTGAAATAGCTGTGAACTATAATTCTAGAGGCCTGAGGATGAATTATGTCATCCATCTCTGAGAGAAAGAGAAGATGCACTCAAGCTGCAGAATAGAATAAGTATCTAGATAGTTAGCCAGTACAGGACTTTGTTTTGCTGACTGTTGCATGTTTGTTACCTTTCTTTATCAGTATGAGGGAAAGATGGGAAGAATAAGGGGAAAAAGGGAAGGGGTAGGAAAAAAGAAAAGAGACCCACTGAAGTATGATATTTTTGTTTGTTTTGTTTTGTTTTTTAATTTAGAGAACAGAAGGAAAGTCAGAAGTAAACATAGAAAGGGCAGCTTTGAAAGCTACGGAATGTATTATATACATAAAAAGAAAAACAAGCTATACATCATGGAGATCTGCAGTCTCCTGGAGTACTCTTTATCTATTATGTCTATATTGTGTTTATATATTTTATTAAATGTTTATATTACTATGTTTATGGGAATGCTCATTTTGTTTGGGATTTGTTAAATTAAGAATAAAAATTTAAAAAAAAAATTTAAAGGGAGAAGGTTATTTCTGTAGTATTCAGTTTGAAATTTTCAACCAGCAGTTTGTGTTGTGAAATAAAAGTTCAGGAAAGAAACTGGGACTGTTCTGAATATATAGATCTGAGTTATCTACATGGAACTGATAATTAAACTTTTAAGAGTCTTATTGAGAAAGTACAGAAAGTAGGAGAGGTCCTAGGACAGAGCCTTGGTGTATCCCCACAAATAAGGGGTATTGCATGGATGCAGAACTAGCAAAAAGAGATTGTAAAGAACTGCTGAGGCAAATAGAATCAGGAGATAGTATCATCCTGAAGATTCATCCAAAAGTCAAGGATGGTCAATAGTATTTATAACTGCAGAGAAAACAGGAAGGATAAATCAGAAATCATGGACTGCTCCTATATAGCTAAAGAATATTCATGCAGTATCAACCTAGATGGAGATATCATTAATGGTATGCCTCAAGGCGCTGCCCTCTGCCTTGTTTTGGTCTATATTTTTATCAGCAGCTTAGTTGAAGTCACAGATAGCAAGCTTACCAAATTTGCATATGACCATGAAGAGGGAAAGGAAAGCCTAGTATCGGGGATGACAGAATAAGGATCAGAAAAGTCTTGCCTGATCATAATTCTGTGAGCCAAATAACAAGATAAAATTCATTAGGAATAACTATTAAGTCTTATATTTAGTTGTTGTGGCTTTTTTTTTTTCTAAATCAGCGGTTCAAGTCCAACATTTATGAATATCAGTTCATGTGAAAAAGACTTGGGCGTTTTTTAGTTAACTGCAAGTTCAGTATCTAGAATTCAGTAGTCTTACAGAAGGTACAAAAGGCTAATGTAATCTGAAGCTACATCAATAAAAATACAAGGTCTAAAACAAAGGAAATGATAATCCACTTCTAAATTATTGTTTTTAGTTTTGAATACCACAATATAAGTGACTGAAAAGATAATGTCTCAAACATTAGAATCAGAATTTCAAAGTTAGAAGGGACCCTAGTGGCCATCTAATACAACTCATACCCAAAGAGTCTCCAAAATAGACAAGTGGGCCTCCTGCCTCTGCTTGAAGGGGAGCCTACTAGCTACTGAGGCAGCCCATTCCACTTCTGGAAAGCCAAGATCATTAGGAAGGTTTTCTTGACAGTAATTTAGTAACTTCCACCCATTGTTCCTAGTTCTGTCCTCTTGGGCCAAGCAGAACAAGCCTAATCCCTCTTCCACGTGACAGCTTTTCAAGTCAAGGAAAGTAGCCAGAAAGGTGAGAATGCTTAAAATTGTATTTATGTAAGGATCTAGTGAAGAACCTAGCTTTTAGAAGAGACTATTTGGTGGAGAGATATTGACAAAGGTATTTATATATTTGAAGAACTCTCCTGAAAGAATGATAAAAGTTGTTTAGTGAGCAAATCTAAGATCAATGGGGGAGAAGGCAAAAAAAGAAAAAAAAAAAAAAACATTTTAGCTTAATGTGAGAATTTTCCATTAACTAGAGTTGACCCACCTTCCCACTGGAGGTAATATGAACAGAAGTTGGATGACCTTGTACAGAGGCTTCATCCCATGAATAAGGGTTTACCAGATGACCTATGAAGGCCCTTCTGGTGCTGAAACTCTTGTGATTCTAGTGAGAGATAAGACTAGAATTATAGGCTGGGATCAGATTATGGGAGGCCTTGATTGAGGTCTGTGAGAGTTTAGAGTCTACTGTGTGAACGGGGAAGTCGAACTGCAAAAAGCCTTGTTTTTAGGAGAAACAGCTTAATGGACAGAGAATGAGACTTAAGGAGTCACATTGCACCTCTGCCATATGCTGGTTTTTTGACCCTGGGCAAGGCAACTGTTCTTTCAGTGTCCCAGGCCACTCAGCCCCTCCTGTGATTAAGCACACGCTTTGTGGCAGACACTGTGGAGAAGGTGCTGCCTTGTAGGATTGGAAGAAGACCCTTACAAGGCCCCCAATTCTGATGAGATTGCTGGTGCAGACCAGAAGAAAGAAATCTGGCATTGAGGTCTGCGGTGTTAGGTGGAGCAGGGAAAGGTTAGCAGGGACCCTAATCCAGGAGTTTTGGCCTACTGGAGGCTTTTCCTCCTCCACACCCCCCTGTTCCCAATCTGAGCTTCTGAGCCAGAAGTGTCTTTTCCCTGCTAACCCAAGAGATGACCAAAGATCCCATGGCGGCCTGTCCCATCACCTTGGGTCCTCTGCTCCCCAGGAGCTGATCCGGAAAGGCATCCCTCACCACTTCCGTGCCATTGTGTGGCAGCTTCTCTGCAGTGCCACTGACATGCCAGTGAAGAACCAGTACTCTGAACTACTCAAAATGTCGTCTCCTTGTGAGAAACTGATCCGCCGGGACATCGCCCGGACCTACCCGGAGCATGAGTTCTTCAAGGGGCAGGACAGTTTGGGTCAGGAAGTCCTCTTCAACGTCATGAAGGTAAAGGGCACCGACCATCCCATCTCCTTGGCTATCCTTCCCCAGAAATCTCCGGAGGCCTTTCAGGGCCCAGGCTGACCTCCCCCCTTTGCAGAGCACCTGGCCGGTGCGAGTTACTGTTCTGCTCTTCTCTCCTAGGCCTATTCCCTAGTCGACCGAGAGGTGGGCTACTGTCAGGGCAGCGCCTTCATCGTGGGCCTGCTCCTGATGCAGGTGAGTGGCCTGGCCCCCACGCCCACAGCAGGGGACGGCTCTGCTCTCCCCTTTGTGCCTTGTCAGGGGCTCTTACCCCGGGCACTCTGGATTCTGTGGTCATTCTAGTCGGTTGTTTGGCTTCCCTGGGGTCAGTGTTTGTGTTACTCCAAGGCTTATAGGCCACTGATGGTGGGCCCACAGAGCTACCCTAGTTGACCACGTCTACATTCTTTGATGGAAACAGGTTGAGCATCAGTAATGGGCTGAGACACAATATGGCACTGAGCTGGTCCCTTTGTGAGAATATTCTGACTTGTGCAATCTAGGAAAAGGACAGAGGGTGGGAATACCCAGTAGCCATCATTCTTTCTTCATCCTCTTCCAGGGGCTTGAAGGTAACTTAGGATGGGCATTTTGGAGGCTGTGTTGAGGGAAGGATCTGAAGGAAGCATCAGCACCATTGGGCCATGGGAAACTCTTCTAGGTGAGAAAGAAGGGCTAGCAGTAGGACAAGGAACAAAAAGGTGGGGAAAATAAACACTCTGGAATTTGGAAGGAAGAACATAGGAAGTCATAGTCCCATGTCTCCCTTTTGGTTACTCAGTACCTAGCCTGACTAGGCACAGGAGATAGATATCAAGTAGAACTCTTCCCTATCCCTGTGCAGGATATGAGAAGGATAGGACATCACCTTTATCCATGAGAAACCTATAATCTTTTCTGGAACCTTGTTTAACAGTTTCTTTCTCCTTTTTATCCCAGATGCCTGAGGAGGAGGCATTCTGTGTATTTGTGCGGTTGATGCAGGAATATCGTCTCCGGGAACTTTTTAAGCCCAGCATGGCTGAGCTGGGGCTCTGTATATACCAGTTTGAGTACATGCTACAGGTGAGGTCTTGGGTATAAGCTGAGGTGATTTATCTTTTAGATGAAGGTCAAATACCTGATTCTCATGTTTGGATGGTTATCTCAAGTTCTTTGAGTTGAATCCTTCACCAACCCAAGAACAACCTACCCAGGTGTCCCACTGTAGAAGAGCCAGATCTGAGAGTCAGGCTGATGAAAATCCAGGAGCAACTAAAGCTTCCCCAGCTTTCTTGGCTCTTGGGAACTTCCTGTCCTTGTTTCTGGAAGTTCTTTAGGGACTATAGAATTTAGTGTGAAGAGGAAGTACTTGAAACTCTAACTCTTGTCCAGGGCAGATTGTGTGACCTGGCTTAATCATAAAAAGAAACCTTACTTTCTCTGTTGTCTCCCTTTTCCTCCTCTATTCCTCCTTTTCTTGGCAATATACTATTTAAAAAAACAAAACAAAACAAAACAAAACAAAAACAGCTTTTCTGAAGTAAGTTACTTTGAGGAGGTACCTTACTGAGAAGTATACCCCTCTCTGTCACTTTGAGCTTTTCCTTCTTCCTCTATTAGAAGGGATTCTAACTTTGCCCAACCCGGATTTCCAAAGTCTTTTTGAAACGAAGACACTGGTGGATGAAGTTGATTGAGGAAATGTTTAGTAATGTTTCTTTATTGTATAGTAATGTTTTTTATTGTATATCTTTAGGAAACAAGGTTAAAAAATGTGAGGAGACAGACAGAAACAGAAAGCCAGTGAAAGAGAGGGAGAGACCAGCCCAGACCTCAGATAGTCTTCATTCCCTGCTTCCCTGCTTCCATTCTATTTCTATGTGTAACAGGGAAAAATGTCTACCCGCCTCTGCTTATTAAAGGCAAGACGGCAGACGTCTTTGTTTATAAATAGCAGCCCCCACACTACTTATGGGTGCTAGACAGAGCTGTGTAAGTTGGCCCATTCAGGAAGCCAGATGCAGGTGGAAGGGCCTATTAGGTCCCACAGGACTGAGGAGAATAAGGTGACAAGGAGAAGGGACGGCCTTACCATAATCTCTCTTACCCTTACCCTTCTAGCATTAGAGCTGCTCCTGAGAAAATAGAAAGATTCTGTTGTTCCAGGTATCTCAACACCCCAGGGACTGAGATTTCTGGTAGTCAGGTTATATCTGGCCTTTGAAGCTGATTTCCATTTTCTTCTCTTGATGAAAAATTACTTTATCCTTTCTCAGGAATGTCATAATTTTTAGGTCAGTTAGCCAAGAAGGTCTAAGCTGAATATGTAATTTGGCATTAACCCAGGAGTCGGAAAGCTTTGAGTTCTGTGAGAAAGGCTGCAAAAGTGGCTCAGGGCAGGGGGGGAGGGAGGAGGCAAATGGGGAGGACAGAAGGGACAGATGATTAGAGCACTCGACTGATTCTGTTTCCAGCTCCATCAGAACTACCCTGAAGGACCCTAACAATTTCTACATGCCCTATTCCATACATTAGTTTCCCTTCTTTGGCATCCAATTTCCTGAAAATCTATGATTAAGGGTGGAGATGGGACAAGAGGACCCACATATGTCATGTAAAGGGAAGGAAGGAAAGACCTTGGGAAGAGATGGGGAAATTTAAACATATAACATCAGGGAAAAATACATGAAATTGAAATTCCCAAAGGGTTTTAAATAGAAAGAATAAGAATTCTACATCAAAAATTGATGTAGAAGCCTAAGGAAGTTGGGTACTAATTGGAACATGAGCTTTCTTCTTTAGTGAAGATGACTAGAACACATTTTCACAAATACTGATGGTTGAGCTCTATTTGGAGTCAGGGCAGGTTGTACTAGAATTCTGTCGTGGGGAAACACTGTGTCTTCTTTATTTTCTGGCAGGAGCAGCTTCCAGACTTGAACATTCACTTTCGATCTCAGAGCTTCCATACTTCCATGTATGCCTCATCCTGGTTCCTCACACTCTTCCTCACAACCTTTCCCTTGCCAATTGCCACTCGAGTCTTCGACATCTTTATGTATGAGGTGAGGGCTAAGGTGCAGTGGGACTGGGTGAAAGGGAGAACTCACATCAGTGTCAGCAGACCCTAAAATAACATCCTAGTTTTCTTAATTTGTTTGCTAATTCATGATTTTCTTTTTTTTGCCTTGGGTTTCTTTAACTTTGATATACTTGCCATCTTTGACTCTTTTTTCTTGTCTTCTTCCAACTTAGAACCATCTTTTTCCCCAGCCCTATCCTGCTTCCATCTAGTTGACATTTCAAATATAGCAGAGATTTAGGATTGAGAGGTGAGAAATAGGTGGCGCCTGCATCTCTGGTCCTCATTGTAAAAACAGGCAACTTCTTCCCATTGCAGGGACTGGAAATTGTGTTCCGGGTGGGTCTGGCTCTGCTGCAGGTGAACCAGATGGAGCTGATGCAGCTGGACATGGAAGGCATGTCACAAGTGAGTGGGAGGAGGGAGAGATTATGAGCCTTCTGCAGATGAGATACACATTTTACACCTAAGAAATTTGTTAAAATGAGGCAGGAACCTGGCTTGGGATCATCCCTAAGCCCTCCACTTCCCTGCTTTTTTTTTATATAACTAGGAATCTGAAGGCTACTTCAGAGGCCTTCCTGATGGAGGTAGGAACAAAGATCTGAAGGAGGAGCAAGAGAAAGTGAATTTGCTAGTCAAACCATTCTTGGCATACAGGGCAAGAAGGGAATGCAGAGGGCATAGAAAAGGAGGGTAGAACACATTGTTCTGTCTTCTGCCTCCAGCTTGGGTTCCCTTAAGCCAGATGCTGCAGAATGTGCTTTACGGTAAATTAGAATAGTCAAACAGACATGACATTGGGCATGGTTTCTGTCTGGGATGGCCTAGCCAATAGGTCAGACCCAGAAGAAGGAGAATAAACAATCCTGGGACAGTTTTATTGGGGGAAGAGGTTGATATTCCACCTCTCATTCCCCCTCCCCCCACAATGTTTCCCAGCTGGTGTTTCAGGGAAGAATACACAAAGGCAACAGTTGTGTCTACAGACACAGGGGGATCCGTTGTATTCTGCCAGAGAGGCCAGCTTGTGGTGGAAAAGCAGCAGCCAATCTCCTTGAATCCCCTTCCCTCCCCCACCTCCTGTTGCCAGCCTACCCTAAGCTGTGCTGGGCTATTTCTAACATTTAACCCTTTTGTGGGGGGCTGGATGGGGCCCCAAGGTTCTTGGTTTCAGGGCCCTGCCTTCTCAAAGTAGACTAGATGACTCTGGGGGAGGAAGGCTCCCCTTCCCAAATGCCACCTTATTCTGGCCTTCTTTAAGATGAGGCTCCTTCCTCTTTGCTTCAAGGCTTTTTCCAGAGGGTGTGTTATCTCAGATGTCTACTTTGCTTGATTTCACTTTGATTCAATTAGACATTTGAGCTCCTATAGTATGGCAATTACCATCCTTTGGTACCTATGGTTTTTTGCCTTATTTCCTTGCCTTTTTCCTTGTCTTTATGAAAGCCTTTTTCTCAGTCTACCTACACCCCCCCCCAATTTGCTTTGTCCTCCTAGTGATATCTGTGTTTGGAAAATTTGAAGAAAGCTTGAGGGAACTGTAGGGACCTTGAATAATCTGACTAGCCTTATTCTTTCTCCTATATTTGTTTTCCCTGTCAAACTTAGACAATCATTTGTTTGGGTTCTTTATGGATCTTGGTCTCTTGAAGGAAAGATTCATCTGTATTGTGTCTTAAATCAGAGCCCTGATCCAGGTAATACTGGATAGAGTGGTCACCTTAGATGTGGGGAACTAGAAAGGGGACTATTAGGATGCTATTTGCCATTAATCCTCTCTAGTAGTATCTTGTTTTTGTGTGGTCCCAGCAAATAAAGAATGACTTTTATGTTTGTAATAAAGTTTTATTGTGTTAAAATAAAATGTAAAAGCTATTCTTAACTGCCAAAGGCTCAAATTGCAGACCCCTTGCTCTAGGGAAATAGGAGTTATTGGTAGGAGTTGGGGGGGAGGGGATGACTGGTGACTCAAAAGGGACCCTGAGGGGTTCCATGGTGGGAGGGGTAGCTGTGACTGGGTGTGTCTCCACAGTACTTCCAAAAGGTGATACCCCATCAGTTTGATAGCTGTCCTGACAAGCTGATTCTCAAGGCCTACCAGGTCAAGTACAATCCCAAGAAGATGAAAAGGTCAGTGTGTGGGACTCTCGATCCTTGGGGAGAAGTTGGGGTGGGCCAGGAGCTTCTCTGAAAGAAATGAGGTATAGAAGAGGGGTGTAGAAGAGGGGGTGCTTGACTAGAACTGAACTGGAGTTGCCCTTCCTTATAGGTTGGAGAAGGAATACGCTGCCATCAAAAACAAAGAGATGGAGGAGCAAATAGAGATCAAAGTAAGTTCTTAACCCCTACGAGTATTTCTTTTCACCCCAAATTGAGCCTTACCTAGCACTTCTTTGATCTGGGGATCAACCACAGTTATGTGATCAACACACCTTGGGAGCAGAGAGAAAAGTGCCCAGGTTTGGAAATATTTCTGGCACCTCACTGGCTGAGCTTGCTCAGTGTCCTTCCTCTTGGTGAAGTCAGCCGTGCCCAGGAAGAGACCACCAGAGTACTTCAGGGTCAGAAGTCTCTGGATCCCAGTGGGGCTTAGGCAAAGCCCTAGCAGGCCGCTCCTATAGGGAGAGGAGAACGGGGAAGGCAGTGGAAGGGAGATAAAGTGCGGATCCCAGGCAGGGGAAATGCCAGCCCCCATCAGAAGGAGTCTCTCCAGAGGGAGGCCCTGCCAGCACCAAGCAGCGGACCTAGAGTCTAGGCCCTGCCAGTCATCTGAAGGGTTGGAATGAGTGTAAAGGTCAGGAGGGAAATAGGGCAGTTTTCATGTTGCCGAAGGGCTTTCATGTGCAAGATGGCTTTGGACGGATTCTACTCGGCTCCAGGGTGCAAGCCAAGGATCGGTGGAGGGAAGTCACCAAAAGGCAGGCTGGGCTTAGGTTGGGAAACCTGCTGGCCCTGGAGGAGAGGCTGCCGACCTGGAGGCTTTCCCACAGGAACACCCCAATGTCCTCCAAGTCTGGGTCAGGCCCAGCTCGGAGCAGGAGGCTGAACTATAGGGCTCTCCCAGGGTGAGTCTCCTGGTGTTCTTTCCTTGATCCTCTCACCACACCTGAAGTAGGAGGTCATGAGGTGGCATTCTCCCTGTTGGGAGAAGAGGAAACTGAGGACCCCAGGGAGAAATGGCTCCCTTGGCTCAGCTGGCCTTGTGATGGGCAAGGAGCCTACTCACCCAGTAGTCTGGGAGTCTGGGAGAAGCAGTGACTGCTTAAGGCTTCCCTGCTGGTAAATGCCCAGAACAGGGCTGAACCCAGCTCTCTATGCTGCGGCTTCTCCTTTCATTTGTTCATTCTTTTATAAAGAACCCATGTACCAACACAGTGCTAGAGATACAAAAATGGGCCAGATATGGGCCTGGTGACCTCGAGGAAGGAGCTTCCTCCTGAGCTAAGGGTCGGGCCGTGGGGTGGGTAGAGCCATAGGCCTGAGGTTAGGAAGATCTGATTCAAAGCTGGCCTCAGACCCTTCTTGGCCGTGAGAACCTGGGCAGGTCTCTTAGCCCTGTCTGCCTCAGTTTCCTCATCTGTAAAATGAGCTGGAGAAGGAAATGGCAAACCGTTCCAGCATCTCTGCCCAGAAAATAAAAGGATAACAGAAAGAAAAAAGAAAAAAAAAAAAAAACTCCCACATGAGATCATGAAGAGTCCAACATGACTGAAATATACTGTATTTCAATAATACTAGGTTAAGTTTGAGGTGTCTTTCACTTCTGGGATTTTGTGAACAGGATATGGGTCTAAACTGAAGCAAAAAGGTCATTTTAACTACCAGTAAGAATTGTTTATGAAGGGAGGCTTGAAATCTCCTGCTATCATAATAGGACTCTATATTATTTGGAAGTGGTGGAATAAACTCTGCTTTACGACAGGTAGATGGATTGTTTGAGCCTTTTCAAAGTGATACAACTCAGCCTTCATTCACACCATCCTTCACATTTGAGAAGGAGTGTTAGGGAAAGTGTAGGGAAAGGGAGATGGCCATAAAGTTGTCTCTTTGAGCCTTAGTTTCCTCATCTATAAAATGAAGGCTACTTTACAACTTCCTTGACCAACTTCTTGGAAGGATTTTATGAGAGCAATTTATAAACCCTAAAGTATTATATAAATGTCAATTGTTTTTTCATCATATAATAATCTTTTTTTTACATCATGTTTTGCTAAGTCACATTTGACCACCTGCCCAGTTGTAGTTTTCAGAACAAGTCCTTTCCTCTGCCTAGAACAAAAGCAGAGGCTAAGAAAACACAATGGAGATGTTCTTACAATGTCTTCCATCTATGAAAAGGTATTCAGGGATTCAAATATTTTGAAGGCATATAATGAAATAATGAAAAAGGAATGATTTTTAAAACTGAGAATCAAAATCAAGTTTTCACCTGAAAAAACATTTGTAATGCAGCAAAGCCTCTCTGGTTTACTCACTTAGTCAGCTGTCTGTAAAACAACTTCTCAACAATACCCTTCATCAATTGCAGACATTTAAGGCCCACTCACTCTCTCCTCAAAGTAGAAACAGGTCTTAGAACCTACTTTCTAGGTAGATGTCCCTTTGGACACTATAGATTTAAATCCCAGTTTTGTGGATTGTCAGAGATGTAGCTGTCAAGGAAGGTATGAATGATTTTTACCAGCTGTGATAGATAGGTAGATAAGCACACACATATGTGTATATGCATGTACATAGACACACAAATGTATGTATATGCATATGTACACATATATATTCTTGAAGTTTATACATTGATTTGATTACACATTAATTTCTATCTTATACATTCATTCTTTACAAAGCTACTCCAGTTCCATCACCAATAGTAAAAACTTAAATTTGTAAAGCACTTTTAAAATTCTTTTAAAGATCACTATCATGGGGCAGCTAGGTGCCTAGATAGAACACCAGCCCTGAAGTCAGAAGGACCTGTGTTCAAATCTGATCTCAGGCACTTAACATTTCCTAGCTGCATGAGGCTAAGTAAGTCACTGAACCTCAATTGTCTCAGGAAAAAAAAATCACTATCATATATGTTATCTTTTCTAGCCCACATAAAAATCCTTAGGGTATAGGAGTTAAAAAAAAATCTCTGAACTAGGAATCCAAAAAGCTGATTTATGTAGTGTGTGTCCTGATATTCAGTAGTCATATCTTTGATCAAATCATTTATTATAGATTAACCTTAGTGTTCCTCCTCTGTAAAATGGAGATGAGGCCTGCCCTACATAATTTAAGCATACCTTGAAGATCAAATGAAAGCCTGTATATGTGAAAGTGTTTTGAAAGTGCAATAAACTGATAGATACATTTATTATTCCCCCTTTTACAGATGAGAAAACTGAACCACCAAAGTAAAAATGACTTGCTCAAAATCACCTGGCCAATAAAGAATTGTGCCAGGATTACTGATCCCAGGTCCATTGTCTGTATCATTATACTCCTTTGCTTTTATCTCTTAAGTGCAAAGGAAGAAGGACCAGACTCTTTTCCCTCTCTTACCTTCTCAGCTTGTGACTTCCTTTTTCCTTTGAGACTCTCTTGTTGTGATAAGGGTCCACAAGTAGGACTTGCCCTGGATTATAAAGCTACTGAGGGAGGACACTATTTAGGGTTCATACATGGTAGCTTTTTAATCCTATCTGCAACCTTTTTCAAGTTAAGTCCTGCCACCCCTATCTACACAGTGAATACATATTTATCTCAGTGAGCAAAATGGGAATAGGAAACTATATTTATTAATATGTAGATGTGGATATATATTTTCATGCCAAGTAGAAATGACATTTTATTATTTCTAGTTTGGGTTTATCAATGACAATGTAGTTTTCTATTAGGATACAGGGTTGTGAATTGATAATAATGCTGTTCTTTTATCTTATATCCCATCTTTTTTAATCCTTGAGGTTGGTCTTACTGGTCTTTTTTTTTTTTTTTCCTGAGGCAATTGAGGTTAAGTGACTTGCCCAGGGTCACACAGCTAGGAAGTGTTAAGTGTCTGAGACTAGATTTGAACTCAGGTCCTTCTGACTTCAGGGCTGGTGCTCTATCTATTGTGCCACCTAGCTGCCCCCCATTGCTGGTCTTTTTCTAAGTTCTTCATGTGCCTCTGAAATTATGGGACTCTAAGTAGACCACAAAAGTGTTGTACTTATAGATTGTTAGCCTGCTAGCTAAGCCCCCAATTTTTCAATATATAGCCCTCCTGAACTATTTCTAATTTGTTAGACTTCCTTTGAAGGCTAGTCTGTCAACTTTGGCATAAACAAATTCTTTTGTGACGTAAAAAAAAAACAAAAAACTTGTAGTTGGCAGCTAGTTCAAGAAGAGGGTGCTCTTTCTATTCCATTAGGCTCCTTCCAGTGGAGCTGGAAAGGACACTAGTGGGACTAGAGCACCTGAGAACAGGGATCTGTGACTCAGGGATCTAGACTGGTATAATGCAAAATGCAGTAGGAGGAGTCAAGAGGTCTGGTTTTGAGCTATGGAGCTTTGGGCAGGTTCCAAGATAATGGTCTCTTAGGGTCCTTTTAATCCTAAAATTCTCCTAATTGTGCAATTAACTGCTTGACATCTGTCCCAGAAAGAGCGAGGAAAAGGTCGATTTTATGAATTTTAGTTTAGAAATAAAAATTCAATCTACATTTATTAAATTCTGTGCAACTCCCTGGAGATCCAAGGGAGTGGATAGAGTCCCTTGCCTTCAAGTAGCTGCTCTTCCATTCGTCTAAAAGACTATAACATATATCAGACAAATGCACAAGGGGAAATGAAGAGTGAGAGAGACTGACAACTAAGGAAATCAGCAGCAGTGTCATAGAGCAAGTGACATAGAAGCTGAGACTTGAAGGAAGACAGAAATATGGAGTTGAGAAAGGCATACAGCCTAAGTATCAGGTGACAGCTTATATGAATAACAGAGATGAAGAGTGTCCTTTTGACTGATCTCCTAACTAAATCAAACCTGAATGAAAGTTTTTTCAGTTTAAAAAAAAATCTTAGCCATTTTAACTATATTTATTTATGATAATTATATTGAACTATATATTTTTAAAGTTATGTAGGATTTCTTTATCTGAAGTCCAAGAGCCTATTTAGAAGTGGGGGGGGGGAACACCAAAACTTTTAATAAATGTATTTCTGTATAATTAGGCTCCCTTATAAGCTTATGTATTTAATTTTATTCATTTAAAAACATTGAGAGAAGCAGTCCAAAGGCTTCCCCAGTCAGGCTGCTAAAGGGGTTGAGGACACACGGAAAGGTTGAGAATCCCTAGACTAGACCGATATTATCTTTGGCAGAAATCTAAGGTCAGGCACTTAAAATGTGATACAGAATTCAGGACAAGAGAATTAGATGATGACTTAGATTAACCACAAGGTGAGATTGGGAGAAGGGATGGACTCTTAACATATTCTCTTGTATCCCCCTCTTGGCGTATAGAGACTACGGACAGAGAACCGACTCCTGAAGCAGCGGATTGAGACACTAGAGAAGGTGAGGGGCATCCCTATCTGCTTCTAGGAACATTCTCTTTTCCAGAGTGACCCCAGGCCCCAGAAAGCTTCACCTGGCATCCTAATTTACCTGGTCAAAATGGGGAGCCATTTTGAACTGTCTAGACGCTGGTTGCCCAGTTCCATTCCTGGAGAATCCCATTTCCTTTTATTGTTGCATTGCAGATACCACCTTTGTGGTGGAGTGGACAGTTATTAACCTGAACTGAATGTTGTCATTCATCCTGCAAGACCAAGGGTTAGGGTCTAATTAACCACGTCCTGTGGGCAGCACTTCATGTTGGTTTGTGGCAGCATTCCTACTATCTTTCACTGTCAGTGATGTTGCAATTTGTAATAGGATATAAAATGAGACTGTGATATAATTTCATTGATGCTTGAGTGGCATTATTATTAACCCTTTGGGTTGCTTATGACATTAACTGTTACTGTAAATACTATAATCTATATGTAGCCATAAATCTAGAAAGATAAACATATATATATATGTATTGTGTGTATATATATATATGGAGAGAGAGAGAGAGAGAGAGATAATGCTTCCCTGAATGATGCTAAAACTTCTATCTTAATTAGATTCGGGATATAGCTGACGTTTTAATTGGATTGCCATGTACTAGGTGACAATGTGCCTAGTAACATAACTTCGACAATCCAATAAATGCTTATTTAAACTATACCACTGCCCCTTTGGTGCTACTAGCAGAGTGACAGATTCCATAGCTTTGATGGCATTAAAAGGGAAGGTGGAGGGGAGGCATAGACCTATGATCTCTCTCTCTCTTAGTCTGCATTCAAGCCTACATCCCAGGCTTGCTCTGAATACAACTGAAAACCTTTTCCCTCTTTGATCACTTTGCTAGAGACAAACAACTTCATTAAAATTCTGTTTTCTTTGTCATGTAGCCCAGAAATATGTCATGATGTGTGCGGGGTTTTTTTAAATATATACATGAGAACAAAACAACAAAAGTAAAACTCTCAAATATATTTTTTAAAAGTAAAAAAAAAAACTGACAGAATAAAAAATTCCCTCTGCTACTATAGCAACTCTTTTAAAGTCACACGAGAGAACCTCTTAAACTCATTTGTGAACAGATGATAATGCTGGAAAAGAAGGGGGTGGGATTGGGCCAGAAGCAGTATACTCTGCTATTCCTACTTCATCAGATGCTTCAGGTACCACTTCTCCCCTTTCCCAATCATTAGCCCACATATATTTCTGTGGGACTGAAGCAGTATTAGCCTTGGCTGTCTTCTGGATTCCTGCCTGTGGCGTTTGGCCCTCAGCCTGTTCTTTCTACCTTGCTTGTAGCTCTAGTCTACTGTGCTAGTAACTGCCGGTTATTGTCGTGTTTTTCTTCTCTCCCCTTCCCCACATCCCATCCCTTCTGCTCTACTTCTTCCCCTTTCGGGATCTCCTCCCTGTGGGTTTCGGTAGGAGAGTGCTGCTCTGGCTGATAGGTTAATCCAGGTACAGTACTTTTTTTTTATCTTCCTACCCATCTCTGATTTCTATCTGCACTCCATGCTTTTTCTGCCAATGCCTAACTTTCCAGTGATTGCAGTCGTTTCTTGAGCTTGTGTGTATGTGGGTAGCTCTTTGGGGAAGAGGTGGGAAATGTTCCTCTATAAAGGATAGGGGGAAGAAGTGGGGTTCACACAGTGCATGTAGTAAGTTTCTCTCCACCTCTAAACAAGTGGCCATTTGTGGAATTATTGGATGCATGATGATGCATTTTTCAGAGTTTTCCTGTAGTGATTGTGTATGGTATCTGGGAAGAGAGGATGATTTTCCCTTGTTGAAGTGTGTGCATGTGTGTATGGGATAGGAAGGAGGGAGGGATAGAGAAGAAAGGTTTCTCTGAAGGATAAGTGTGTGTGTGTGTGTGTGTATACCTGAATCACCACTCTATTTTTCCAGTCTTCCCTTTGTCTTCCCATCACAAATATGAAATGCATCTTATGCCAGTGCTTGACTTCTAATCTAACTCACCTACCTGTTTCACTGAACCATCTTTTCCAGAAACTTTCTACACTGAACCTGGATGGGAAAAATCCACATTTGGTTTTGTTTTTTTTTTTTTATGGGGATGGCAGCAGTGTGGTCATATAATAGACATAAAATAGTGGAATCTTTAGAATGGACCGTTGGAAATTGTCTAGTTTAATTTCCCATCCATCCAATGAAAGAATGTCTTCAAGAAAACATTCTTGAAATATGTTTTTGTTTCCTTCAATAGGTTGTCTTGGATAAATTTTATCATACAGAGTAAATTGCCCAAGAGCTAGGGATTCAATAAAATATATGGATCTGGCTTGCTAACTGCTCCTTCACCTACTTCCCTTATCCCTATTTCTAAACCCTTAGAACGTTCATTTATTTGCCATACAAGACATAAGAGAAGAAATAATGACCCAGTCTGGGGCAAGGAAGTAACTGACCTCATGTCTCATGTGATTAATATGTATTCTAGAATCCTGGAGATCAAACTTCTAGACTAGTTTCTCTGTATCTTCATTTGTTGCTGGATTTTAATTTCCTTAAAGATTAGGAGTGTATCTTCTTCATTTTATGATCCCTTTAGAATTTTTTGCACTTAGGTACATAACAAATGTCTGTGGAATAGAATTATTGATGCAGCTTAGGATAATGGAAAAAGCTTTGGATCTTTCATCAGATCTCAGTGCCAATCTCAGCTCACTGAATTGCTGTGTGATTTTGGGCAATCACTGAGCTCTTGGTCTATGTCCCTGATATGTCTTGGTGCCTCAGTTGTTTTGATGGGTTTGGCAAACACTCAAGTGCCTCTCTACTACTATAATTTCCTTACTGCTGTGATTTCAGCCCCATACTGATGCAAATTACAACCTTTCTATGCCTAACTAGTCTTTATAATGAGTTGTCCCCTTTTAAAAAAAAGAAAAGAAAAAAAAAAATCATGATCTGCCAGCAAACCTGCTAATGTTGAACTTCTTTGACTTGAGTTAAGTTGGTGCTTTGATGAAAGATAGAACCTATTGCTTGGTTCAAGAGCTGCAAGACTAGTCTTAGTTACACTTGGGCACTGAAACTTTAGACTTTCCACTGGTGTGAGTGACATTCAGCTGATCTTCAGTGTGGTCCGGGATATAGAACAGCTTTGTATTAGAACCTTTTTACAGAGTTGCTTTTTAACTTTGGTAATATATTTAGAATGTTTTATTTGTGTCAACTAGTTGCTTTTTTGATCAATAAAACATCTACTTTGGTTAACTATTAAAAACCTAGTCACCCAGTATCTATGCCATCTATACTTTATCATCTATAAAATGAGAAAAGTGAACTAAACCATCTTCAAGTCCCTTCCAACTTTGAAATTCTGTGGCTTAAGTGCTTTCCTATCCATTATTTCATGTGATCCTTGTAGCATCCCTATGAGAGAAGCTTTGTCACAAACCAGCAGTGCTTTACTGCCTCTTTAATTCTCTATATTCCCCCAAAGACCCAGGGAAAACAACATTCTTCCTGTGACAGAGTTAAACAGGGGCAAGACAGGCCTGCTGTGGGGCTGTCAGTGGAGCATCTGGGCTACCAAGCGCTGGTTTATTTTTTAACCCTGGGCAGGTTGAGGTCCCTAAGAGGACCTGGAGTCGGTAGGAACAATAGAAGTAGCCATAGTGTTAGGTTAGGCTATTGGGATCCTGGGTTCCTGGCAAACTTGGCTCATCTTCTTTCCTACTCCTGACAGTTTAGTGCTTCATTTTTTTCTTTCTCACAAAGCTTTTGATCACTACCTTTTTTCCTTCTCTTTTTTTTTCTCCTTCACCATCTTCCAGCACCTGACCATGAAGCCTAACCACTCTGCCATGTCCAGCACGCCTTTTGTCTCACATGTCCCCTTGGAACCCAGACCCCATCTTTGTGTGGCATGGGGTGGGGACCAAGAGTGGGGAGGGGGGAAGCCTGGGAGGCAGAAGCATGAAGAATCCCCCTATAACTGGGCCTCCCTTCTCCTTTAGGGGCAGGTCACCAGAGCCCAAGAGGCTGAGGAAAACTATGTCATCAAAAGGGAATTAGCTGTGGTGAAGCAGCAGTGCAGCTCAGCCACTGAGAACCTCCAAAAAGCTCAGAGCACCATCCGGCAGCTCCAGGAGCAGCAGGTAAGCCCTGAGTGCCACACCTGGGCAGGGAGGAAAAGGAGCCAAAGGGGATGCCAACACAGCCTGGCAAGCTGGCCCTCCCGAAGGTTGTTTGTGCTTGGCAAACGTGAACAAGGGACATATTTAGACTATCTGTACCTAACCCATCAAAGGGAGATTGATCCAGGAAGAAAGCCTAAGATAAGCCATCCAGAGGTGCCAGAGGTAGGAATCCTAGTCTAGGAGAAAAATACTGAATTTGGTGTCAGACGGCTTGGGCTCAAATCCCGCATCTGCTAGTTACTAGGTTCATAGAGGGAGAATTTGGTCAGGCAGGTAGACAACAGCGTTTATCAAGTATCAACCATGGGCCAAGCATTGAGCTAAGGGCTGGGAATGCCAAAGGGACAAAAAGGGCATAAAACAGTTCCTATTTTTAAGGAATTCCTAGACTTAATGGAGAAGACAACGTGGAAACAAGCATGCAAAAATGAGATGTAGGTGTCAGGAAGGACCAGATTCAAATCCTAACTCAGATATTCACTTAGCTGTGTGATCTTGGGCACCAGCCAAACTCAGCCTTAGTTTCCTCACCCACAGAATGGGGTTGATAACAGCACCCTCATACACACAAAGCTGTGAGGGTCAAATAAGATAATGCAAGTCAAGCACCTGCAAACTGCAAAGCCTCAATAAACCTGCGGCCTCGTATTATTTATGGGACGAACAAGTCTCTGCACCTCTGTCAGCCTCAGTTTGCTCCTCAGTCAAATAAGGCTCACAAGAGCCGACTCCATCCCTCACGGAATTGTTGTAAGAGTCCTCAGACTTCACAAAATAAAATGCTGATTGGACAAGTCACTCTACTTCCCTCAGGCTCCATTTCTGCTTCTCTGGGATGAGAAAGGAATTGGGAGCTGGGGCAGCTGGGAGGGAGTGGGGACAGACACTGACCTTGCCGAGGACACTTATCTTAGTGTCACCCTGCGAGCTGTGCTCTGATCCTACATTGAGCCCCAAGGGAGAGTGGGCGCACCTGGATGTTCTTCAGGGGTCATTCTCACATGAGCATCCCAGGTAGGATAAGTCGTGTGACTCAGTGGATAGTGTTGAGCCTGGCGTCAGGAAAACCTCAGTTCAAGTCCTGTCTCAGATCCTTCCTGGCTGTGTGACCTCTGACAAATCCTTTAATCTGTCTGCTTTAGCTTCCTCACCTATAAAATGTAGTACTCACCTCCTAAAGTCATTGTAAAGAGTAAATGACTATATTTGTAAAGCACTCTGTAAACCTTAAAGCACAATATAAAGGCTAGCCTTTGCTAGCTAGCTATCTATAAGCTTATTAGCAAGGAACCTGGACATGGGCTAGCAGGCTGTGGATCTCTAGTCTAAGCTATCATCCCACAAACAGTACAGATGGTCAACAATTGACTAGATTTTCTTCTCCCCCTCCCCCAACTCAAGGAAACCTTCCTGAGTCTACACCAGGCAAAGTATGATCATCCCCATATGGACTCTTGTAACCCCTTTTGCATCCAAGGGGTTATGTGACAGAGAAATTTTTTTTTTCCACAACGAGCTAAACAGCACACACAAGAACTAATTCACAAGAACCTGTGAATTTCCAAGGGGAAAAGTGATTTTTTGTGGAGCAGGGGCCAGCCATCCCTATCAGCTACTGACAGCTACCACCCCAAGGAGGCACCCTGGGGAAAAGAAGGGGTTCCAAGCACTTTGAACCTCAGACTCCAGGGAAGAGAACCCAGGACCCTGAACCCAAGAGCCTTGGGAATAGCTGTGCCTTCTAGACCACCATCTTTACTTCTAGGCCAGCTCTTCAGCTATCCTTGAGCAAAGAAAGCAGTAGCCAAGGACAAGGGACCCCAGACCTCTAAGCCTGCTTCTTCCCACCCCAGCCCCTCAGTCATCATCCTGGGAAACAGATGTGACCTGACACTGCTTCTGCAAATGTGCCCCTGCCCTCTCCTCAGCATTCACAACCCCTGAATGCCAGGGGAAGGCTGTACTCCTAAAGATTTTGGCATTGTCAAATGGTTCTACACCCAAATTGGATATGATTTTATCTGCTTTGTCATCACCCTAAGAACCACGGGTCCTTTCCATTTGACTTGCAGCTGGAACCTTCTATGTGTCTTTTTTCCCCATTAGAATGTGAATGAAGACTAGCTTTTTCTATTTGTTATCTCCTGTATTAGCACAGTGCTTTGGACAGATAAAGTACTTTTTTAAAATGAAATTTTCATTCATTAATTCAAAAACTGTGTCAGCCTGACAGGTTTTACTCACCCTGGAAAGGCATTCAATACCAACCATCTAATTTCCAAGGACCAACCTGACTAAATTCAGAGAGGCTTATTACCATCAGATTAGCCACTTGATAGTGAATCCTTTTGCCATGACAACCCACAAAACAAAACCAAAAAAATTTTTTTTAAATAGCCCTCAGTCCCACGTGGCCGCCTTCTACTTCTTCAGTGACAAGAGTGGTATAAAGGAGACAAGATACCAAGAATCACACATTATAAACATCAGTCAAGTGGTTTTTTTAAATGTGAAATCCTTGTCCCAATGATTAGCAACTAGGCCTATTACTGGAGAAACTGAATCAATTCAACTTTAACTTTCTTGCCAAAAATGAAGCCAGAAGACAAAGCAAGTGGCAGTTAGATGGAAGGATTGCTCATAGGCTCTCCTTAGGCAAATAAAAAGATTAGTTATTGTGCATATAAAACTAACAAGAAACATTGTTTCACGAGATATTTAATCCCCTGTATTATTTCAAGGTGTACATTTGCAAGAAGATATTAAAATAATTATAGTTTATTTATAGTAAAGATACTAATGAAATAGAAAAAAATCTCTCAACTCAATAAGTTCTTCCCTTCAATTAATTTTCATGTATTTTAATACTTTGTAACTTTAGTGTGAAAGTGAACATGGAGAAGATGGGGGAAAAGTGTTGGAAAGCATGTTTGAAAGTGAGAAATGAAAGCAGCCAAAGGATTATAATTCAGAAGTCATATAATAATATGTCATAAATACATTCTTTGAGAAGAGAGCCAAGAAGTACTGCACAAGCTAAGTGTCAAATAACATCACAAAAATGGGATTGTTTATATTTTAACAGACAGAAAAAAAAACAAGTTAACCCGTGTGGGAGACATTTCCAAGTCAGCTGTGTGTACAGCCAGACCATTAATTTGTTAGAGAGCAGGTCAAATCAGCATAATGTTAGAAGAAAGAAAAAAAAAGAAGAAATTACATAATTGAGCCAAGTCTTCTCTGACTTTGTTAAATAGGCTGTTGATACAGAACTATATACAGAAAAATGAAAACTAAATTAAAGAAGAGACATCAACATTGGCTGTCACTTTTCTTAAGTTTAATTGATATGTCAGTTACTATAGTGAGGGGAGCAAAAGGTTCCCTCAGATTCCCTTCCAGAAGCTCCTTCTACCAGCAATCCTTAATATTTTTGCGAAACAAAGAAAGGTTACATCTCAGAGCCACGCTGTTTAAAATCTAAACTCATTCATAAATTCATACAAAGGAAGATGATGAAATAATTATGAGTAATATTGTTTCAGAAAACAAGAAGATGCAGTGAAAAGAAAGGCATATTTATAGAAAGCTTGGTAAGAAGTTGAATGAAACCAATTATACTGAAAACATTTAAATGAAATTTAAAAGAAAATGAATGGGGGAAATGGGGAAAAATCTGTTAAGATTTTTATCATTGGGGCAGCTAGGTGGCGCAGTGAATAGAGCACCAGTACTGAAGTCAGGAGGACCTGAATTCAAATATGATCTCAGACACTTAACACTTCCTAGCTGTGTGACCCTGGCCAAGTTACTTAATACCAATTGCCTCAGGAGAAAAAATTATCATTAAATCTTCTTTAATGGTAGTAGAACTAGACTTGACCTACTGATATCTCAGTCCCTATATTACATGAATTACTACATGAGGAAGCAGAAATGACACTAGAAACAAAAGCAGAAAGAACAGCTGGACTAGAGTTGTATACAAAGGATATCTGCAAAAGTGGCACAGTTTGGAAGGTGTTGAGAGACTGATCCCCAAGTTATCTAAAAGAACAAATATAAAAATATTGGAAAGAATATTGGATCTTATTATCTCAAAAAAGGCATCTGAGAAAATAGTGGCTAACTCTATCTGTGTTACCAGTTCTACAAAACTCTAGAAGAAAAATCTCCAAAAGCATTGAAAGAATCCTTGAAGAGTTGGGAAGGGAGCAGTCTGACTTTCACCAATGACATTTTCTAGACTTCATCTTTGTAGTTTACTAAGTGGTCACTGAGCAAATGTGCCCACGTGCATACACAGTGAAAATGACCAAGAATTGACAGTTGAAAATCTAAGATCCCACAGATTAGTGTTTGATTTGATACAACAGAATATCACCTGAAAGGTTCCACTCCAACAATGTAGCTTCCATGCATTCAAACTTCCTTAAAGGATGTAATGGGATATATAACTCTGTTCAAACTTCTGATGATTAATGTCTAATGATGCATGAAATAAGGCAACATAATCACCAACATGTTTAAAATCATGGAGAACAGCCAGCACAGAGTTCAACTGGAAAAGCAGTTTATTATATGTGGTTAGAGTCTCCAGATGTCCTTGTTGCAGATGACACTGTTTTAATTTCATTAAACCCCCAAATATTTGGGAGCCTCCTCAGTGAAAGCCACAAGTCACTTGAGTGTTCAGCTCGATCCTTATCTATACAGGAAAAACTAAGTAGGTAAAGAATGCCTATGGTTCAGGCTATGATATAAGGTTATGTGGACAATCCATAGAGCTAGCCCATCAATACATGTTTTGGACAAATTCTGTGGATGAACCATAAACAGCCCAGATTTGGACAACAGGAGGGGGGCAATCTAGGATGCCTTTGGGAAAATGTGCAGTGCTTATAATGATTCAAAGCTTCTCCCTGAAACAAAGGCTCATCATTGTAACATCATTATTCCTTGCTGCTGCTGTGGGGCCGTGAATCATGGAACTCCATGGTCTCCAAAGAATTGAAATTGAGGATCACCCAAAAGGCAATAAATTGATGCATAGTGGGCATAAGTAGGCTAACATATTACTAATGAAAAATTGCACAGACAAAACAGGCTAATAAATTACCGTCGAGAGATGTGTGACTAGAAAAGGAAGGGACTAGGCATATGGCAACAGTGAAAGGTAACTAAGGCAGTGTGATGCAGTGGAAAGAGTGCTGGGTTTGAATTTAGAAGTCTCATCTTAGTGCCTATGAGACCTTGAGTAAGTTCCTTAAATAGAGCAGAACTTTGCTTTCCTCATCTAAAATGGAGAGGTTGGACTATATAATTTCTGAAGTCCCTTCCAGTTTGGAATTATCTTATAATGACTAGTTTTCCTACTCCATTGGGATCCATGAAATGGCAAGAGATCCAAAGGAGGCCCCTCCCCCCCAAGTTGTTAGATGGATCCCCATAGAGAATTTTTTGGAGTGCATGGAAAAAATATGCAAAAAATGAGCAAATATAGCTGGGTTCCACCATTGAAGGTATAAGAGATCCACCCCACACACACACACACATATTGATGTGTATGTCTGTGTGTGGATGTAGATGTGAGAGAGACAGAGATGAAGAGAGAAAGAGAGAAGGGACTGAAACTTTAATTTCTAAGTCCCCTTTCCTAAGGAGCAGCTACATAATAATAGCTTATAATAGTTAATGACAGCTGATAATAGCACTTTAAGATTTCTCAAGTGCTTTATGTATTATTTCACTTGATATTTGATTTGATTTGAGTATAACCTACTCCTAGGGAGCATAGAGAAGAGCTGGGCTTGTCTGCTAGGGTACTGATGACTTTCACTAGAGAAAAGATGCATTTTCCCAGGATTTGCATCCCAGAATTTTTGGCCTTAGGAAAGAGAATGGCCCATTCTTTGGTTCTTTATGAGCAAGAGCAAATAAAATATTCTCCTGGTTGGAGACAAAATCAGTTCCAGCTTTCTGCCCATCAAGCCAGAAACATCATTTTAGGACTCTTCATGGCCATGCCTTTGGTTAAAATGAGACTTGAGCATGGATCTGTGTGCTTCACTACTATGTGCAAAGGCCCGAGGCAGAGCTGGAGGACAGAAATATATAGTCCTCCCCAGATGCAAGATCCTTGAGGAATAGGTGTGGATAATAATCAGTCATCAAACATTTATTAAGCAATTACTAGGTGCCAAATAACATGTTAAGCACTGGAGATACAAAGAAAGGTCAAAACACAATCCCTTTCCCTCAAGGAGCTTGCATTCTAATGGGAAAGACAACATGAAACAACCATGTACACACTCAGTACATACGGAATAGATAGAAGGTAATCTCAGAGGGAAATCATTAGTGGGGGTGGAGGTGGGAGGACCAGCCAAAGCCTTCATCAGAAAGTAGCATTTGAAGTGAGTCTTGAAAGAAGCCAGGGGAGCCACGAGGCAGAGGACGGTGCAGAACGTTCCAGGAGATGCCATCGCGTTTGGGGAGAGTAAGAAGTTCTGTGTGGTTGATTCTGGAGCACATGGAAGGGAGTAAAAGATAAGACTGTTAAGATCAGAAGAGGCAGAGGTGTGAAGAGCTTTAATTTTGTCCACCTCTCTGACCTGGCTGCCTCCATTTAAAGGCTAGAGTTTTAGAATCTGAGTTGGAAGGAGTGTCAAAGATCATCTAGACCAACCAGACCAAGCTAACCAAAATTATGAGTCCGACCTTAGTGTTCTTGGCTCCTCTGTTCTTGGTAGCCACTGAGATTAAAAGTAGGATATCTGTGGTGAATCCAGGGCCTCTGCCTCCCAGGAAGAAAAGTATTCATCACCACTATAACCTGTTCAGTTCAGGGAACTTTCTTGGAGTCCCTCTTAGGCACAAGGAAGCATGGTCCCCCAGCCTCAGACTTGTTTCTTATCTGATCAACTGTCAACAGCTGCAGAAGCAACAGAGCAACGGCTCCTCCATCCCCACCCCACCCTGCCCACACTCCATTTTGTGGTTATGTCTGCCTTCACTGTGGAGCTAACAGGACACCCTGTTGGAGAAATCTGTTAGTTTCTCCCTCCTCTCCATAGTAAAAATTTAGCAGGTAAAGAGCACCCTGTTGTCTTCCATTCTATAATACTTAGCATGAATCAGGGCCCAGTATAAGCAGGAGAGGCCTGAGGGCTGTTCTGTGCACTGGCTAGGGTGACAAAACATCTGAAAAAGAATGTTCGTAAGTAAAGGCTAAAGGAACAAGGATGATTTGGTCTGGAAATAGAGATTGGTAGGAGATGAGAAACACAAACACAAAGGGCTCAAGACAGCTCACTTGAATCTATCTGAGTCTCATCTTCTTCATCAATACAATTGGAGGAAATGGGGACACTAGATGACCTCTAAGGTCATCTAAAGCAGCAGAAGATGTGAGAATGAGGTTTTAAAAGGAGATCATTGGAACTGATAACTGAGGGAAATTTCAGAAAGGAGAAACAGAAAAATGATAAAAGAGTGTAGAGGTAGAGTAGGAGAAAGAGAGAAAAGGGAGGAATGTGTGTGATGGTCAGATGATTTGATTCCTGCTGCAATCCTATAGCAGATATTGTTATTCCTCCTTTTACTTAAGAGAAAATCAAGCTTTTCCAAGTTTGTGATTTGTCTGTTGTCTCATAGTTATTAAGTTGTAGATGGAGAATTCTTTATCTGGTACATCAGGTTGTCCCTCATAAATAAAGGTGTTTTGTTAGGTTGTCTTCATTACCACTTAGGCTTATTCTGCCTTAGGCTTTGTCTCTCCCCCCTCCCCCTTTCAGTACCCTAGTCTTCCAAAAGTTGCCTGGTATCCTCATGCTATCCCATTTTCTCAGAGACCTCTAATGTGATATACCACCCAGGCCTGTCTAGTCTGGACACCGAAATGGTCCAGATTTATAGGTTTTCTTATTGTTATTCTTCAGTAGTGACTGATAATGTCTGATTCTTTGTGATCCCATTTGGAGTTTTCTTGGCAATTGGTGTGATTTGCCATTTTCTCCTCCACATAAAGATATTGATAGTGTTATTGTTTATCCTTGTTCTTAAAGAGGACCATGATTGTGGAAAGTGATGTCATGACTTGCAAATGAATTGGATTTGAGTTTGGGAGGATTATGAAAAGTTACCAACCTTACACTTTCCTCAGGAGCTGTCTGGATCTAGTGGCCAGATATAAATCAAGATGACTGGAGATGGTCCTGGATACACTGGAGGATCTTGGCCTTTTTAAGTTAAGGTCTTTCCCTTATCATCTGAGACATTGGTATAAATAATTAAATATATAAATACTTTTATTCTCCCTGAAGAGTGATCTTGCCTAGGAAAACAGAAGAGAGAAGGGAAAATGAACAAATACTTGATTATCTTCCCCTTCATCCTCTAATCATCCTCTAATCATCTCCTTATCTTCAACTCTCATTTCATTGGACCATCTGGAGTCCTTTGCTTGAGATTCCAGCACCTGCCAGTGCTTGGAGAAACTCTTTGACCAGTGAACAGGAGCTGCATTTATTGGCTGGTCTTTCTTCCCCTGCCTCAAAGGGGCTTCCTTGAGACTTAAAAGTAAAACCATAAATGTAAAACATCCCTTTTTAATCAATGGCTTTTTCTGTCTCTTGTCACTCAGACACTTTTCACATATTGAATCTCCTTTTATAACAGTTTTCAACATGAAAAAGATGGAATCATTTTCATTATTCAGTTTGAATTTTGTAATGATCAAGATCACAAGGAACTGGGTCATAATTCTTACAGATAGAAACTCTCTTTTAACAATTCAGTTTCTCTGCTGAGAAATGTTTCTGCTCTATTTCCCATACTATTGAAAACTTCCTTTGAGTGTTTTTCCTGGTTGTATCCTTGAAAAATCATTCTTCTTTTTCCACAGGACTGACTTTCTATGTGCTCACTGAGAGCAAAGTCTCATCTCTATGTCAAAAGAGACTTTGTTTTCTACCATTTTCCATGTTTCTCTAGGACTCACAATTTCTCTCCTTTCTTGAAAGATAAAGAATTTAACTTTTTTTTTAGTGAAAGCTTTTATCTTTTAAATCTAAGCCAATATAGCAGTGACTCAAAGCCCAGCTTCTTCCCCAGTTTTAATAATAATAATAGTAACAATAGCAATAATTATAATATCCAACATTTACATAGCACTTTAAAGTTGACAAATATTATTTCATATGATTTTCAACAACTCTGGGAGGTAGATTCTTTTATTAAGGAAACTGAGGCAATGCCATTGGGTAACTTGCCCCTAGGTCTGGCTAATAAGTGCCTGAGGTTAGGTTTGAACTCAGGTCTTTATGACTGCAGGCCCAGGGCTCTGTTCTCTATACCACTTTGCTCTTTCTAATAGAATATTTAAAAGATGTGTAGTCTACTTAGTGTGAGGATTCTTTTCACAAATATTGCTTACTAACCTCTCCTTTTTTCTTATCTTGTGCCCTTCCTGTGGTATTTCCCCTCATATTTTCCATAGAAGATTTCTATCTCATGTGCTAGATTTCTCCTCCAAGCCATTCTATTTGGGATTTCAGAAAGCAAGAATCTGGATGAAAGAATTGAGATAGGAGGAGTGAAGGAAAGAAGGAAATGTTGATAATAACTATGATACCACAAGGCCTTACCTGGAATGAGGATCCTTACAGATTACTTTTGATCCCCAGACCACATCTAGAAAACTTGTTTATTTAAGTAGATCTCATACTTGATTGGATATAGAGTAGAGATCTACTTAAATGTGTCCTCTATTCACTCTCTTCATTCACTACTGTTGAAGAACTATTCTCTGAACTTGGGGAACTTAGCTTCACCATAGATAAACTATTTAATGCTATGTACACTTCTTTCTATGACATATATCATAGACTAGCTGGTGAACAAAAGATGCCCATTTCCTGATAAGCACTTATCTAGATGCTGAATACAGGGCTCAACATAAATGGATTTTACCAGAACAGGTACTCTTATTTCCTTACGTTGTTCTACTCAGCCCTCAGAATTCAAAGATAGATGCTATACAGCCTTACTTCCAGAAGGCAAATATAAAAATCACCCTGATACAAGAGAGAAAGAGAAGTGCAAAGGAGAGGTCCAGGAAAAATGCAATGAAAAATTTGAAGAGGGAACCAGAAGGCAAATATAAAAATCACCCTGATATAAGAGAGAAAGAGAAGTGCAAAGGAGAGGTCCAGGAAAAATGCAATGAAAAATTTGAAGAGGGAAACTTGACTTTCAATTGGAGGATCAGGAAAGGCTTCATAGAGAAGATAATATCCGAATTGAACCTTGAAGGAAGGAAGGAATTTTAAGAGATGTAGATGAGAGAAGAAGAGGGAGCATTCTAGGCAAGGGAAATAGTGGGAGCAAAAACACAGAGAAGAAAAGGAAGGAGGACAATGGCAAAAGAAGACTTGTCCTGCTTGGTTGGAAAAGGAAAGAAAGTAGCATGAGATGAGGCTAGACAAGAGTGTTGGAGCCCAAGTAATGAAGGGCTTTTGAATGGCGGAATGAGGATCTTTTGGCATGGGTAACCACCAAAGATATCCAAAATACAGACCAAATGCATTCACCCCAGATGCTTTTCTTAGGCCTTGCCCATCCCCAGGCCCTGATGCTCAGGATAAGACTTCAGCAACCACAGACTGTTAGAACTGGAAGAAAGCATCTAGTGCAACATCTTATTTTACAGATGAGACTGAAACTCAGAGTGGAAATAATTTTACCAAGGTTACAGCTTGTTTGGGGTATAGCCAGAATAAGAACCCAAGGATCCTTGCTCCCAAAGCCTCAGTGCTCTTTTCTTATGGAAGTGTTTGATGGCTAGGTGCTCAGAGATAATGCCCTGGTGGTGGGTTGTGTATATTTGACACTTCTATTGATAACTGCCCATTAATTGGTTTAAGTCCCAACTAAAATCCCACTTTATATAGGAAACCTCCTATAATCTCTCAGTTCCAGTGTTTTCCCCTCTGTTAATTATTTACTATTTATTCTGCATAAGATTGTTTTGTATAAATTTGTTTGCAAATTTGTCTGTGTGTATGCATATACACAAAGTTATCTCCTCCTTTAGATTATAAGCTTCCTGAGAACAAGGCTGTATTTTGCCTCTTCTTATTTACCCAATGCTTAACACAATTCCTGCTAATATAGAATATATAAGCACATAAGTGATTAATAAATGTCTATTGAGTGATTAATCAATTAAGCATAGTTAACAAGTGATGATAATTCTGTACTTCCCACCATATGCTTCATTTTCCCCTTTTGGCCTCTGGAAAAGACTATGGTGAAACTGACTACAGTGGGTAGCAGCACAAGATGAAAATTTATAGCCACTTTTAGGGGGCTAACTCCCCAACTTCATGGGATGTTTCCTTTCTCTAGGCAACTTGCCCTTTCCATAAAACTCCTTTCCATGCCCTCCCAACTCTTATTTCATATTTACCATTCCTAGTGTCTGTTACATCCCACCATTTTGTCTGTAACCTCTTCCCCTAAATAAAACTACCATTTTTCAAAAAAGAAAATAAAAGATATAACTAGCAGTGTGTGATCAGAGCTGTGTTAAAAGGCTTACTAACTGGTTCTAGGGAGATCCTACTGGTCTTGAAAGGAGACATGACCAAAAACTGGAATCCTGAAGACTTCTGACATGGAAGGGTTCAGCCTATACTTGAGCACTATCCCTTGCAAGAAGTCATTCAGCTTCCATTTGATGCTCACCCAAAGAGAGCTCCCAAGGCAGCTTCAATGTAGCGTTAAGCATTAGGAAATTTTCCGTGGAGCCAAAAAGTTCCCAGGCTGCATCTTCTACCTACTGCTTCAAAAGGCAGAAGCCTTTTGGGGTCAAGAGGAGCACATCCTGTTCTTCTTCCCTGTGATCACCCTTCATGTTATTTGAAGACAGCTCTCCTGCCCTTTCATAAACCTTATCCCCTCCAGCCTGGCTCTCCCCAGTTTCTTCAACCACTCTTGATATGGCACAGTATTCAATATTCTTGTTCTTTCTACTTGTTAGCATCTCTTACTTGTTAGCATCTGTCCTTAAAAGTGGTACCCAGCTTATATCCCAAAGAAATCATAAAGGAAGGAAAGGGCCCCACATGTGCAAGAATGTTTGTGGCAGCCCTTTTTGTAGTGGCTAGAAACTGGAAACTGAATGGATGCCCATCAATTGGATAATGGTTGAATAAATTATGGTATATGAATATTATGGAATATTATTGTTCTGTAAGAAACGACCAGCAGGACGATTTCAGAGAGGCCTGGAGAGACTTACATGAACTGGTGCTGAGTGAAATGAGCAGAACCAGGAGATCATTATATACAGCAACAACAATACTATATGATGATCAATTCTGATGGACATGGCTCTCTTCAACAGTGAAATGTTTCAAACCACTTCCAATTGTTCACTGAAGGAAGCCATATACACCCAGAGAGAGAGATGTGAAATGTGGACCACAACATAACATTCTCATACTCTTGATTGATGTTTGCTTACATTGTGTTTCCTTTATCTGATATGTCTTTTGTGTAGATACGATTTTTCTTGCACAACAATGATAAGTGTGGAAATATGTATACAAATATTCTTTTTGTCAAGTATTTTAACATAATTAACATGTAGTGGATATCCTGCCATCTAGGGAAGGGGTGGGGAGTTGGGGGGAAAAATTTGTAACAGAAAGCTATGTAAGGGTTAATGTTGAAGAATTGCCCATACATATGTTTTGCAAATAAAATAAAATTTTTTTAAAAAATGGTACCCAGAATTGAACCCAGCACTGCAGATATGGACTGACCAAGGCAGAGAACAGCAGAACTCTTGTCTCCCTCATTCTGGACACCACATCTCTAGCAGCTTACGTCAAGTTTATATCTTATCCCATTGTCCTTTGTCCCCTGCAGGATAACCCTCGTCTAACAGAAGAGTTTGTGGCCCATCTGGAGACAGAACTGGAGCAATCTCGAATGCGTGAAACGGAGACCCTGAGTGCCCTCCGAGAGATGCAGGACAAAGTCCTGGACATGGAAAAGGTGGGACCTCTGAGAAAGAGGGGTGCCTTGGAACTAGCAAACAAAAATGTCAATCTGGGAGGAGATGGGATAGGATGGGATAAGATAGAAATTCCCCTGCCCAAATAAGCTTCTGTGGCTTCAGAGTGAACCTCTGCGTTTTCCTATATTGTGCTCCCTTCCCCAACCACCACCACCTTGTTTGTCTCTCTGACTTTCCTCTTCCCTGTGGTCAGTCCCCACTGTGCAAACTTTGGTGAAGGTGTTGTCTGTGGTACCTTCAAAGACATGAGCCCAGAGCTCTCCTACCAGCATTTCCACATGCCTCTCACCATTTCCTTCCTGCATCTAAGTGCTAGAAGAGGGGCCACTCGAGAGCATTGAGAAACACTACCCCAGTAATGAGGGGGAATAGAGGAAAAGGCTAGGAGTTAGAGAGTAAGGTGTGAAGATGGAGAGGTCAGATAGCTGGGTCCTTTTCTTAGACCTTTTCTTAGACCTTAGCTGAGGCAGGGAGTTGCCACAGATGAGAAAAAATAGATGTCTGAATCCCATCCTGTGCCCAGAATTAGAGATATGGGCTCTGGATGGAAGGCTGGTACCCGGGTCCTATTTCCAACTCTGAGGAGGGTGCTCAGGACAGAAAGGCCAGATGCCTGGAACTTATTTTCAGTCTTGAAGTGGGAAAATTAGGGCACGTGACCCAGAAACCAGATGTCTGATTTTTGCCTTCAGGCCAAGAGATGAAAGGATTTGTGGTATTTAAAGAGCCATACTACCAGCCCACAGGAACAGTCCACAAGGTATTGGGACTGTCTTCCACAAAGTTATCTGAAGCTCTCCAAGCACTTGTCATCAGTCAGTCAATAAGCACTTATTAAACACCTACTATGTTTTAGGCTCTATGTTAAATTTTGGAGATACGAAGAAAAGCAAGACATTGCCTGATCTCAAGAAACTCTCAGTCTACTAGGGGAGATGGCATCCCAACAACTATGTACAAACAAGATATATACAGGATAAGTTAGGGCTTGTCTCAGAAGGAAGTCACAAGATTAAAGAGGCCTATAAAGAGCTTCTTGCAGAAGGAGAGACTTTAGCAAAGACTTGAAAAAAGCTACATAATCTTTCCATCCATCCCCAGCGCTATTACTTACAGAATCAAAGAATTTTGCTGCTTAAGATTTTATCATTCTGATCTTGTAGATCACTGGAAGTATTTTAGAGGGAAAGTTGAGGAACAGAAAAGTAAAGTGTCCTGCCTCCTACACAAGCCTCATCACTCTAGATAGTTGTACAAAAAGAGTTTTTAAAAGTATTCTGCATTGCTGTTGGGAAGTTAGCATGGTCAGCATGGCTTGAGAGAGAGGCAAGTGACACATTTTTTCCTTCCCTTCTCCTCCCCTATCCCAACTACCTATACACATACATGCACAGAGCCTTGTGGATACAGAAACATGTGCATGACCACAAGACACATACAGAACATCAAAATGAGGCCAGTGCTTGTGAATCCCCCCCCCCAAGCCAGCCTCAGGACTGTGGCCACACTCTGTGTCTACAACACGGAGAGAGGAGAGACACCACTGGGGTGTCCCTGGGCATCCTCTGACTCTAGGGCAGAAATCCTGCTGTGGGGCTAGGTCAGAGAGGCACTCGCTTCCAACTAAGGAGACAGAGCTGGCTTAGAAATCGCACTGGGACGGATCAAAGCAAGTGCTAGACTTGTCATCAGTTCTGGGTTCAGATATCATTCTGACACTCACCAGGTGACTGCAGGTCACCTTAACTCACTTCCAATGTGAAATAAGGATAATAATCCTTATAAGACTTTCCTCACAGAGTTGTATTGAGGTTCCATGTGTGCAAAGTACTCTGAATACCTTAAAATGCTACATAAATGTCAGTTTTATCATTATAACTTTTATAATGGTCCAGATTGTTCTCTGACTACTTTTCCTTCTGTATCCTTACTTCTGGGGAATTATGGAGTAGATTTGGCACATTTTTCATTTCAGGGCTTCTATCAGATAGAAAAGAACTTTGCAGGGAACACACCCCCTGAAAGTGTCTTGTTTGCCTTCAGTAATCCCAAAGAACATGGCAACCACTGTTTGGTATCAGCCATTCAAGGAGACAAAGGGCAACGTGGATCACAAAAGTTGACTCTGCTTCTCTGCCCAGTTTGAGTATTTACAACATTGGGGCCAACTTCAAGAATTCTATTCTCTGGCCCCAGCTGCTGCTTCTGATTTTTTTTTCCCTGAGGCAATGGGAGTTAAATGGCTTGCCTAGGATCACACAGACAGGGAGTGTTAAGTGTCTGAGGCCATATCTGAACTCAGGTTCAGGGCTGGAGCTCTATCCTCTGTGCCACCTAGCTGCCCCACCAGCCCCAGCTTCTAAGAGCAACTCATTAGAATAGAGATATTTTCCTGTCTAGCACAGACAGCAGAGAAGCAGTGAACCAGAATTCATGGCTCCTACCCCAGCTAGTTTCATACTGATTCTACTCTCCAAAATGGAGATTTCAAGGATCAATTCATCTTTAGACAGCCTCTACCTTAAACAGTCCTTGTTTGCTTAGATCATTGCCTTGGCCTCCAACTCTAGTAGAGGCTTAAAAGGCCTCTTAAGAGGTGCCCTATTCATTTGGAAGGAAAAGCTTAGAGATACCTTACCTCCCTTCCATCCTATTCCCCTCCCTCATCAAAAGCTGGGGCCCTTCTCTTAGGACTCTAAAAATAGTGCTTTTGGAGTCCTGCCCACAGTCATTCATGAAGTGATCTGATGTCACTATCATTCTCAGTTTTAATCAGACTGATTGGTGCTATGTCCGGATCTAGCCCTTTCCTAGCACGAGGCATATTGAGGGGCCCCCAATTTGTGAGATGGTATTTGGGAATCAATAAAAAGTAATTTATTAATGCCTTAGGGTTCCCTGTACCCAGAGATGGCTTCTGACAAAAGGAGTAGAAATCAGCTGTTCTTCACTGTTATTAAGGTCTTTACAAGGTAAAAAGGATTTGGTCTATAATTTGCAAAGTGGGAGATTTAACTTGAACATGAGGAAGAATTTCCTGTCTCTGGAAGAAACCTTTGCTGCTGTCTAATATAATGGAAAGAGATTTAGTCCTGAAGTGTGGAAATCTTTCAGAATCTTGCTCAACCATTTACTTGGGCACATAACAACTTCCCTGAACCTGTTTGCTTCCACCACTGAAATGCCTCATGGAGTTATTGTGGGGAAAGCACTTTGTCAAGTCAACGGGCACTTATTTAGCACCTCCTAAAAATTGAGGATGCAAAGGTTGCCCTCAAATAGCTCAGTCTAATGGGGAGGAAACAATTAACAACTTTGTACATAGAAGATACAGGCAGGATAAATTGGAAGATAATCAAAAGAGGGAAGGTAAAGATTAAGGGGAATTGGGCAAGTTTCTTGTAAAAGTGGGATTGTAGCTGGGACTTCAAGGAAGTCACTAGACTGAGATGAAGAAAAAGAGAATTCCAGGCATGAGGAACAACTGGGGAAAATGTCCAGAGGAGATGGAGTGTCTTGTTTGAAGAACAATAATGAAACCCAGTGTCACTGGTTTGTAGGGTACATGGAGGGGAGTAGGGCATAAAAAGACTGGAAAGGTTGGAAAGGATCAGATTATGAAGGGGTTGTAAATCCAAACAGAATTTTTGATTGAATCTGGAGGTGATACATGGGGCTACTGAAGCTGATTGAATAAAGAAGACATGGTCAGATCTATACACTGTAAAGCACTTTGTAAATAATATTAGTTGTGGCTCCACCCAATTGTAGAGCCTACTTTTCAGGGAAGCTCAGAAGAGTTTCATTGGTCCAGGCTATGTAGAGATTCATCTACCTGAATGGACAATATGACTTCTCTAGAAGCTAGAGAATTTATGATCCCTGCATCTTCTAAGTATTTGGTAAGGGCTGAGGGAAAGGGTTAAGTATCAGATCCAGAGGGTTGCCAGCAGTGGGATAAGCCCACAGACTAGCACCTTTCCAGAAAGGTTACAAAGTAGAAGAGATCTGGTCTTCTCTTTCTACCTCCCTCTTTACAACATCATCTCTCCCTTACTGCTTCCTTCTATCTCCTTCCCTTCATGTATCTGACTTCATTTTTCAGTCTTTCATCACAGTAACTTAGACTGGAGTCTGAAAGCCTATAAAGTGGAAACTTTGAGTCACAAAGGGGCTCTCCTTCTAGTCCTTCAGTAGGTTTGCTCTAGGAAGCCAGACGTTTCCAGAAATCCAGAGATGCTAGGGCTCCATTCACCAGCCTAACTATAAGAGTGAAGAATGGGAGTCAGGAATACTTTTTGTTTCCTCTAGAAAACAAGGACCAATGGGTTCTTGCTTTAGCTGGGATTAGGAAGGGTATGATCCTGGCAGTGAAGAAAATGGGCCACACAGCTCTTTGAGAGGCAAAGGTACCAAGCCTGTAGTGTGGACCGGGGAACTGCTAGGCCCTGGTAGATAAGATCACTCACTGCTCTCTTTAGGTATCAAGCTCTGGGGCCCTGAGCAAGATATGGAGGAACAAAAGAGAGGGGATGGGAAGGGCAGGGGGCACAAAAGTTTGATTCCTTTCACTGACTCTTCCCTCTTCTGCTCTCCTAGAGGAACAACTCACTTCCTGATGAGAACAATGTAGCTCGGCTACAGGAAGAACTGAAAGGCCTAAAACTTCGGGAGAGTGAGGCTGTGGCCTCCCTCCGAGAGCTGAAATTACAGGTTCAGGAGCTCACAGACAGCTGGCAGGTGAATCCCGGCTTCCCTGGAGGGCTTTCCCTCTCACTGTTTGATGCACTGCACAGTCCTGGACTGACAGTTTAAAACCATGGCTTCATGTGCTGTCTCTGTCACTTCCTTGTGTTGTGGGCAAAACCATTTCCTCTCTTGAAATTTGGTTTTCTTGAGGCTAACAAGGCTTGCATGCTCTATTAGTCTTCTTCCAGTGTTCTTCTGGAGCATGAAAGTACCCCTGGCTTCTTGAAGACACTGCCATCTGAGCAATCCCTTGTAGGACCTACCTAGCTAGTGAGAAAGTTGGAGAGGGGAATCTGGCTGCAGATTGTGTATCTAATGAACCATAGAACCCCAGGAGTCATCTTGCCAACCCTTGCATGAACAGGAATCCCTTGTGCACTATGAAACTCTAACTCTTCCAAGTGATCAGCCATCTTCCAAGCTGAGGATTCTTCGGATGAAGAGCCCATTCCCCCTCACAGGATGCCTGCTTCTTGGGAGCAGGGACAGTTTTGTTTTTATCTTTAAACCCCTAACACCTCAGACAGTGTTTGCCCATAGTGGACATTTACTAAGTGTTTGCTGGATGAAAAAGTAAAGCTGAATAACAAGACAAGCAGCCCTTTCCACTTGTAGACAACTCTTATTAGAAAGTTTTTCCTTACATCATCTTCGTCCCATTGTTGTCCATCCTCTAGGATAGAGGAGAATAAATTTAATCCTTCTTCCCTTGTGACATCCCCTTAGATAACTGAAGATCACTATTGTATCTCCTGTATGTCTTCTCTTCTCCAAGTCAGCACACAATTCCTTCAACTGATCCAACAATGGCTTCATCTCCAGTCCAGTCATCCTTTAGTCACCCTCCTCTGGATGCATTTCAGCTCTTCAGTATCATAAAGATGTGTAGCAAGGTGTGAGCTGGAGGAGCAAGCCCCCTCACTGGCTTCACAGATATCACAGATACTCTTGAGGACTAGAGCAGCCAAAATAACTCACATTTATATAGTATTTTTAAGTATGCCATGGGCTTTGTACTAACTCCCTCACAGAGCTATTGTAAGAGAAGGTAAATGCTTTAGAGAAATGTCAGCTCTTAGGGCTCCTGTGAGGAGGACCTTCAAGTTCAGCCATCTTCATCATGCCTTCCCCTGAATGTTCTCATCTTCATGTGACTGCAGTCCCAGGACGGGGAGAAGACTCTGAGATGGGACTCTGGTCTTATTTGAAAGATGATGATTAACTCATTTCACACTCAAAAAGATGAATGGAGATTCCAGGAGGCTGATGGTCTTTTCAGAGGTCTTTTCTGGCTCTAAAACCCTTTCTTCCCTCCTGGATAGGCCCACCTCTCCCGGGGAGGGAGATGGAAGGAGTCTCCACGGAAGCTGGCCCTTAGTGACCTGCAGGATGAACTGATGACCGTCCGTCTGCGAGAGGCCCATGCTCTGGCTGAAGGGAGGGAACTGCGGCAGCGAGTGGTGGAGCTGGAGACACAGGTCAGAGAGCCTGCCCACAATGAGGAATGGGAATGACCTGCTCCACTACCAACCTTAGGCCATCTGTCTGCCTAACCTCACGAATCCCACTGGGCTGGGCTGGGCCATCCTCATACAGTTACAGGCCAGAGGTCCCCTAGCTTTAGTAGACCGTGGCTTCTGGCTCTAAGCTCCCCCTGCACTGCCTGAGCCCTTGGTCATTTACTAGTAATTTCCTTCCTCTTAGGACCAGATCCATCGAAACTTGCTGAACCGAGTAGAAGCAGAGAGTGCAGGCCTGCAGGAAAAGCTCCATTACCTGGTGGCTCAGAACAAAGGCCTGCAGACCCAACTGAGTGAGAGCAAACGCAAGCATGCTGAGGCTGAGTGTAAGGTGGGCCCCCACCCCCTAGCCCCCACCCCCAAGCTATGCTCTGCGGCCTTTCCCCATCTTCCAGGGCCTGCCCTCCAGCCCAGGCTGCCAGGCCCCCATCCCACCCCTCTTCCTCTCTTCCTCCCTTCCTCCTCCTTTCCCTCCCCCGAGTCAGCTCCCTGTGCTTTCCTGCTGCTTTTGCCCCTCCAGAGCAAGGAGGAGGTGATGGCAGTAAGGCTCAGGGAGGCAGACAGCATGGCTGCTGTAGCAGAGATGAGGCAGCGGATCGCAGAGCTGGAGATTCAGGTGAGGGTCAGTGGGCACTACCCAACAGGAGAGCCTGGTGGGGGGAAGCCTTCATGCCATTGTTCCTCTCCGCTCCATGACCTGGGAGGGGGCACGTTTTTGCTTTACAGAGAGAAGAAGGTATGATCCAGGGACAGCTCAACCACTCCGACTCCTCCCAATACATCCGTGAGCTCAAGGATCAGATTGACGAACTCAAGGCCGAGGTGAGTCCCAGGCTGGGCCAGGCTGTGACTTCTGTAGTTGCTCCTTAGCTTTGCTGGCATTCCAAGAAGGGAAACCATCCATTCCTTCTTCGGGCATGCTGGCAGACCTCCCACCTTTATGCCAGGGCACGAGCTAATGTGCCCAGAGAAGAGATTCCCAGGATCCTGGTCAGCCTGGCAAATTTCCCCAATGCTAAAAAAGGAGCAGAGTGGCACTATAGGCCACCAGAGAACATGAAACCATCCCTGAAATGAGCATTCCTGGCACATGCTCTAGCTACCTGGGGGCACACGGCAGAACTCTGGGCAGAGAACAGCCAGCCTCCAAAGCCCAGGAGCCCTGGCCTAATAGGCATGAGAGTGTGGTTTCAGCCGATGACCACAGGCACATGACACCTTCCTCTTTCCTTACCTTAGTTTTCCTAATCTGTAAAATGGAGTAAAAATCCCTGCTGTCCAGAAGTAGTATGAGGAACACCTGAGATAATGGAGATGAAAGCTCTTTGAAAAGCCTAAAACCATGTTCCCATCATTATTTATTGCCGTTGTTTCAGGAGTTTCCGACTGTCTTTAGAGCAGACACAGGATTGTGCCTACAATTGCAGAGGGACACAGAGAAGGAAACATGTCCCAGCTGTTCTCTCTCTAGATCCCCTTTCTTCGAGCTAGCCTCCTCCAGAGCCCCTAGTCCTGCTAAAATTAGTGCCTAAAAGAGCAGGGAGAGGTGCCAGCTATTCCAGTTAGAGGGGTCCAGGCTCATAGGGAGAAAGGAGGGGAGTCGAAGAAGCAGGACCCCCAAGTATGGGCTCCCTGGCTGTGCTTGGTGTCTCAGGCCCACTCGTGGGCCCCACATCAGGGCTGGAGCTCCCTGCCCCATAACTCTTGTCTTGATCCAAGCAGAGTCTCTCACCCTGGGCAGGCTGGCAGCTGGACCGAGGCGACGCACTGCATGCTGGGACTTGTAGGCTCCCACAGGCCACCCCTCCGTATCAGAGCCCAGGGTAACTGCCCCTCCCCCAGAGCCGCCCCCTCAGGCTCTGGTGTCTGGGTGAATCAGGGCTGGGCTAAGGCAGAAGACCTTTTCCTCAGAACCTTACCAGCCCTCTGCCTGATCCCCATTACTCCTTCCCCAATCTGGTCCCTCATTTTCCCCTCAAATCCAGTAACAGCCTTCTTGCTGGGGGGGGAGGGGGGCCACAGTGGCCCACTGCCTCCTCCTGCTCTGTGTTCTCCACCCAAGAGCCATCTCTCCTCTCTTGGTGGCCCTCTGCCACACAGGGGGTCTTGCTCCCTCCCTGTTTTCTGTTTCCCTTCCTAATCCCTCAGTCATCTCCTGTGTTTCCTCCATCTCATCCCCTCAGTCCTCTTTAGCATCCCCTTTATCTCCCATTTCATCCTGACCACAGCTTATCTTCCCCGCTCATATGGGTTTGGATCCCTCCTGTCCACCTCCTTCTCAGCCTCATCTCCCTCTCCCTGTCTCCCAGGTTCGGCTACTGAAGGGCCCACCCCCATTTGAGGATCCCTTGGCATTCGACAGCCTCCATTTGGTGCGTCATTTGGATGAGGACTCTCTGCCCTCCTCCGATGAGGAGCTCCTGGGGGTAGGGGTGGGGGTGGGGGCAGCCCTGCAGGACGCCCTATATCCTCTCTCCCCCCGAGACGCCCGGTTCTTCCACCGACTGGACCGCCCAGCCAAGGACAGTGAGGGCAGCACAGACAGCGAAGCTGATGAGCTGGCCCCTTCCTATGGCCAGAGCCTGGGTAACTGAGGAATGACTGTCTCCCTGGCCCGCCCCACCTGGGGCCCAGACCTCTCATGTTTGGGGGATAGGAGGGCAGGCTCTCCCCAACCTCCATTCAGCGTTCTTCCTGGAGGGGCTGTCCCCTCCCTACCAGGACAAGGGGGAGTGGGGCACAGCTGGGTGTGCCTGCCCCTCCACAGAGTGCATCAGAACATCTACCTTGAGTGTTGTCTACACTGCCCTCTCCCAAGGGCACCTGTGATTCACTGTATTTAAACTCAGCTCCATTCTGTGGCTCCCTTCCCATCTCCCACCATCCTCCTTCCTTTCAGGGGCTCTCTAAGGCAGGGACTGGGAGACTCTGGGAGTCACAAGCTCCCCTCCCCCTTGGAACACTTCTGTGGTCTCTGAGTTTCTGATTGTTCCCAGTGTTATTTATTTATCTACAAGAGGGTTGTTTTGTTCTCCTCCCCCATCCCTGACTGCCCAGGACCAGAAAGCACTGCCGTTCCCTCCCAAGACAGCAGCACAGGCACTGGGGCAAGGAGGGGCATAGAGGACCAATGATCAGGACTGGCCTTCTCTGTGGCAACTGCTCTCTTCTCCACCCCCATTTGCAGGGTTAGTGTCTTCTCCAGGGACTTGAGAACTAAGGACACATAGGCTTTCCTGCCCCACCACATCCTTGGAGAGGTGCTTCAGATTAACCAAGTCCCCACCTGCCAGTTGTGCACTTCCACATTTGGGGGTTGGTGGGGGAATTAGGGAGAGGGTGAGATTCTGCCATTAGCAGACCAGACAAAGGAATCAAGAGCAAAAGATTCCCTCCTGAGTAAAAAAAGAGACCAGGTCTTGGCAGATGAGTCATGGCCACAGGACTCCCAGAGCTGTAGCCTAGTGTCAAAGCAAGAATAAGATTCTCTTTTCTGTGATGTAAAAGACCACCAGCTGCCCCTGAACTATGGCCTCCTCCTCCAGTCAAGCTGACACAAGAGGCTGGCTCACACCCTTGAAGATACAGAATGTACAAGCCTCCCAGCTTCATCTGTTTGCCTGGCCTTTTGAGGTATCTTCCCTCCGGAGCTCCTTGGCCCTGGCACGTCCAAGCTCTCCACTCCTAGCTCCTTCCTTCCCAGGCCATTCCCTTATAGCCCCAGAAGTGGGAGGACTGGTCTCGGAACAGGAGACAGGGTTGGGGCAGCTCCCGTATCAATTTGGGCGCTGCACCTTCCATTAGCAGCTGCCCCTCCTCCCTATGCCAGTTCCATTTTCTAACCATACTGTTTCTCCTCCACCACTCCCTCCTTGCCATCAGCCAAGCCTGTATCTGGGTCAGTGCCCCTGGAGGAACTGGCCCTTTTTCTGCTAAAACCAAAGTCATCCCGGTCTGGGGAGCAAATATCTAAGGGAATGTTTAGAAGCATCTGCTAATCGTCAGCATCTCGCCCACCTACCTTTCACCAGTCCCAGTTAAGGAAGCTCCTGTGTCCAGAGGTCTGAGGAGAGTTTCTTTGGGCCATGGGTGGGAAGAAGAAATCCTCATGTGGCTCCCAAGCTAAGAGAGAAACTGCTTTAGCCACTGCTAGAGGTAGCGAAGAGCAACTTCTGACCATCCTAGTCCCAGACCCTGGAGCTCCCTCACCATCCAGAGCCTGCTCATCCCCCCACAAAGCAATCTTTCCCCTACACTCAGCACTTTGCTTTCTAAGATTTTCCTGGTATCTCTTTTCCTTGCCAACATTAAAGGTGCTGCCGGGCTTCCTCACAGCCAGATGGTGACCAGACCCCAGATGGAAAGGCTGAGGGGGAGGGAGGATTTTCACTCGAGTGTCTTATCCCTTTTGTCTCTCCCTGCAGTGCAGTATCAGTATTCAGCACCCATCTGTGCCCCTCTAGATCCTCCACGTTCACTCCAAGAGGGTTCGCCAACCTAGTAGAAGCCACCTAGGAGGGGAAAGAATTTGGGCAAAGAGGAGTGGAAAGGTTCCCTTGGTAGGCTCTGCTCTAGGAACCTACTTGTAGAATTCGTGCCTGTGGCCATGGGAGGATGAAGTGCCATATTCACTGAAGAATAAGACTTCTGGTCTTCCATTTCATCCCCATTCCTCCCCTTTGGGCTCTGTTTGCTGAGTTTGAGAACTTAGGTGCCAAAATCCATGAAGTGTCTACTTAAGCTGCTCTGGGGGCATGCTCCCCTCAAACACACACTATACCCTAAGTGTTACTCTTTGTCCTTGCAGGAGGATTTGCCCCATCTCTCATTCCTCACTCCTTGTACTCTGGTCCTCCCCCAATCACTGAGGGCTTATGGCTCCAGGGCAGCCCACCACATTGGTGCTCCCAAAGCTATCTCCTGACCCTTGACCCCATTGCCCCTGCCCCTTAGCTGATATCAGAAGCAAATAGTCTGATCTATAAATGCATAGGAAAGCCCCTGTGGGGCAGGTTTCCCACTCTCTTGACTCCATCCCTTTTCTCTCATATACATCCCTTCCTGCTGGCTCCGTCCTCTGTACTGAGACCAGAAGTAGTTGAGGGTGATTGCTACTCTGCAGGTATCTGGCCTGCTCTGCGATGTCTTGTCAGGTGTAAGTGTATGGCCTCCACCTCCCCCCTCTGCCCACCACCATCCTCACACTGCCTGTACGAACCCATGTGTCTCCACACAAGGTTGGAAAGACAATAAAGCATATTTACACGGTCTTAGAATTGATGGGCAGGATGTTGGCGGGGGAGGTGGAGGTTGGTGCAGTTTATTGGAAGAGACTAACCTAAGCAAAGTGAGATAAAGACTGACCAGGGAGGCCTGAACTTCATGGCTTAAACAAGCAGCAGCTTGGGGTTCTTTCCCTTCCTCAGTCTCTTATTTAACAACAGACAGCATGAAGGAAGCAAGAGAAACTGAGGGCTGCTTTCATTTCCCTGAAATACTAGGGAATAAATTCTGTTTTGGGACAGAATATGGCTGTGGGGGAGGGGGTTTTGGAATGCCAGCAGGAAAAAGAAAAAAGAACAGATCCTGAGAAGTGGACGCACACAAACTAAGAAAAGCCTTTTCTCACTTCTCCTAATCCCAGTTCTTGCTGGATTGCTATGGAGCTTTCTATGTGGCTTTAAATTCTGGCTTAAAAGGACTGGGAAGGGGTGAGATTGGCAAGAACGAACGGAGAGTTTGTGAGACAAGAGCCCTTAGAGGCTGAGGTTGCAGTCAGTGGTGACAGGTTGTGGAGGGACGTGTGTGTGATAGGGAGATGAGCTGTGTAAATGACGTCACTGTTATTGCCTTGGGCGGGTGGGTGTGAAGGATGTGGGGGTGGGGTAAGGAGGGTGCTTATGTGTGAGTAGGTGTCATTAAAGTCACCCAACATGATACGCTAGGAGAGCACAGGAGAATAAGGTTCCGTTCCTCTCCTAAAGTAGCTTCCAGACAATTTAACTGAGTGGAGAAGACACGTGGGAAAATAAGAAGCAGAGGAAGTTTATGAGAGTTGAGCCCGCCAAGGGTGGAATGGAGAGGGGAGATTCCAGGAGGAGGTAAGACTTAAATTAAGCTTGGGAAGAGTAGAATTTTCGCTAATTGGAGAGGTGGGAAGGAAATTGTAAAACCAAAGCCAGCAGGTAAGAATCTATGTGTTATCTGGGGTGATGGGGTGGAAGTAGAGTGATCGATGTAACTAGAGTCATGGAGAGCAATATGAGATAAGGCTAGAAAGGCAAATATGGAACATTATGGAGTATCTTATGTTGGTCCTCTAGAAATAGGGAGTTACTGCAGGCTTTAAAGGAGAGTGATATGACAAGAGCTAGACTTTAGGGAGAGGGATCCAGCAGACAAAATACCCAGGAGAAAAACTAGAAAGAGACTACTTTAGAAGACTAGCGCAATGGCCAGATAAGAGATAAGGAAATAAGAATCCTCTAATTTGTATAGGAATGAATGAGCCCCTCAGATGAAAGCTAAAAGGTAAGCATCCCTAGTAAATCAGATGTCCTGGGTAGGAAACAGGATTTAGGGGCATGAGTAATTCATCTGTTAGTAGGTTCAGACTTCTGAAAAGAAATAGCAATTGATATTCATGTAGAATGTTTACACAAAATATTACATATGCGTGTGCATACACATATCATTGAACCTCCCAACTAACCTTGTGAAATAGGAACTATTGGTGTTATCTTCACTTTGCAGATAGGAAATTGAAGCTCAAGTGAAATGACTAGGCAAAGTCACATAGATGATGTCAAATCAGATTTTCCCAGTCCCACAGGGTATTTCTGGATCCTGGAGTCTATGTCAGTGGATCTGACGAGAACCCTCCTCACTATCTTGTATAATTCTTAACCATGTCTTTCCTCAAGTCCTCCACAGAAGGCTGTACTGGAAACCTTCCAAGACTTAAGATCCACTTGTGATCAGGGCATCTCACAGGACTGGGGAAACAGCTGTGATGAGGAGCTAAGTAACTTGAGCAACAAAGTTTTTAAACAGAAATGTGACAGGAAGGAAGAAATGCCTGTATACGAACCGTAAAAAGATATGATATGGAGTTTGTAATTATAGGTTTTTAGATTTGGAAGCAATACTAGAAACCATCTCTTTCAATGCCCTTATTCAACTGATGAAAACATTAGGACCCTAAGAAGTAAAGTGACTTCCTCAGTCACACAGAAGCAGAAAGAGCATTTGAATGCTCTAGGTTCTAGGCTCTAAATCGAGTCCCCCCCCCCCACTCTGCCACGAAGAATAGTGCTTTCCGTAAGGAAAAGGATCGAGAATGAGGTCAAAGTTATCTCTGAGCAAGAGACAGCAACAGATTTTAGCAGCAACGAGTACAATCTCATAGGTACCATTGAGACTTGGGGAACTGGAATTCAGGACAGGAATCTCTTATCCATGCATAAGTACATCTTGTGCAAAAAGAAACATAAGGGGGGGCCGTTTGTATATTAAGAAGGCTGTGCACAAATTATTAATCTACACAGAGAATTAATTGGTGGGTGAAATGGGACTACAGAAACCACAAGGGGAAATGACCGCAGCATCCTAGTGGGTGACAAACACTGAAGATGTCAGAATTTGCCGTTAGAGGGCAGAACTGGAGTGAAAGTGGCAAAGTCTTAACCCTTGGGGTTAAGAACTTCCTAGAGTTCTCCAAGAGGAATGGACTGCCTTTTGTTAGAGACTGGATGACCCCTTGTAAGGGAAGTTGTAGAATAGATTTGTGCTCATGTACAAACAGACTAGATGGTCTCTGACATCTCTTCTAGCTCTGAGATTCTGGGATTCTTATAGCAGATTCCAAAGAATCTAGAAAAAAGGAAGGTCTGATCCTGTGGCTTTGGGTTGGAATGGTCAGGACAGACTTTGTGGAGGTAAGACTGGAAGGTAGGCTTTGATGTGGAGGTAAGATTAACTAAAAAGTGGCAGGTAAGGGGGGGGGGTCATTGTGTGGGTGTAGATGAGGTTGAGCTATCTGTTCTTTCTCTGGGGGGAGGTTTAAGACAAATCCATATCCCCTGAGGCCCAAGAACAGAATACCAAGGGGGGGGGGAGAGAAAAGGGGCTTCCTTACTCCTGATCAGTTTTGATGAGATACCTGAATCGTCATTCCTTCTGGGAAGGAAATCAGTTTGTAGAAGCTCAATTAGTGCATTTCATGCCAAATGGGTGGTGGTGGTTGTCTGTGTGTGAGGAATATGGGGAGGGGACAGTGAAAAGTTAGGCCAGGTCCCCAAGATAGCCACTTTCCTTTTAGAACGGGGAGGAGGAGGAAGATGGAATGGCCCTAGGCACTCTGTTGCTCACTCTCATTAGTTCCCATCCTCCAAGGCACATGGGTAGCTGCCAAAGAATCCAGGCTAATCTAAACTAAAACCTCCAGAGTGGGAGAAGTCAAGGGGGTTGAAGTGTCAATCCTAGTCTGCTTTTTTCTACCTCCCACCTTCGGTGGGGTAGCCCCTGAGATGCCTCGATCCTTCCTAGTAAGAAGCAGAAGAGCGTCTGGAAGAAAAAAGTTGATTGGTAAGTATGGCCTGTCCTTTCTGAAGATCCCCAGCTCCAGAATTCTGCAGGGCTCTCATGGAGGAGCTGGGTACCAGGGTGCCCAAGTTGTGGAGAGAGGGAAAGGCTGTGGAGCTGAGAAAGTGAGGACAGGAGAAATGGCCAAATCAAATTGAATTTAAGAGCCTTGGATGCATTTGGGGCAAAGGTTGGGGTCGGGGTGACAGAGAACCAGGATACCTTAGATCCTTAGGAGAGTCAGGGACTAGAATGTCTGGGTTTTCTCACAGTACTCAAAGAATGATGAGTTCTTCTTGTCTAGGCTTTATTCCAGGGGACCCAGCCCTGTCTGTGGGGAACCTTGGAGGTACATGGGCTGAGAGGCCCCTGTCCCCCAATCCTGAATCTGGCTCCTCCCTGGGGTCCTCTGTCCAGGCAGAGGCTGATCTCTTTGGTAAGAGCTCCCCTGGGTTAGGGGAGGTGGAAGCTGGAGGACTGTGGGCTAAGGCCCCTAGATTATGAGGGGTTGCCTTCTAGGAACCCCATAGTGATTGGATTCATCTGACCTAACCCCAGGGCTCCAGGGTCTGGCCAGCCTCTCCTGGGATGGTCACTGCCCCCAGCCCCAGCCTCAGCCTGAGACAGCAGTTACTTCCCCAAGTCTGTCGCTGTCACTATCCACAGCACACCCCCCTCACCAATTCAAGGTAACCCAGGAGAACTGGGGGGGGAGGGGGGCGGAGGGACAGAAGCTACTCCAGCTGCGGCTCCAGCCCCATATTTCTGCCTAGAGGGTGGGACGGGACGGTGTAGACGAAGCCCAGCCTAGTCCCTCCTCGTCCTGCCCCCAGGAGAGACTGTTCCCCTGCGGCGTGTGCGGGAAGAGTTTCCGGCGCTCCTCCACTCTGTCCACACACCTGCTTATCCATTCGGGTACGCGGCCCCACCCCTGCCCCTTCTGCACCAAGCGCTTCCACCAGAAATCCGACATGAAGAAGCACACGTTCACTCACACCGGTGCGTCCCCGGAAGATGAAGAGGAAAAGGGCTGGGTGCAGGGGGCGGGGGAGGAAGCTTCCAGGCGGCAGGACCCACCACCGACAGGAGAGGTCTAGGGGAAATGGCAGGAGGGCTGCCCCCCCCCCTCCATCCCCTGCCACCCGGCGACAGACCTTCCACTCCAGGAGGGAAGTTGGAAGAGAGCCCGACTCATCCGCAGTCTCATCTCTCCCCAGGCCTCCTATTCATCCTCATGGCTCCTCGAGCCCCTCCATTACTCTACGTTGTCTTCATTTTCCCTACCGACCCGCCATCTGAATTCTACATCTCCCCACCAGATTTCCCATCAATATACCTCCATAACTCCCCAGTTCTGACAACTAGTTTACTTATCCCCACGATGCCTCTGTAGTCCCCCTCCTGTCCAATCCCATCCCCCTACATATGATCCTTGCCCAGCTCCCCATTTACACCAAGCTCTGGTCTACCTTTTCACAGGAGAAAAGCCCCATCACTGTGGAGTTTGTGGGAAATCCTTCAGCCAGAGCTCCAACCTGCTCACTCACTGTCGGCAGCATGGGGTGATCCGGCCCTTGCCTCGGAGGTCGAAGTGCCCATCCCTGCAGGAATCCTGCTTCAAAGAGGCACCGGGCACCTCCCTGGGGGTCCTGAGCCCCAGGGAGAAGGGAGAAAACTGTCCCTAAAGCCTTGTTCTCCACCTGTTCACCAAAATCAGCAGCAGAAGAAATGGCAGGACTTTCAGGCGGTCCCCAGATCCAAAAGTTTCAGATAACCAGATCCCCTAAAACAGCAACTACAACCCCACTGTCTCATCTTTATTACAAACTAAAAGGCCTTAGAAAACACACAGGCACACCACCCACAGAATCTAGGGGTCACAGGAGCAAATCAGCAAGTACAATCTACAACATACATACATACAATACATGGGAATCAAGGAGCTGGGAAGGCCAAGACCTTCCAGACCCAGATGGAAGGATGTCAGGAAGCTAGAACATCACCATGACTTTCCCTCTGCCTACTTCCCCCTGCTATGGAACTGCAGGTGGGAAAACAGGCAAAAGGCAGGTATCAAACAGGCTGGGGCTATCAGGTCAGTGGGCACAATGGTCCTTTGGATGGGATGGGACAAGGGCATCTCAGTGGAAAGTCTCCACCTCCACTACAGTCCAGTCTCCCTGTGGTGAGGCAACATCATCTGGGGAGAAACTAGTGACAGATGTGATGCTAGCCCGGGACTCGTCCAGAGGTGAGAGCAGTTCTGCCCACCGGCCCAGCTCGGCATCACTTAGAGCTGGGCGGCCACCCCCAGGTCCCTGCCTGGCTCCCCCTGGTCCCTCTGCAGCCAGCAGCAGCGTCCGGCTCAGCAGCTGTTGTACTACGCTGGCCTGCAGTGCTCCCAGCTGCAGCTCACCCACTCTAGCTGGCTTGGGACCACGAGGTGCTGAAGGCATCTTCTCCACCGTCTGATCATCCTCTTCCTCCTGATCTTGTACATCTCTGTGTGGAGGTCCAAATGCTGTTTCTGGAGCCTCTGCCTCATAGATTGTGGACAGACCATCAGGGGGCCCTGCCAAAGGAGACCAGGGCAGTGGTTCACCTATGGGAAAGAAGGACAAGATTGGGATTTATCCCTTCTTCCTCTTCCTCCAGCCCCTGTCCCTCTGCCTCCTAGTTGGGGTTACCTGGGACCCCATGGGTAAGTCGAGGGGTGGTGGTACAGGGGCTCCGGCTTGGGACCCCCGGCCGGCTCCAGGCAGCAGGATGGCAGGCAGCAAGTTCAAGATCAGGATCGGGTGGGGGCGAAGCTGGAGCCCCTATCTCAGGACCACTGTCATAGGCTCGAAGTTCTTCGGGCGTACTTGTGGCACTACTGCTGTGACCAGCAAGATCTGGACCACTCAGAGTACTGGAAGGGCTTCTGGACAGCTCCCCACCCAAGGCTCCCAAGGACAGGACAGACTCGGGAAGGGACAATTCCCCAGGAGGTGGATTCTGCCCGTGGGGCTGGGCTGGCACAGGGGCGGTAACCAGTGGAGAGGGCGAGGGCGGCACAAGAGGTTTGGGCAGGGGAGAGGGAGGGGTTTGCACCAAAAGTATGTTTTGGGAAGAGGGAGGGACTTGTACAAGGGGAGTGTCCAGGGGAGAGGGAGGGGTCTGAAGAGGAGGCGTGGTTAGAGGAGAGGGAGGAGGAGGCAAGACCAAAGGAACCGAGAGAGGCTGCAAAGGGCGTGTATCCCAAGATGGTGCCTGAGAAGGCTTGGCCAGGTGCAAGGGAGGAGCCTGAAGAAGGGAGTTGACCAAAGGCGGGGAGGGCGGAACCAAGTGAAAGGATGGAGTTTGTTGAGAGTGTGTGGCTATGGGAGAGGGAAGGTCCTGCAGAGTGGGGGAGGCTGGAGAGAAGGGAGGAGCCTGAGGAGGAGGGGAGGCCAAAGGAAAAGGAGAGGACTGAAGAGGACCCAAGGGAGGAGAGGGTGGGAACAAGTGAGAAGGTGGGTCTAAGGGAATGGGAGGGGTCTGTAGAGGGGGTGTGGCTAAAATGGAGAGTCTTTGAAAAGGGGGAGGGGCCTGGCGAGGAGGCGTGGCCAAGGACAAGGATGAATCCTGAGGTGTAGCCCGAGGGGGAATGGGTGGGGACAAGGGAGAGGGTGGAGCCTGAATAAGAGGCGTGGCCAGGAGAGAGTCAGCTCTTTGTTCTGAAGGTGTGGCTAAAGGAGAGGGAGAGTTCTGAAGAGTGGAATTGGTAGGAGTGAGAGCAACCTGAATAGGTGTGGCCAGAGGAGAGGGAGCAGCGTGTGGAGGAAGTATGGCTGGTGGGATTGAGGTCTGAAAGGAGGACGTGGCTAAGGAAGGAGGAGGTGGGGCCTGTTGAAGGGCTGTGTTCAGAGAGGGAGGAGCCTGAGGAAGTGAAGTGGTTGAGGGAGAACCGATGGCTAAAGGAAAGGGTGAAGCTTGCTGGGGAGATGTAGACAGAGAGGAATTGGCTTGCGGAAGGGGTGTGGCCAAAGGAGAGGGAGGAGCTTGTTTAGAGGGCGTGGCTATGGGAGAGGGTGGGGCCTCCTGAGTAGATGTGGAAAGAGAATTGGTTTGTGGAGGAGGTGTAGCTAAGGGAGAGGGAGGAGCTTGCTTAGAGGGCGTGGCCAAGGGATAGGGTGGGACCTGTTGAGGAGATATGGAAAGAGAATTGGTTTGTGAAGGAGGTGTAGCTAAGGGAGAGGGAGGAGCTTGTTTGGAGGGTGTGTCTAAGGGAGAGGGTGAAGCCTGCTGGGGAGATGTGGACAGAGAGGAATTGACTTGTGGAGATGTGTCCAAGGGAGAAGAAAGAGCTTGTTTAGAGGGCGTGGCTAAGGGAGAGGGTGGGGCCTGCTGAGGAGATGTGGAAAGAGAATTGGTTTGTGGAAGAGGTGTAGCTAAGGGAGAGGGAGGAGCTTGTTTAGAGGGTGTATCTAAGGGAGGAGGTGGAGCCTGCTGGGGAGATGTGGACTGAGAGGAATTGACCTGTGGAGGGGATGTGTCCAAGGAAGAAGAAAGAGCTTGTTTAGAGGGTATGGTTAAGAGAGAGGGAGGGGCTTGCTTAGTGGATGTAGCTAAAAGAGAGGGTGGGACCCGCTGGGGAGATGTGGGCGGAGAATTGACTTGGGGGGGCGTGGGCAATGGAGAAGAAAGAGCTTGTTTAGAGGGTGTGGCCAAGGGAGAAGCAAGAGCTTGTTTAGAGGGTGTGTCTAAGGGAGAGGGTGAGACCTCCTGAGATGTCAACAGAGAGGAATTGGTTTGTGGAGAAGGTGTAGCTGAGGGAGAGGGAGGTGCATGAAAAGCTTGCTTAGAGGGTGTGGCTAAGGGAGAGGGAGGGGCTTGTTTAGCGGGTGTGGCTAAGGGAGAGGGTGGGGGCTGCTGGGGAGATGTGGACTGAGAGGAATGGACTTGTGGAGGGGATGTGTCCAAGGGAGAAGAAAGAGCTTGTTTAGAGGGTGTGGTTAAGAGAGAGGGAGGAGCTTGCTTAGTGGGTGTGGCTAAAGGAGAGGGTGGGGCCTGCTGGGGAGATGTGGGCGGAGAATTGACTTGTGGAGGGGGCGTGGGCAATGGAGGAGAAGGAGCTTGTATAGGGGGTGTGGGTAGGGGTGAAGCCTGCTGTTCTTTACTCCTAGACGGGGGTGTGGAAGAAAAGGAGGGACCCTTGGATCTGAGGACTGGGCAGGTCGGGGGCGGGGTCTGAAGAGAGGGCTGGGCCCCGGCGGCAGCAGAGATGCTGTCCAGGCGACGAGTGGGTCCAGGGAGGCGAGAAAGAAACCCGGGAGAACCTTCACTGGACTTCCTCCTGGCCGCAGAGGCTGGACTCGAGACAGGATCCCCAGGGCTCTTGGGCGTTCTTCTGGGGGCTGTGGCTTTGGGCAGGGGTGAGGGCCGGGCCCTGGATTTGAGGGGAGCTCGTGGAGACCCTGGCTCAGGTTCTGAGGTTCCAACCAGCCGTGACCCAGAGAGCCCAGCCCTTGAGGTTTGGGCTCCCTGAACTGGTCGAGTGGTATCTGGAAGAGATGGGAGAAAGTAAAGACTTCTGGGAGAGTCTCTTTCCTCTCCTGAGACCTTTGCCCCTTACCTACACCTAATGGCAAATTAGAATGAAGTGAGGAGGGCGGTCCTGCTTCCCTGGTGGCCTTTCCCCATAGATCCCTTCCCTAGGTTCTCTTCACTGCTGACAGGTCCCCACCCTCTGGCTCGGAGCTGACGCTATCCCCCATCCTCCTACCTCTCCTGGCCTCTGCTGGGGCCACAATGTTTCGTCCAGTGGAGGTGGAAGCTGGGGGTGTCTTAGACTTGGCTGCAGACGCCACCGAGGCAGAGCGGATTTGTTTGGCTGGAGTGGACACTCTGGTGCTCTCAGGCCCTGGTCTTAGATGAGAGAAGAAAGCTTGGGTCTTAGCAGGAGAACTAGCTTGGGTTTCCCCAGAGCCTGCTAGGGCAAGCCCCCTTTCCTGCATACAAGCTAATGTTTTGTATCCATTTGCATCTAAGGTTGTAAAATAAATTTGTTTCCTGTGACATGCTCACCCCTAAGAAGAGCCATACTCGGGGAGGGCCTAGGAGCCTGAAAGAGACCAGTCTGGGGACCCAGCATATCTGGGGAAGGGAAGGGTTCCATATAAGTTGGGACCAGTTTGGGGGAGGGGCCGTATAGAGAGAGTAAGTGGCATATCTGGAGATCACCCAAGGAGGGGAAATACCAAAGAAGAGGCCAGCTGGTCCTATCTGGGGACCAGATCACCAGAGAAAGGATCACATCTGGGTATTATGCCTAGTGCTCAATCATACCTAGAATGGATCCATCTGGAAATGGGTCATACCCACCTGAGGAGGGACATTTCTTAGGAAAAGGTCTTACCTGGAAACTTGGCCAGCACCTGGAGCTGGTTCTGCTTTCCTCACCAAAGGTTGCCTGGGCACTACAGGGAGAAACTCCAGGTCAGTTCAATCCTGATCTCCTCTGTCCTCCCATAACCCCTTAAACACACTTTTAGAAGGGGACAGGGAGTGAATCAGGGAGGCCTTCCTCTAGGACCAGGAGCCCTGGAGGGGGCACCTCAGGAGGCTTGAGCCAGCCAATCTGTTGCCCCCAAATTCCTCTCCCTTTACTCTTCCTGACATTTGACGAAGAGAAATGAAGGAATAGAAGAGGGAGGGACCATAAGTAGAAGCAGGAGCTAGGCGTAGAGTTCAAGATCATTGTCAGGGAGGAGGATCAAGAGTCAAGAAGCAAGGGGCAGGTTTAAGGTCTTGGGACTTGGGGCTGGGGATCAAGAAACAAGATCTGGGGCCCCCATACCTGTGCTAGAAACACTGTGGCCTGTCTTGCTAGTTTTGGGGGGCCCAGATAGGGCTGTGGCCACTTTGGGGACAGGTGCCACTCGTCCTGTGGGCTCCCCAGAAGGCCTCTTCACCACAGCTCTGGGTTCAGCAGTGGCTCGTGGTGGCACTGCCCCTGATCTTTTAGGAGTCCCGAGAGACCCTGGCACTGTAGAGCTGGGCAGGCGGGCGGCTGGGGGGGCCCTTCCCTCAGTTTTAGCTTTAGCTCCAGTATTCATCCTGCAATAAAGGTAAAGAATGACACATCCCAGCCTGCCTTGCAGACCTACCAGCACCTTCTCCCACTTGTTTCTTCTGCTTTTTCCAGCACCCAACTGTCCAGTTCCTCATTTTTAGCCCCCATAATCCTCACACTTCTTTTGTATCCTCTTCAGATACCTGCCTCTCCCACCAGCTGAGGACACTGTAGGTGTTTCTCAGCTCTCCTGTGTGCATCCTATAGCAACCAGCCTCTTGACACCCAGCAGGTTCTAAGGGAATTAGATGGCAGATGGGACCTCTCCCCCTCCACCATCCCCCACAGCTTAGAGAGAGATTAGCACCATCTTGCCTCCCTACCCCCTGAAGTACCAGGAGAGTCCTGGTCACACTACCCAGGATCCAGGCACCTTGTCCCCAGCCACCCAGTGTTTCAAGAGACCCAGTCATCCTTCCCCGATCCCACTCACAAACTCGAGATCCCTACTCTTCCCTCCCCCAATATCTGAGGGATAGAAAAGAAGGCTTTCCCTCCCCAGAACAGATGCTATTTCTGTCTCAATGCTCATCCTCGACATATCCAACCCCTGAGAAGACTAGGGGAAAACGAGTTTCTAACTAGGCCTGAGGAAGGGGCAAGGGATCAGGAATCCCTGGAAATCCGAGCAGATGGAGAGCTTAGGGAAGGGGGAGCCACCTTGGTTGGTCCTGTCTTCAGCTCCAATGGTGGCCACTGAATATGGGTGTGCGGCCGGAGTGGGGGGGGGAGGAACGAGGGGAGCATCTATCTATTGTCCTTCCACACACACTCTCCCCTCACACACACCTTGATTCCAGACACCTGCTGGCGGAAGAAAGGGATGAAGGGGGGCTGCCATGAAGGAGTTAATGGAGACAAAGAGCCCAGCGCGATCGCCGAAGTCCCCGCCTCTCAACCCCTCCCTCTCCACCTGCTTCGCTCGCTCGGCGCCCCCCCCCCCAAGCCCATCTCTCAATCACCTTCAGCCTGGAGCAGCTGGAACACCTGGGTCCCTGTGGGAGGGCCTGACCGGGCAGTAGGGCCTGGACGACGAACCGAGGGGAATGGGGAGAAGAGGGAGGAGATCAAGGAAGGGGAGGGGGCTGGGGGCGAGGAGACCACAGGAGAGCCCCGCCCCACCCCGCCCCCTGCCCCAGCCTGGCCTGCTAGCGAGGGGACGACGCTGGAGGGGGTAGGGCCCGTGGCCCCGGGTTAACGCGGAGGAGACTGAGGAAGAGATGGAGAAGGGAGCGGAAAGACAAGCCAAAGGGAAATGAGGCGTGGGGGATAAAAATTAAGACATGGAAGAGAGAAGAGGTGACAGAAGGAAAGAGGGAGGAATGGTGAAGGCGAGAGGAATTGGGAAGAAAGAGTGGGATAAGATAGAGCTGAGAGGCAGACAAACACAAGGAGAATACGCAGAAAACCAGATTCAGGCTGGAAGTAAAAGGGAAACGGGATGAGAGAGGGGAGAGAGGAACAGGAGGAGAGAAGCTAGAGCAAAGGCGGGGGAAGGGGGATGAATCTCTGGGGGATCTTTTTTTAAGGGGCTGTTTCCATGACAACTGCCTCCAGGAGTCCAGAAGAAGCATATGGGGAGTGGGAGGAAGGAGGATTTCCGGTGCCCCTCAAATGGCCTCCCCCCATTAGATTCCGGGCCCCCTCCCCGCCCGCATCAATCACCCCACCCGACGTAAGACCTCCTGTACCCCCCGCCCCATGCTACCCCTTCCCCTCATTTCTACCTACCTGGTCTCTCCAGTGCTCCAGGAAACTGACAGGCTGGGCTCTGGACAGGTTGGGGGTGGGACTAGTATTCCATTGGTCTATTTTCTTGTGGGCAGACCAATCCTCATGCTGAGTATCCCTCCACATTTGGACTCTCGAATCTGTATCTCCACCCGGGGCTGGGTAATGAGATGTTTAGTCCTGCCCAGACTCTTTGAGGGACCTAAGATCCAGGTCCTCTTCACCAAAAGACTCCACCTTCTAAAAAGACAAAAGATGGCCCTACCCCTGAGGGAGGAAAGGGACATAGAGGAGGGGGTAAGGAGGGAGGGGGAGTGGAAAAGAGGGCTGGAATGGAGAGGGAAGGAGAAGACGTAATTTCTTGTAAAAGAGGAGAGATTGAGAGATTGAGAGGGGGAGACTATGGTGGAATAGAAAGCACGTTGAATTTGCACATGAAGCACTTAGATTTGAAACAAGGCTTTACAATTTAGCTCTGTGAACTGGCCAGGCACTTCAGCTCTCAGTTTCCTCATCTTCAAAATGGGAAGACTAAGGCTCTCTAAAGTCCCTTCTAATTCTAAATTTCTTTATAAACTTAGTTCTTTCAGAAGTATATAATAAAGTAAGGGTCACAAGAGAAATATGATTGGAAGATTTGTGAATGTATACTATCCAATGTATAAAAGGCATAGGTAAACATCTGATCAGGGAGGGGTCTGGCCGACCCTTCTACAAGAGACATAGTTTCACCTTTGTTAGGAAGAATATAATGAACAAGACTGGGCTCTTGTTTCTTCTCTTGTTCACCTTCAAGAAGAGGATTAAGTAAGAATTATAAGTATATATTGCACATCATATATATGTAAGTCTAGGAGTACAATGTTCAAAATAAAGGACACTTTCCTTAACTGCTCTTAAAAGGAAGGGAATACATCCAAGGGTTCTAATAAAGGCCTCATTTCTGAAATATATAGAAAATTGACTCAAATTTATAAGAATTCAAGTCATTCTCCAATTGATAGTCAAATGATATGAACAGACAATTTCAGGTGAAGAAATTAAAACCATTTCTAGTCATATGAAAAAATTCTCTAAATCACTATTGATGAGAAAAATTTGAATTAAGACAAATCTTAGGTACCATTACACACCTCTCAAATTGGCTAAGATGACAGGAAAAGATAATGACGAATGTTGGAGGGGATGTGGGAAAACTGGGACAGTAATACATTGCTGGTAGAGTTGTGAACAGTCTGGAGAGCAATTTGGAACTGTGCCTATAGGTCTATCAAACTGTGCATATCATTGATCCAGCAGTGTCTCTACTAGTCCTGTATCCCAAAGAGATTTTAAAGGAGGGAAAGGGCCCCACATGTGCAAAAATGTTTGTGGCAGCCCTTTTTGTAGTGGCAAGGAACTGGAAACTGAATGGATGCCCATCAATTGGAGAATGGCTGAATAAGTTATTGAAAATGAATGTAATTGAATATTATTGTTCTATAAGAAATGATCAGCAAGATGATTTCAGAGAGGCTTGGAGACAATTGATACTAAGTGAAGTGAGTAGCACCAGGAGAACACTGTGCATAGCAACAGCAAGATTTATAGGGATCAATTTTGATGGATGTGGCTCTTTTCAACAGCGAGGTGATTCAGGCCAATTCCAATAGACTTGTGATGGAGAGAGCCATCTGCATCCAGAGAGAGGATGTGGGGACTAAGTGTAGATCCCAACATAGTATTTTCACTTTTTTGTTACTGTTTGCATTTTGTTTTCTCATTTTTTTCCCTTTTTGATCTGATTTCTTTTGTGTGCAGCGAGATAATTGTGGAAATATGTATAAAAGAATTGCACATGTTTAATATATATTGGATTCTTGTCTAGGGAAGGGGATGAAGGGAAGAGAGGGGGGAAAATTGGAGCACAAGGTTTTGCAAGGGTGAATGTTGAAAGCTCTGCATGTGTTTTGAAAATAAAAGGCTTTATAAAAATAAATAAATTCATTGTAATAAAAATTATCCATTTTGCACTTCAAAAAAAAAAAGGAAGGTAATAATTTAATTTAGCCAGCCTGCCTCCCCCATCCCTACTAAATTCTGGTTATGTAAAATACCATCACGAATAGTGGCTTGAATACACTCATGTGTCTAAGCAAAACACTAAGCAAAAGTCAGAGATGCTATTCATATTTGAATAAACTGAAGAATGCATGATGGAAAAGGAATACCAGCTGGAAGCAAGATAGAATACCTCAGCTCAGTGAATAAGGAAGAGACTGATCTGACCCAAGGAAGTGCACTCAGCAGGTTCTAGGGTGGAAAGTGCATATTTTGGGAGTGAGAGACTGACTTCCCCCCCACATATCTGGCTCCAAGAATGATTGCCAGTCCTTAATTTGAAAAGTGTTTGCCTTACCTTTCCTGATCTGTCTCTGACTCATTCTTAATGTCTGCCTTCTGCAGAGTAAGTCTTTGAGATCTCTAAGGTAATCAGAAATCACATTTCCTAACACATCTGAAGCATATGAAGCAGAATGCAATTATGGAGCTATCCTATAGGGCACACCTAACAAAGTATGGCAAACAGAAAACAATGGGAGTTTACAGAGGAAAGTGCTCACTTATACCTGGGATCATAAAAGAAGGCTGCATGGAGGAAGTACAATTGAAGACGGACTTTGAAGAATGAGAGCAAGATTTCAATGATGAGTAATGGAAACTTTTCTTCAGAATTGGGACATGATAATACATATTTAAAAAGTGATATGTATAATAGGTATTGTATTTTACTTTCTCATTGAGTGGGAGAAGGGGTGAGGGAGGGAGGGAGAGAATTGGGAACTCAAAATTGTAAAGATGCATGTTTAAAAATTAAATAAAAAATTTTTAAAAAGATAATAGCAATGACTTTCTGGTCACCCAGTCAGTCATCCTTGACTCTTTTATCATTCTTCCACCTCCAATCAACTGTCAAGTCTTCTCAGCTCTAGCTGCACAGTATCTCTAAATCTCCATCCTCTCTACCCCACTTAGACAATTTCTATTCTAGTTCAGACCCTAGTTATCTCTCAATTGGATTATCTGAAGTCTCCCTGTTTTCACCCTTTCCTTTTCTAATACAACTTCCATAAATCAAACAAATTAGTGTTTCTAAACAAATCTGACTAGCTCATCCCCTACTCAAAAGTTTTCAATGGCTGCCAATTGCCTGTAAGATAAAACACAAAGTCTTCAGTTTGGCACTCAAGATGCCATTCCTTGGATCCCACCTACCTTTCTAGCCTAATTATTGAAATTCCTTGTTTCCTTTTGGCATAGAGAAGACCAAGTTTCAGAGTGCTAGCATGGTAGAGTAAGGGAAAAAGTGATGACTTTGGAGCAAGAGGACCGGATTCAAATCTGAACTTTCCCATTTACAACCTGGGTGATAATGGCCAAATTGCATCTCTGGGGTTTAGTTTCTTCATCTGAAAAAATGAAGGGTGAGAATAGGACTGATAGAACTCTGAGGTCCCTTCTCTTTAACTCTACGTATTTAATTATTTGATCTAATTGCTCATGGTAGCTGCTCAAAGTGTAATATTTGTGTACAAGCCACTGGGTGGCATTCTAGACACGTTAGCACACTAGGTACACACAAATGAAACAGTGGTGGAGCTGATTCAGTCATATGATGCTCAACATTTGAACTTGCTATCTCATCCTGATACCTGCCCAATTTAATCATTTTTGCTATACTGAGCTTTTCCTCCTCCAGTGCTTTCCAAGATTTTTAGGTATAGGAATAATTTAATCCCATCCTTATTTAAAATAGCTTGGCTTGTGCTTTTATTTCCACAGGATTTCAATATATTTTCCAATTTTCATGATTATAGAGCATAACTTCGAAGTCCTCTTTGGCTTAGATTGGCTATTTTCTATTTGCTGACTGATTGACCTTTCTCAGGCTCCTTTGCTGGGATCTTCATCCAGGTCATGTCCGTTAACTGTCGATGTATCACAGAGCCCTGTTCTTGCCCATTTTCTTTCCTCTCACTAGTTTACTTAGCACTCTCATCAGTTCCCATGGATTCAATTGTCATCTCTATCCTGATGATTTCCAGATCTTCTTGGAGCTCTAACTCTAATCTCTCTTCTGATGTTCAATTTCACATCTCCAAATGCCTATTGGGTGTCTTGAACTGAATGTTCCTTAGACATCAGGAACTAAATATTTTTAAAACAGAACCCAATATCTTTCTCTGCATGACCTCCCCCTCCCTTCTTCCTAATTTTCTTGCTAATATCAAGGATACCACTCTCTGCCTCCCAACAACCCAGAATCTTCCTAAAGCACAAGTCTGGACACATTATCTCTCTATTCAGTATATGTTGGTGGCCCCCTGTCACCTCAAGAATCAAACATGAAATTTTAGCATTCAAAGTCTTTATAACATGATCCACTCCACTTTAATAGCTTTCTATCTTTACAGTCTTCTTATACCTTACTTTTCACCATGTACACTATAATCCAGCTACACTTGTCCCTAGAGCAAGACAGAAGATCTTTGTACTCTAAGCATTAACACTGGCTGTCCCCCTTGCCTGGATGTTCTCCTTCCCTATCAATTGCTGGACTATCTAACTCCCTTCAAGTACCAGCTAAAATCCCATCTTCTACAAAAAAAAAAAAAAAATTCTTGATTCTCATTTAATATGATTATCTCCAATTTGTCTTGCATATATCTTGTTTGTACATAGTTGTACAAATATGAGGAAGGATCTATTTGTTGTCATTGTGCTTAAGTATTATCTCATTTGATCTTTTTAACAACCTGTAAAGAGGTACTATTATAATCCCCATCTTATAGTTGAAGAAACTGAGGCACACAGAGGTTAAGTGACTTGCCCACCTAGTAAATATCTGAGGTGGGATTTTAACTCAGGTCTTCCTGACTCATCTGACTCTGAATAGAGTACTGATTCTATCCACTATGCTATCTAGGTGTTTGATTAAATAATTCTGGGATCCCCTTTTAATACTGAGCATAAATATGATTCATGAGTTAGAGAAATATGCAAAAAGAAAAATGAGTATTAGAAGCCAACAAAATAGGTAAAGAAAGAGTCCCACCAAATTCCTTTTATGACACAAACATGATACAGATAACAGAATTAGGGAAAGCAAAAACAGAGAAAGAGAACTATAAATCAATTTCCCTAATGAATATTGCTGCAAAGATTTAAAAGAAAATATTATCTATTTATTTTTTTCAGGTATAGTTTTTTTTTAAATTAAAGCTTTTTATTTGCATAACATATGTATGGATAGTTCTTCAACATTGACCATTATAAAGCTTTCCATTACAAATTTTCCCCCCTATTCCCCTCCTCTTCCCTAGATGGCAGGAAGTCCACTACATGTTAATTATATTAAAATATTTGACAAGTCAAATATATGTATACATATTTCCATACTTATCTTGCTGTGCAAGAAAAATCGTATCTATATGAACAAAAAATATCTGAGAAAGGAAACCCAATGCAAGCAAACATCAATAGAGAGCATGAAAATGTTATGTTATGGTCCACATTTCACATCCCTCTCTCTGGGTGTATATGGCTTTCTTCACTGAACAATTGGAACTGGTTTGAAACATTTCATTGTTGAAGAGAGCCATGTCCATCAGAATTGATCGTCATATAGTCTTGTTGTTGCGATGTACAATGATCTCCTGGTTCTGCTCATTTCACTCAGCATCAGTTCATGTAAGTCCCTCCAGGCCTCTCTAAAATCGTCCTGCTGGTTGATTCTTATAGAACAATAATATTCCATAACATTCATATACCATAATTTATTCAGCCACTCTCCAATTGATGGGCATACATTCAGTTTCCAGTTTCTAGCCACCACAAAAAGGGCTGCCACAAACATTCTAAAAGAAAATATTATCAAGGAGATTACAGCAATACATGAAAAAGATACATTATGACAAGGTGGGGTTGATACCAAGAAAGCAGGGCTGGTGCAATATTAGGAAAATTATCAGCTAATTGGTGATGTTAATAAGGAAAATAACAAAAACCATATAATTATCTTAATAGATGTAGAAAAAGCTTTTCATAAAATACAACATTCATTCCTATTAAAAACACTAGAAAGCATAGAACAAATGTACTTTCCTTAAAATGATAAGTAGTTATCTGATGTAGTGAAGATAAGTTAGATGTCTTCTCAATAAAATCATGGAAAAGCAAGGATTCTCATTATCACCATTATTATTAAATATTATACTAGAAGTATTAGCTATATCAACAAGAGAAAAAAAAGAATGAAAGGGATTAGAATAAGCAGGAAGAATAAGAGGAAATAAAACTATTGCTCTTTGCTTGGAAATTATGATGGAATACTATTACACTCTAAGAAATGAAGAGAACAGAACTGATGAAAAGTGAAATGAGCAGAACCAGGAGCACACTGTACACAGTAACAGCAAAAGTGTCCAATAATCAATTGTAAATGACTTAGCTATTCTCAGGAAAACAATGATCTAAGACAATTCCATATGATTCATGATGAAAAATCCTATCTACTTTCAGAGAAAGAATAATATCTGAATGCAGATTGAATCATACTTCAAAAAATGTTCATCTTTCTTGTTTGAGGGAGGGACTTTGGTCTGGTTTTTTTTCCCCCAAAAAAATGACTAATATGAGAATAAGTTTTGCATCACTGCTTATGTGTAATCTATACCAAATTGCTTGCCTTCTCAATGAAGAGGAAAGGGAAAGAGAAAGGGAATTTAAAACTCAAAAATTTTAAAAAATAATTTAAAATTTGTATACATAATAAAAATATTTTTAAAAATAAACATTAATTAAGTGTCTAATGTGTGCCAGGCAATGTGCTAAGTGCTGGAGATACAAAGAGAGGCAAAAAATTGTTCTTGCCCTCAAGGAGCTTACAATATATTGGGAGAAAAAACATGAAAACAAATATATATAAAGCAAGCTATATACAGGATAAGTGGGAAATAATTAACAGAGAGAAGGCACTGGAATTAAGAGGAAAAGATTAAAAAGAAAAATTAAGAAAAGACTTTCAATAAAAGAAAGGATTTTATTTGAAACATAAAGAAAGCCAGGAAGTCAGTAGTTGGAGCAGAGGAGGGAGAGTGTTTCAGGCATGCAGATCAACCAAAGAAAATGCCTGGAGTCTAGAGATGGAGTGTCTTGTTTGTGGAATGGCCAGGATACCAGTGTCAGTGAGTCAAAGTGAATGTGTTGTGGACTAAGATATAAAAAGCCTAGAAGGGTAGGAGGAGTCAAGTCATGAAGGGATTTAATGCCAATTTGTTTTTGCTCCTAGAAGTAATAGGGAGTCACTGGGGTTTATCAAGTAGGGAGGTGACATGACTAAACCTAAGTTTTGGGAAAACCACTTTAGTGCTGAATGGATGACAGATTGGAATGGAGAGAAACTTGAAGCAGGCAGGCCCCTGAATAGGCTATTGCAATAATCAAGGCTTGAGGAGATGAGGGCTTGCACTAGAGGGATGGCAGCATTAGATGAGAATAGGAGAGTGTCTCAAATTACCATGGACATAGGGTGTCTCCCATTTTCTAAGCTTCCCAGCTTTGTTATTTTTATTTATTTGTTTGTTTGTTTATTTTTGCTGGGGCAAATGGGGTTAAATGACTTGCCCTAAGTCACACAGCTAGGAAGTGTCCTGAGACTGGATTTGAATTCAGGTCCTCCTGACTTCAGGGCTGGTGCTCTTTCCACTGCTTCTTTATTTTTTTTAATGGGGGGAGGAGGGGAGGAAGGAGGCAGAAGTGATAAAGTGTAAGAATCTAGAAGTAGAGAGATGCTAACTTGTAAGTCAGGGTGCCCCAGGGGAGGTAAGGACTCTAAGGGTTGACCTCTTATGCTCAGCATACCTACCTAAACTGACTTCCCCTGGATGAGCTCTTAGTTAGCTCTCAGTTCTGCCAGCTAGGGGGAAAAAAAAAAAAAATATATATATATATATATATATATATATATATATATATATAGTTTTGAGCTACAACTAAAGTCTTTGTTCAGAGCCCAATGCCTGGGGAGCTTCCCTTTCAACCCTCCCCCCCACACCTGTTCTAATGATCATAGTAGAGGTTCCATTGGTCAGAGGGGAAAAAAAAGGAATGGTATCTGTTTCCACCTAAGGGAAGAGAGCAAGACCCTTATCAGTAGCTCTCATCTCTTTATCTCCAGGTACACTCATCAAAAGCTCCGATCTCTCTCCCCCTTATTAACCTGAGGTAATTAGCCTTTTAAGATCCTTCTACTTCCTCCTCCAAAGTTTTAGTTCTGAACCTGATTGCCTTCCAGGTTCTGCCCTGTGGTCCTGAAGGGCTGATGGGAAAGAACTGGAACCCCTTTGGACTGGTTTTGTGGTTTTCCTGCTATTATTGGAATTAACTCCTGCTCTATAGGGAAGAGGCTGGATGGGAGCCTCAATTTCCTTGGTGCTGTCTCCCTAATATTCAGTCTTATGGGTTGATCTGGGGATTGGCTGGCTGAGAGGAAAAAATTAAAGGATCCTCCTTCTTTCCATCTCTCTTAGCTGGAAATACTCACCTGGGAAGAAAAGAAAGAAATGCTAGACAGCTGGGAGCTAGGACGCCTGAATTCTTTTTCCTCTCAGAATGACCTCGAAAAGTCAGAGGCTTAGTTTCCCCTGGTGATCCAGTAAAAAGGAAAGCCGTCTAGCCTCCTTAGAGGCTGACCCCAAATGACTGGCTGCATCCCCACAGATCCCAGGAGTTTAGACTGTGTAGCCACCCCAACTGCGATGTCCATCTTAGCAGCCTCCTCTCACTTTCCTGGGACCCCAGTGGCCAGTCAGGAATTGAAAAGCCCCGACATTTGACTCCTGACACCCTCCGCCTCAGTTTCCTTTCCCCGCCATTCTCGGGACTGGGTAGAGTTGGGTGAGGGGCGGGGCCAGGTGGGCGGGGCGGCCCGGGCTCCTTAGCTCCAGCGGCCACGCCCGACTTGACTCACCCGCCTGGCCCGGGTGCTGTTCGGGACGTCCGGAGGAGACTGGAGCTCATTCCCGGAGAGCCGGCTCTGAGGGGCGGGTAAGTGAAGCGAGAGGTCTCTACCCTGGGACTAGGTTCAATTCTGAGAGTTGCGGGGCGGGGGGATCTGTCTTGGGATGGGGGGGAACCTCCTCCGAGGTCCGCGATCTGTCCGGAAGGCTGGGGATCTGGACCAGGAGAATGAGGCTCTGTCCCAAGAGGTTGGAGGGAGGGAGTTGTCCCCGTACCAGGAGGGCATCCTGTGGGGAAGAACAAGGGGTCAGTACTGAAGGCTGGAAACCTGGATCTGGAAAACGAGTCTGGAAAAGTGGGTGTTTCCAGAGAGCAGGATCTACTGGAGGGAAAGTGGAGATTATCCCCCGACCCTCATAGGGAGATCTGCCGGAACAGTGCGGTTGTGTACCCCAGAACCATACGGATAGCAAGATATAGCTTTGGAAAGCCATTGATGCCCCTGAAGCTGTGCCCCTGAGCTGAATGGGGAGCTTAGGGACCAGACAGCTGAGGGTAGACTTATTGGAGATGCCCTCCCAGTCCAGCTGTCTTCCACCCTAAGTCCCTGTCACCACAGGCCCTGTCCCTATCCAGACTCCAAATCCAAGCTCCCAAACCCAATCACTTGATTTTTGACTCTTATCTCTTCAGTCAGCCTACAGATTCCTGGGTCCTCAGCATCTCAGCAGTCCATTAGGCTGTTTCTTGGACTAGTCTGTGACTTAATCACTTAACAGATATATGGGTGTCTGCCTTCTAGGGACTTCCAATCTCTTAGAGAAGTTTACACAAGGATGAAGATAATTGATCCCTAATGAATCCAAGATTACCGGGCAAATGCCGAGCTCTCTAGCCAAAGAATAGGCAAGTGCTATCGCCTCAGGTGGGGCTGGAGTGATCGAGGAAGGTTTTCCACCCTGAAAGACCAAAATGGAGAGGATTTGCAGAGCCAAAAAGGGAAGGACATCTGGGAAAGGGAGCTGCAGGTTAGGGGAGAAGAATGAGCAGGGGATGGTGCAGAGAGCAGAAGGAGAAGCAGAGCTAGGTTGGGGTCAGTCAGCAAAGCGTGTCCACTGCCACCTGTGATAATCTTTTACCCCTCCAGACTGGGGAAAGCCATGGAAGGTCAGATCTGGTACTTTGTGCAGGAAATATGCTCTAGAGCAAGGGAAGAGAATAAAAGAAGAAAGGGAAGATGGTCAGGAGGCCTCTCTTCTGTGGCCTTTCTGCCTCCCCTCACCCCCATTCTATGCCTGGACATCCAGGGCTCAAATCCTCCCTTACCAAGGACAGATGGATGAACCTCTTCCACAAAGGAGCCAGTGACTGCAATGAGTGGCCATGGGACCCTCCTACACATTGGCATTTTGACAGGGTTAAATGCCTTCAAAGGAATGAAGTCCTGATGGGATATCAGGCCTTTGCCAAGGGTCCAGAGACTGCCTTGGAGTTTCTGACATCACTGTGGGCCATAGGGTAGATGCTGCCCATCACTTGAGAGCGGCTTAGTACTTAGAGATCTATTTTCTTTGGGCCCTTCCGCCGGAATCTTTTTCAGACAACCTCCTAGCATGTGGAGACAGTCATGTGTCCATGGGGGCTTAATGATAGGTTTGGGACAAACAAAGTTAGAATTAAAGACAGACAGAGATAATGACAATCCCTGTGTGTCTGTGATTCTATATGCCACTTGACATTTAGGCGTTTGGGTCTGTCTGTGTGCGTAAAGTGCGTCCATCTGTCTGGAGTGGACTTCATATCTGATATTCTTTGCTTGTGCCTGTGTTTACCCGTAAATCTCTGTTTGTGACTATGATTGTGCATGTCAGTGAGAGAATGGTGGATGGGTGACTGTCTCAGGCTGGCCCACTGTTTCTGTGAGAACCTGTAATTGAGTAACCAGCCATGAATAAGATTGTGTCTGCCTGTGATTATGTATCTATCTGGTTACGTATCTGAGATACAGGAGGTGACTGTGATTCTTCCTCAGGATCTGTTTTTCTTGATTACATTCTAAGATTTTCACTAGCATGAACCAGTATGAACTGGGGCAGAAATGAGGGCTTTGGGACCAAAACTGATATGTGGGATATTTGGTTTGGTTTGGGGAGACTTTTGTTGATCATTCTTAAGAGGATCAGTGACATCAGTTTTGGGGAGGGGGAGAATGGGAGGGTTGGCTGTGGAAAGCAAGATTTATAATGATAGACATAATTTTGGTATTTAACCAGTGATTTCCATGCTGATCGGCTGTGAAGACCAGAACAACAATTCAATATATGTAAAGAACCTACCGAGTGCTAGCGTGGTTAGGGACTGGAGAATATTGAGAAACACTGCTTTTGAAGGAGGTTTTGGGGAACACAGTATGAACATAAATATTTATAGTATAAGGAAATGAAGGACAAGGCAGAATTGAGGAAGGCTTTAAAAAGAACATGGCAACTCAGTCTTGTGTGAATGAATGCTCAGAGGCAAAATTTGGATCATGGAGGATGGAGGTCCATCCAGTTTGTCAAGAACTGATCACCTGTAGGGGCAGCTAGTTGGCACAGTGGTTAGAGCAGCAGCCTTGAAGTCAAGAGGACCTCAAGACACCTCACACCTCCTAGCTGTGTGACTCTGGGCAAAATACTTAACCCCAATTGCCTTAGCCAAAAAAAAAAAAAAAAAAGAATTGATCATTTGTGAAGGAGAATCCTATGAAATAAAGCTGGAAAAATAAGTGGGACTTATTTTTGTGGAGGACTTTAAAGAGTTTGTCACGAGAGGGCCAGCAAAGGATTATAAGGGCTGGAACATGAGTGTAGCCATGTGAGAACCAAGGTGTCATGATCCTGGAACCCCAGGCCCATCTATACACTGCAAAGTGTATGTCTGTAATGCACTCACCCTTTTCTGTTGTCACAAGTGTGCTTGCGTGTGTGTGTGTGTGTGTGTGTGTTTGTGTGTGTGTGTGTGTCTACAGAGCTGGGGTCATGTGGATGTTTCTGGTTTTGTCTTTTTTCATGTGTCACAAGCAATCATAGGTATGGACATGTCTGGATGGGTATGTTCCAGTGTTTGTGTCAGAGCTGTATCACTGATTGTAAATGTCTATATTTTTCTCTGTGTGTGTGTGTGTGTGTGTGTGTGTAACGATTACTGCACACACAATTGGGTCTCTGATTCTATCTCTGGGTGTGTCAGTGTGTGTGTCAGTGTGTGTGTCAGTGTGTGAGTCAGGATGTCTTAGTAGATGTGTGTACATGAATGGAGGGTCCTTGTGAATAAAGACAGGTACGAGCTTGCTTCTGTTGGAGTCCACACAATCAAGCACATAGTGAGTAGACGTGGGAGGGGGGTCTTGTTTGCTCTAGATATAAGGCTATGACCACTGGCCTAGTATCCTGAGATACTTTTCTGGGTGAGAGCTGTTAGAATGTCAGGGCTGAGAGATTGGAAACATCAGTGATGTTGGCTGGGGCTTGGGGATGATCAGCAGAGTTTTGTCAGCTTCTTCCAAAGGGAAATGGGGGAGTGTAAAGTGGAAACCTAATCTGGAACCCAGGGGTCTTCTATGTCCAATTCCCAAAATGAATTCTGGGCCTTGGGCTCATCGGAAGAGAGAGCACAGGGACAGGATGGTCAGGTATTTAAGAGAGCCGTAGAAGGATCTTTAGAGAACATGTTGTCTGACTTTCTCATTTACAGACAGTGAAACTAAGGTCCAGAGAGGGAAATAACTTGCATTAGTCACACAGCTAGTAAACAGGGGCTGCAAGTGGCGCTCCAGATTTCCATTTAGCTTGCTGTCTAGTGGAGGTTGAATAGTGATGGAGTTGAAAGCAGGGATAATGATAAGAGGATCAGGACAGACAGGAGATCAGGGAGAGATGGGATTGCCAGGGCTAGGGAGCAACTTCTGTAATAGGAGAGACATGCAGATTGGAGGAGATGGATCCTGGAGTCTCTTCTCTGCTCCCTTGAAGAAAAGAGCCCCTGGGAACTCTCAGGGGAGGGTCCTCAGCACTGGGGGAACCCTCCTCCATGATTAGCTCCTCTTGACCAGGAAACTCTTGGGTTCCTCCTCTCTGAGCCAGCTCTTTCTATATCACACCCTAACCCTCTTTTTGGATTCTGAATTCAGGATCTTTTCCCAGGGATATATCCAGGTAGTCTTTACTTCTCTTCCTTCCTGGAGCTGAAAGAACTTGGAGGGGGGAGGGGAAAAGAAGGGAGATTGAAGGAGAGAGTGGGGCAAGGAAAGAGGCTAATTTAAGAGGGCAAGGTGCCAGTCCAAATACCATGGTAGGTGGTGTCTGGCCCTGATCCAGTCCTACCCCCCACGCCTGGCTTCCTGTGTCTGCCCAGGGCCCAGGATAATAGTTATAGTCTTAGGATATCAGAGGTGGAAGGGACCTTAGAAATAAATGGTCTGGTCCAACCCCCTCATTTAACAAAGTAGGAAAAATAGTTGGTCTGCACCCAGGGACAGAGAGACCAGGAAGACTGGGTGGCTGCCTTTTCATCCCGGCTCTCCTCCCCCTTCTCAGCCAGAGTCCAGGATTCCCATTCCTTTGTTCCCTGGTCATTCTCCATTCTAGGTATACTTCTCTTCTTCCACCCCTCCCAGCATTTTTCACTTCCTCTCCAAGCTGGGCCCAGACCCCTGCCCCTCCAGGAGCCCAGCCACCCCCTCCAAGAAGGCCCAACTGACCCGCCCCTGCTCGATTCTTCTACTCCCTGCCCCTGGGGCCCCGGTAACCAGAGCCAGGCTCTAGCCGGCTTTTCCGGTTGGAGGTGGCACTAGGTTGGAGGTGGCACGGGGAGTGCCCCCATGGGGTGGGGGTGGAGATATATGGCCTCAGTCCCACCCTTGGAAAGCCCAGAGTGAGAATTCAGGGTCTGGGAGGCAGGAGTTTCCCAAGCTACTTCAATCCTTGAGGCAATTTGTGTCATTAAGGGAGAGTTAGGACTCTGGAGTTTCCTGAGAGTGAGATGACACCCCGAGTGGGTCCCAGGGAGGGAGTGGTGTTTGGCTAAAGCTGACTATGTTCCCTGGATTCTGGGAGGGAAGGACGAGCTGGGGGGAGGGGGGGAGATTAACAGAGAGGTGGTATTCATCTGAACTCAGTCTGAGAATATGAGATAGTTAGAAATTGAAGTTGATGATGGGGAAAGGCCTGAGAAGGCATGGGGGGGGGGCAGAAGGCTAAGGCAGGAACTGGGCTGGGGGCCCAAGCAATGCCTCGGTCCTTTCTCTCCCTCTGGGCCCCTTCATTTACTCTCTGGCTGCACCATTTCCGGGCAGCAGGCTAGAGTAATTAAAGCAGTGGTCAGAGATACTGTGTCCTAACCCTGGCTTCGCCACTAAAGCCTGAGCAAGTCCTTTCCTTTCCCCAAGCTTCTGTTTTCTCCTCTGTAAAATGACCTTTGGGGTCCTTTCTGTAATTCCTCCAGAGACAGAATGATCCCAGTGGCTGAATTCAAGCAATTCACAGAGCAGCAGCCGGCATTCAAAGTGCTGAAGCCATGGTGGGATGTGCTAGCTGAATATATCACAGTGGCCATGCTCATGATCGGGGTTTTTGGCTGTACCCTGCAGGTGAGGGTCCAGAGCCCTCTGGACAGACCACGAAAAGAGGGTGGGAAAATCCCAAAGTTGGGCTGGAGGAGGGTCTTGGGGGAAGGAAGAGATCATTTAGGGGAGAAAGAGGGGACATTAAGGCAGCTGCCAAGGCTAAGGTTGAATTGCAGAGGTGAGAGATGATCTCTGGGTTCCCTTTTGAGTATAGGGCTCTCCTAGAGGCCAGGGCCCAGACTGAGCCCGTGCTCAGACCTGGCAAACCTGTATGTGATCGGCATGAGTGTCAGCACTCCAGAACTTCTTGAGCTTTTTAATTGTGTGTTTTGTAAAATCCTTGAAGGGAGAGCCAAGGCGGGGAGGGTCTATATTTACAAAACGAGAAACTGAGGTCCAGCGTAGCTCTGACCTCCCAGGCAGGGCTGGAGGCCAGGCTCTTCCCATCTGCCTCCCTAGACATATTTACCCTTTCCGTTCCTATCTCCCCAACCCCCAGGTAACTCAGGACAAGATCATCTGCTTGCCTAGCCATGTACCCCGGGAGAATCTCTCAGAGACGCCTTGTGGGGCGCTGCCCCGGGCCATCTCTGGGGATACGGAGGACCTTCGGGAGCTCAGCGGCCTCAAGAACAATCTGGACTTACAACAATATAGCTTCATCAACCAGCTCTGCTACGAGACCGCCCTGCACTGGTACGCCAAGTACTTCCCGTACCTGGTTGTCATCCACACTCTCATCTTCATGGTCTGCACAAGCTTCTGGTTCAAATTCCCCGGAACCAGTTCCAAGATCGAGCACTTCATTTCTATCTTGGGCAAATGCTTTGACTCGCCGTGGACAACCCGGGCCCTGTCGGAGGTGTCTGGGGAGAACCACAAGGGCGCCTCGGGGCGGGCGCCGGCCGCGGCCATCGTGGGGACGGGAAAGGCAGGTGAGTCCGAGAAGGTGCTGACAGAGCCGGAGAAGGTGGTGATGGAACCTCCCGCCGTCACCCTGCTGGACAAAAAGGAGGGGGAGCAGGCCAAAGCCCTGTTTGAGAAGGTGAAGAAGTTCCGGGTGCATGTGGAGGAGGGCGACATCTTGTACACCATGTACATCCGTCAGACGGTGCTCAAGGTCTGCAAATTTCTGGCGATTCTGATCTACAACGTCGTCTACGTGGAGAAGATCAGCTTCCTGGTGGCCTGCCGGGTGGAGACGGCCGAAGTCACAGGCTACGCCAGCTTCTGCTGCAACCACACCAAGGCTCACCTCTTCGCCAAGCTGGCCTTCTGCTACATCTCCTTCGTGTGTGTCTACGGCCTCACTTGTCTCTACACGCTCTACTGGCTGTTCCACCGGCCCCTCAAGGAATATTCTTTCTGTTCAGTGAGGGAGGAGACGGGCATGGGGGACATCCCCGACGTCAAGAACGACTTTGCCTTCATGCTCCACCTCATTGACCAATATGATTCGCTCTACTCCAAACGCTTTGCCGTCTTCCTCTCGGAGGTCAGTGAGAGCCGGCTCAAGCAGCTCAACCTCAACCATGAGTGGACGGCGGAGAAACTGCGCCAGAAGCTCCAGCGCAACGGGCGAGAGCGGCTGGAGCTAGCCCTCTGCATGCTGCCGGGTCTCCCTGACACGGTCTTCGAGCTGAGCGAGGTTGAGGCTCTCAAGCTGGAGGCCATCTGCGACATCACCTTTCCTCCGACCCTGTCACAGCTGGTCCACCTGGAAGAGCTCAGTCTGCTGCACTCTCCGGCCAAAGTGCCCTTCTCCTCCTTTGTTTTCTTGAGGGACCGACTCAAGGTGGTGAGGGTGAAGTGTGAGGAGCTTCGAGAAGTGCCCCTGTGGGTGTTTGGGCTCCGGGGCCTGGAAGAGTTGCATCTCGAGGGTCTTTTCCCCGCAGAGCTCAGCCGGGCGGCTAATCTGGAGAGCCTCAAAGAGCTGAAGCTCCTCAAGAGCCTCTCCCTGAGAAGCAATGCAGGCAAAGTGCCCCCCAGTGTGGCCGACGTGGCCGGGCACCTGCAGCGGCTCAGCATCCACAATGACGGGGCCCGGCTGCTGACCCTCAATGGGCTGAAGAAGCTCATGGCTCTGAGGGAGTTGGAGCTGGTGGGCTGCGGGCTGGAGAGGATACCCCACGCTGTCTTTAGCTTGGCTGCGTTACAGGAGCTAGACCTGAAGGACAACCACCTCCGCTCCATCGAGGAGATCCTGAGCTTTCAACACTGTCGCAAGCTGGTCACTCTCAAGTTATGGCACAACCAGATAGCCTACGTCCCAGAACACATCCGCAAACTCAAGGGTTTAGAGCAGTTGTACCTCAGTCACAACAAGTTGGAGACCCTGCCACCGCAACTCTGTTTCTGCACCAACTTGCGCTTGCTTGACATTTCTCACAATGGCTTGCGCTCCTTGCCCCAAGAAGTGAGCTACCTCCAACACTTGCAGCATCTTGCCGTTTCCTACAATGCTCTGGAGGGGCTCCCAGAAGAACTCTTCTTCTGCCAAAAGCTGAGGACGCTACTGCTGGGGTACAATCATCTCAGCCAGCTGTCCCCTCGGGTGGCTTTGCTGCAGGCCCTCAGCCGGCTAGAACTCAAGGGTAACCAGCTAGAGGCTTTACCTGAAGAACTTGGCAACTGTGGGGGGCTCAAGAAATCAGGGCTGCTGGTGGAGGAGGCCCTGTATGAGGGACTGCCTGCTGAAGTGCGGGAGAAAATGGAGGAGGAGTAAGAAGGTTCCTGGGGATTTCATCAGTTTGGGAGACCTCTGTTAGAAAGGCTTAGGCTAGGAAGGGGGACACACAACTTAGGGAGAAAAGGCAGAAACCAGAGGAAGGTGGGGTTTGAGGGAAGCCCTTAGACAGGTTAGGGAAGTCATCCTAGGCCTTTGTGGAATAAGGGTGGGGCTCCTCATGGTGGGATTAGCTTAATCCTGGAATTCAGAGACAACCACACCTGTCTCTTTTGGCTGGTTTTTCCCCTTCCAGTCTGAGGTTGGAGTCAGCCAGCCCATTTTACTTGGCTAGGACTGAGATCCTTCCTTTTATCCTTATTCACTGAACCATTTGTCTTCATTTTAAGTGCCTTAGACTGTGAGAAAGAAAAAAAGGGGGGAAGAGGTTGTTTGGAAAGAGTGAAAAAACTCCTGTGTGATTCAGAATATTCTCCCACCTCAGTATTAGACATTCTTTCTTAGAATAGGGACTGTTCTACAAATCCTGAATCCAATCTCTTATTTATAAACCTATTTGTCATAAACACTTTTTGAACAAGGCTTTGGGGAGATGAGATTTTGTTTTTTGTTTGTTTGTTAAATTGAGAAGTTGGGAGCTCCCTGAGGATAGATCCCTTCCAAATCCTGACTTTCTCCATCATGGTTTTGCTATATCAAGTGTCAGCATAAGAAATAAAATGGGAATTTGGGGAGAGTTTTGCAGAAACTGCAAGAGAATACATGAAAGCGAACAAGCGATTACAAAATCTATGGCCAAATACTTAACAAATTTTATTGTGAAATTTGTTACTTACTATGAACATCTCATAAAAGAAAAGAGAAAGGTCAGGCTTCACATAGTGAGGGTCAAAAAACTTGACTCAGTTTTTCCAGATTGTGGGGGTGCCGTGCTCCTAACCCCCTTCATTGTGGAAGGGATAACTCTTAAACACTTAAAAGAGTGTATTTTTTGTAGGCTCAGTACAGAGCCAAGCACATGCTTAATAAACATCAAACAAAAGACCCTGGTTGTTACAGTAATTTCTGGTGCTTCTCTGCCCAGTTTAGCTTCCATAATTTTCTCTCCTGCAACCAGATCCTTTCTTCCTCTCTCAGATCCCCAGATTTACTCATTCCTTATACTCTTAACAGGAAATCTTCAGGCTGACCTCATTTATTCCTACATATACCTTTAGTAAAACACCCTTTGTGTGACATCAACATAAAGTTATCCAGGTTTTTTTCCCCCTGAGGCAATTGGGATTAAGTAATTTGCCCAAAGTTATATATATATATTCCTATATATATAGGAAGTGTTGTGTCTGAAATCAAATTTGAACTCAGGTCCTCCTAATTTCAGAGCTGGTGCTCTATCCACTGCGCCACCTAGCTGCCTCCATCCAGCTTTTTAAAAGGTCTCTCCCTGTTAGGAAATTCACTATTTACTGAGGCAATCAAATCAATTTTTTTTTTTCTAAACAACTTTGTCAGAGAATTGTTATACTGGGCTGAAATCTTCCCTGTTACAGTAACTTCCACAATTTGCCATAGTTTTTCTTTCAGAACTCAAGTAGAATAAGTATTTATCTTCTACAGGACAATACTTCATTTAAAAGGGAGTGATTAGCCTATTTCCTCTGACACATCCTTATATGATTTCATGATCCCTCTCCACTCTAGTTGCCTTCTCTGCACATGTCAAATGTGTGAAGCATAGTCCTTAGCACTATCAGATTTAGACTGACCAGGACATGGCATCATAATTAGAGCTGAAAGAGACTTTCAAGGTCATTTTAGTATCATTTATTTCCTTTTATAGCTGAGGATACTGAGAACCAGAGAGGTAAGTGACTTATCAAAGATCAAACCTATAGTAAAAGTTGGAATTTGAACCAAGATTTGAACTTTGCATTCAAATCTAACTTTCTTTTCACTTCACTAAAAGAAGAGAAGGAAAGAAAAAGATGGTCTGAAGGCAGGGAAAAAAATTCTGTCTCTTGTGATTATTATCCTGTGATATTTTGAGCAAATCATTTATGCTTTCTTTTTTATCAATTTTTTTAACACACATTGCTTTATGAATCATGTTGGGAGAGAAAAATCAGAGCAAAAGGGAAAGACCATAGGAAAGATTAAAAAAAGAAAAAAACAGAAAAAAGAAGTGATCATAGCATGTGTTCATTTACATTCAGTCTTCTAAGTTTTTTTCTGGATGCAGATGACATTTCCTGTCCAAAGTCTATCGGGATTGCTTTGGATCATTGAACCTCTGAGAAGAATCAAGTCTTTCACAGTTGATCATCACACATTCTTGCTGTTATTGTATACAATGCATTCCTGGCTCTGCTTGTTTCACTCAGCATCAGTTTGTGTAAATCTTTCCAGGCCTTTCTAAAATCAGTTTGTTCATTTTTTTTGTAGAACAATAATACTCCATTATTTTCATATACCACAACTTGTTCAGCCATTCCCTAATTGATGGGCATCTACTCATTTTCCAATTCTTCGCTACCACAAAAAGAGCTCCTACAAACATTTTTGCCGATGTTTTTGCATGCCTTTTTCCTCCTTTATGATTTCTTTTTTTCTTTCTTTTTTTTTTTGCTGAGGCAACTGGGGTTAAGTGACTTGCCCAGGGTCACATAGCTAGGAAGTGTTAAGTGTCTGAGACCAGATTTGAACTCAGGTCTTCCTGACTTCAGGCTAGTGCTCTATCCACTGCACCATCTAGCTGCCCTGTCCTTTATGATTTCCTTGGGATACAGACCCAGAAATGGCACTGCTGGGTCAAAGGGTATGCACAGTTTTATAGCCCCTTGGGCATAGTTCCAAATTGCTTTCCAGAATAGTTGGATCATTTCATAACTCCACCAATAATGCAATAATATCCCAGTTTTCCCACATTCCCTCCAACATTTACCATTATTTTTTTCCTGTCATCTTAGCCAATCTGATATGTGTGAGGTGATATCTCAGATGTTAATCAACAGTGATTTGGAGCATTTTTCATATATATTTAATATATAATATATATTCACATATATCATTTACATATATGAATATGTAATTCATATATTAAAACTATTATGATTTTTCATATTATATGAAATAATTTCATATATTTTTAATATAAGCTGTAAATGGCTTTAATTTCATCATCTGAAAATTGTTCATATCCTTTGATCATTTATGCTTTCAAAGTTACACAGAGTTCAATTGTATCAGCTCTAAGTGCTAGATTCTAAATGACCTAACATCTATAAACTGCTCCACTAAACTTAGCTTTTCTTTCAACCATCTCCTACCAATTTGTCGAGAAACAGGTATGATCTATCTCTTTCTCTGTGGCTCAATTTCCTTACTTTTTCCCGAGACTGAGGTTGAGTGCTCATATTAATTATAGGCTATGTTCTCTGTTTCTTATCTAGCTCTTAGGAAAGCCCATATAGGAACCTTGACTGGACAACAGCTCATAGGATAGACATTAGGGTTTTCATGAGCTACAAACTAAAGATGAGCCAATCTTGTGAAACAATAGGCCTCCCCAATCCCCCAAAACAAAACCTCTGATTTTAAACTTTTTAACTGCAACCAAGTAACATGGGCAATAATTTTTGTCCCAAGAAACAGGATTTACATTGCCCTTGCCTCCAGATCATCCTCTTACTTTTCTACTATTTTCTCCTTGAACATTGGAAAAAAGAAATGGACTTAAAAGTTGTAGGACCTGATTTTAATACTGGTTTTGTCACTAATGTAACCTTCAACAGGACATAACTTCTCTATGCCTCATTTTCTTAAACTGTAAAGGGAGGGGTGGACTAAATGGCATTGAAATTTTCATGTAGCTGTAAATTGATGTTCCCACAATCCCTGTGGATTAGATTCCTTCTGTGTTTCCTCCCTCCCCTGTTCCTTTATCTATTTTTAAATTTTTCCTTTTCCATTGTGCAATTTCCTTTTTTTCACTCATCAATATGGCCACAGGTCAATGAGCCCTAATCAGCCTCAGAGATACAAGGCAGCCTCCCTCTCCTTCCCAAGGTCCATAATTAAAGTATTTCTACTAGGTAAAGGATGGGAAGAGGCAGAGAATTGCAGTAGAAGAAAGCATTCGTACTCTTTGGCCACTGCTAACATCTGCACCAAGTCTTGCTTTTAACTTAGCAGCCCCCAGGTTCAATGAGTCAGTAAACATTTATTAAGTAACTACTATGTGCCAGGCACTGTGCTAAATGCCTGGGATATAAAGAAAGGCAAAACACAGTCCCTCAGAAGCTTACAATCTAATGGAGAAGACAACAGGTAAATAACTATATACAAACAAGTTATATATGGGATAAATAGGAAATAATCACTAGAGGAAAAGCACTAGAATTAAGTTGCAAAAAGCTTCCTGTAGGAGGTAATATTTTAACTGGGATTTCAGCAGATGAAAATTGTTATTAACAAGAACAAACTCCAAAATCTGAAATTTATTTGGTATAAGAGAGTGAACTGGAAAGGATATGGCTCCATCTTGTCTAGATTCTGCAAGATTTACATTGTAGGTAGGATTTAAATAAGGGTTATCTTCAAACAAGCCCACCAACTTGAAAGATAGATTGAAATGGTTATCAGTAAATATAGACATTCAATAGAATTTGATTGAAATCAAAATATAAGCTTGGGTAGAACTAAAATAAGACCTGAGTGGATTCAAAATATAAATGTTTTGAGTATATTCAATAATGGAGAAAATAAAAATCTCTTGTAGCCATTTCTGGCAGTTCTGGAGAGTTACTGAGATCAAGGTCTGGTTTCAAACAATCTCTAAGCACAAGTTAAATTTAAATGGTATAATAGTAAGTTTTCCAAGCAACATAAAACATTTCCCAAAATTTCCCATTTGTTAAATTTCCTTAAAATTAAATTTCCACTTAATAAAGCCCAACAGTCGCATACTAGTAGAAGCATAGTTACAAAAGCAGAAAGTTGGGTTAATACTTTTTTGGGGGAAGGCAATCAGGATTAGGTGACTTGATCTGGGTCACACAGCTAATAAGTATCTGAGGCTGGATTTGAACTAACTAAAGTCCTCCTGACTCTAGAATTGGTGCTCTGATACCATGAATTTCATTAGGTTAAATCATTAAGGTTAAATCTTCATGACTTAAGTAGGTGTACATTGTACTGCCTGTAGACTGGTTTCATAGGGAGTTCATGAAAACTCAATGGTATCCTCCTCACTACTTATCTCTTATCTAGAGCTTGATAGAATCCCATAAAGGTGAAAGTAGGGGCCAGATTGGTGACAAACTTGTCCCAATGTCTCACAGAGGGATCAAGTCTTGGGGTGTAAATCAGAGATAATAGTTTATACCAGGAAGTAGGTATACTGTAGCCATATGTATCACAAAAAAATCATAATCCCATGATTCCTTCAGTGTCATAAAAGTTGAACAAATTTAGTTGAATAGTCATAATCTTATATATACCTTAAAGAAACAACCTCATTAAACAGACTCTATAGGCAAATTAAGTCATGTTACAAATTAAATTACATTTAGAAGATTCACAATGGACTAATTTGAGAAAAGCCTAATTTTAGGGAAGGCCTTCCTTATACAGTTAGCTATAATTAAATCATTTGAGGAAACTCAAAAATCCCTTTGACTTCTGCTCTAATTATATCAAACAGTTAACATTATTTCATAAGTCAATTTTGATCAGGTGAGGTTAATATAAAGAATAAAAGTTGCAGGAGGCATGGCCCTGATCCCCAAACAATAAATAAAAGTAATTTGGGCATACTCCTTTTGCAGGCAAATATACTCAGAATCATTAAAACCAAAGTAATCCAGTAATGATCCCATCAACATTAAATAATAAAGTCTCCTTGTTCCTGGTAATCCACTCCCAATATCTCGAGTCTCCCCCTCCCCAGGCAAATTGGAGTTAAATGACCTACCCAAGCTCACATAGCTGATATCAAGTGTCTGAGGCCTAGCAACCCCATTTAATCTCCATTTATTCAGTATTTTTCATCTTGAGTCCTAGTCATCTCAACCAGTCATCTAATCCCTGAAAACATCTTCCCTTAAAAATTCTGGAATAAGCATCATTCTCAGGGCATCACTGAAAAGGATTCCTCTAGCAGACTTGCTTTTCTAGTTCCAAGTGTCTTGCAGATTTTCCCTATAATGTGGCTAAAATCTGCTAGGAACAAGAGCTTAAGAAAATTTTGTAAATCTGGTTTTCTGGTATTTAAAACCAGTTCAAATCTTATAAAGTCAATTATATTAACAGTGTTATAAGAATATCAAATTAGAAACTCATAATTTACCTGAAACTTCAGAGAATTTTACTTGCTCTAGCTTGAACCCTCAATTGTAAAGTAAGCCTCTTTTGTTTCTTTTTAATATCAGAGATATCAAAATTAAAAAAAAAACATGATTTTAAAATTTTACAATTATTAATGTGATTTTATATGTAAAATTTTTAATTTTATTTTATTTGCATAACATATGTGTGGGTAATTCTTCAACAATAACCCTTACATAGCTTTCCATTACAAATTTTTCCCCCCAACTCCCCACCCCTCCCCTAGATGGCAGGATATCCACTACATGTTAATTATGTTAAAATATTGGCAAATCGAATATATGTATACATATTTCCAAACTTATCATTGTTGTGCAAGAAAAATCTTATCTACACAAACGATATATCAGATAAAGGAAACACAATGTAAGCAAACATCAATCAAGGAGTATGAGAATGTTATGTTGTGGTCCACATTTCACATCCCTCTCTCTGGGTGTATATGGCTTTCTTCAGTGAACAATTGGAGGTGGTTTGAAACACTTCATTGTTGAAGAGAGCATGTCCATCAGAATTAATCGTCATATAGTACTGTTGTTGCCGTGTATAATGATCTCCTGGTTCTGCTCATTTCACTCAGCATCAGTTCATGTAAGTCTCTCCAGGCCTCTCTGAAATCATCTTGCTGGTTATTTCTTACAGAACAATAATATTCCATAATATTCATACACCATAATTTATTCAGCCATTCTCCAATTGAAGGTCATCTATTCAATTTCCAGTTTCTAGCCACTACAAAAAGGGCTGCCACAGACATTCTTGCACATGTGGGGCCTTTTCCTTCCTTTATGATTTCTTTGGGATATAAGCCCAATAGAAATGCTGCTGGGTCAAAGGGTATGCACAGTTTGATAACTTTTTGAGCATAGCTCCAAATTGTTCTCCAGAATGGCTGTATCCGTTCACAGCTCCACCAACAATGCATCAGTGTCCCAGCCCTCCCACAACCCCTCCAACATTCATCATTAACTTTTCCTGTCATTTTAGCCAATCTGACAGGTGTGAAGTGGTACCTCAGGGTT
>JAJPUD010003981.1:0-31571 GCA_023553655.1 Myrmecobius fasciatus
AATTAGAGTAGGTAATGAGGAAACCAAATTATCACTCTTTGCATATGACATGATGGTATACTTAGAGAACCCTAGAAACTCGACTAAAAATTACTAGAAACAATTCACAACTTTAGCAAAGTGGCAGGATTCAAAATCAATCCACATAAATCATCAGCATTTTTATATATTACCAACAAAATTCAGCAGCAAGCGATACAAAAAGAAATTCCATTCAAAATAACTGTTGATAGTATAAAATATTTGGGAATTTATATATTACCAATAAAGTGCAGCAGCAAGAGATACAAAAAGAAATTCCATTCCAAATAACGGATGATAGGATAAAATATTTGCGAATCTATCTGCCAAGGAAAAGTCAGAAACTATACGAACTAAACTACAAAACACTTTCCACACAAATAAAATCAGACTTAGTCAACTGGAAACACATTAAGTGCTCTTGGGTAGGCCGAGTGAATATAATAAAAATGACAATACTACCTAAACTAATTTACTTATTTAGTGCCATACCAATCAAACTCCCAAGAAATTATTTTACAGATCTAGAAAAAATAGTAGCAAAATTCATTTGGAAGAACAAAAGGGCAAGAGTTTCAAGAGAATTAATGAAAAAAAAAAAGGCTGATGATGGTGGACTTGCTGTTCCAGATCTAAAACTATATTATAAAGCAGCGGTCATCAAAACCATTTGGTACTGGCTAAGAAATAGAGTAGTCGATCAGTGGCATAGGATAGAATCACAGGACAAACTAGGCAATAACTATAGCAATTTAGTCTTTGATAAACCCAAAGACCCCAGCTTCTGGGATAAGTACTCACTATTTGACAAAAACTGCTGGGAAAATTGGAAACTAGTGTGGAAGTAATTAGGACTTGACCCACATCACACCACATACCAAGATAAGATCTAATTGGGTTCATGATCTGGATATAAAGAGTGATATTATAAGTAAATTAGAGGAATGTAATATAGTTTATTTCTCAGACCTATGGAGATGGAATAAATTTATGTCCAAAGAAGAACTGGAACTCTTAATTGAACACCAGATAGATAATTTTGACTATATTAAGTTAAAAAGTTTTTGTACAAACAAAACCAATGCAGTCAAGATTAGGAGGGAAGCAATAAATTGGGAAATCATCTTTACATTTAAGGGTTCTGATAAAGGTCTCATCTCTAAAATATATAGAGAATTGTCTCATATTTATAAGAATTCAAGCCATTCTCCAATCAATAAATGGTCAAAGAATATGAACAGACAATTTTCAGAGGGTGAAATTAAAACTATTTGTCATATGAAAAGGTGCTCCAAATCACTATTGATCAGAGAAATGCAAATTAAGACAACCCTGAAGTACCACTACACACCTGTCAGATTGGCTAAGATGACAGGAAAATATAATGACGAATGTTGGAGGGGATGTGGGAAAACTGGGACACTATTTATTATGTAGAGGGTCACAGATAGAGGGGGAACTCTGGGTGAGGTATAAAACCCTTCAGCCCAGAGGGAAGTTGCTAGCAATGTTTGGTTCTGCTCCCCATCTCTCCTAAGGGCTCAGAGCCTTCCTGAGAAGTCGGGGAGGGGTGTGACCACCTGTGCTTACTTGAATCAGAGTTATACTGAAGTAGGAAACATCTGTCCCTAATAAGTTGGTGCATGAGCAGTACTCCATGGTTATAGATGGAATATATAAGGTGGAAAGCTGCCTTGAATAAACAGACTCCATCTTTGATCATCCACATGAGTCTTGCCTTATCACTCTTCCACTAAGACCAAGGACTCAGGCTGGTCCCGAGATCCTCCAGAGATATTTTAATTCACCCCAGTGTGGGGGCTCTAAAAAGCATAGTGTATTTTGTCACCCCAACTTGGGGGCTCTAGAAAGCCCATAACACTATTACATTATTGGTGGAGTTGTGAACTGATCCAACCATTCTGAAGAGCAATTTAGAACTATGCTCAAAGGGCTATCAAAATGTGTATTCTTTTTTCTATTGGGTTTATATCCCAAAGAAATCATAAAGGAAGGAAAGGGCCCCACATGTGCAAGAATGTTTGTGGCAGCCCTTTTTGTAGTGGCTAGAAACTGGAAACTGAGTGGATGCCCATCAACTGGAGAATGGCTGAATAAATTATGGTATATGAATGTTATGGAATATTATTGTTCTGTAAGAAATGACCAGCAGGATGATTTCAGAGAGGCCTGGAGAGACTTACATGAACTAATGCTGAGTGAAATGAGCAGAACCAGGAGATCACTGTATGTGGCAACAACGAGATTATGCAGTGATCAATTCTGATGGATGTGGTTCTTTTCAACAAAAAGAAGATTGGGGATAGTTTCAGTGATCTTGTAAGGAAGAAAACCATCTACACCCAGAGAGAGGCCTGTGGGAACTGAGTCTGGACCACAATATAGCATTTTCACTCTTTTTGTTGTTTGCTTGGATTTTGTTTTCTTTCTCATTTTTTCTTTTCTATCTGATTTTTCTTGTGCAGCAAGATAATTGTATAAATATATATACATATATTGGATTTAATATATATTTTAACATTTTTAACATAGATTACTTGGTATCAAGGGAGAAAGTGAGGGGAATTTGGAACACAAGGTTTTGCAAGGGTCAATGTTGAAAAATTATCTATGCATATGTTTTGAAAATAAAAAGCTTTCAGAAAAAAAAAAAAAGCTCGGGCTGAGGCTCCAGTCAAACCCAGCTAGTCCCAGTGCTCCCTTTGGCTGTTTCTGTGGAGCTAGCCTGGAAGTATTTGCATTTCACACTGGTCAATCCCCATCCTGGAGTCTTTCTTTGGGTCTTCTTGGCTTGTCCAGGAGGACCCCTGTTTTACCCCAAGTCTTCTTTGTTTTTTGCTAGAATATATTTGTCCTTTGGTACAAATTTGTTCTGTTTGTGGAAGAAATCTGGAGAGCTTGAAATTTGCTGAACTCCTTCACCATCTTTCCAGAATCCTCCTCAATTCAGATGAATTCTAACAGAAGCCATATATATATATGATGGGGAAATGACCAGTGAGTGCCCAATCTTGGGAGCATATGTGAAGGACCTACATGGCTATTCATGGAATTTGCTTCCAGAAGTATGTGCTAATATGGAATGGAAGAGCCTGGCTCTTGACTCTAGAGCATGCACAGGTATTCCATGTCTGTTGCCTGTCTACTTACAGTGTAATAAAGAGCAGACTTTTGTTAGGCTACTATTCTGGAACTAAGAGTGCATTCTTTTTTTCTGTCATAATAGTCACAAAGTATAAGTTCAATTCTATGAGCTTTGGAGGGCCTATGAAGGGGTGTTCTTTCTTCCACCAGGCTGGCCCACAAATGCATGACCTCCTTGGCAATCCTGTATCTTGGACCAGCTTGTTTTACGTCACTTTATTTATATTACCTATCTTTGGGTAGAGGAACTTGAGAAATCTTGAAAGGTCTAAGAGTCTTAAGGTATATGGTGGTTGAGCCTAGGAAGAAACCTGTCCTGAGGAGGCATCAGCCTGATCCAGACAACATATGTATCAACTTGGCAATAAATGCCCTTTTCTGCCAGCAAGGAAATGACTCTCTGTGTAAGTTATGCTACATTCAAAAGGGAATTTTGTGGGGACCAAAAAAATCTTTGTGGCAACCACTTTAAGTAGTTTGAACTCATTATCCCAGGAATTGAGGTATTACTAGGAGTGTTACAGGTTGGGGGAGGTATTTTATACATTTGTTTTTTACTGCATCTTTTTGATAAACCTCTCTTTGCAAACGTTAACTGGTATTAAATATTTAGGATAAGTCTACTGGTCAAATTTATAATGAGATGATAATAACCAGGTCAAATAATGATATAAGAAAGATACTGTATGTAAACATAAATGTAAATAATAGTGTTAGAAGAACTCCACTGTGAAAGCAAACATACATGCATTATTGGTGGGATGTGATTGGTTTAGCCATTCCGTAAAACAATTTGGAAATATGCACCCAAACCTACTAAATTGTGCATACTCTTTGATCCTGTCATGCAACTACTAAACCTTTAGCCCAAAAAGATCAAAGAAAGATAGAAACGATATATGTAAACAAAAAGTTTTATAGTAACTCTTTGTAGTAACCCCAAATAGGAAATTAAGTTTGTGCCTACCTGTTGGAGAATGGCTAAACGAATTGTGGCATATGAATGTAGTGGAATATTATTTTACCATAAAAATGACTTTCTGGATGGTTTCTGAAGAAATTAAGAAGACCGATTTGAATTGATGTTAAGTGAAGAAAACAGAACTAAAGAGAACAATTTCTCTCACATTATAGAGAGTAACTTTGGAAGATTTTAGAAATTTGGTCAATGCAACGGTAAACCATAAATTCAGAGGACTGAAGATGAAACTTGTCGTCTATTTTCTGCCAGAGAGGGAACAGACTTAAAATGAAGATTGAGACACGGCCAATGTAAGGATTTATTTGGCCAAACTATGCATATTTGTATGAGGATTTTATTTTTCTTTATTTTGTATTATTCAGTTTAGGGCAGCAGTAAGGGGGAAACCTTTTTTAAAATGCTTAACTAATTAATAACTAATGAATTGATTTTTAAAAAGGAAGGAATGCTTTTCTCTGGGACACTCCTAAATTCCTAAAGAAGAGTTGAAGCCAGATATATTTTTGATGATCTGTCTCATCAAGTGGGAGTTGGAATAAGAATTCCCAGAATATATACCCACATCCACATATATATGTATATGTGTATGTCCATGTATATTATATAGACACATCTGCATATATCCATACACACACAACATTTCTCCTATTTGGCTATAATGGAAGCTGATTGGATAGGTTTGAGCATAACAGATATAGCTGACTCATAGAATGGTCTCATGTTGTTCTGTGACCTTTATAAGAATTATAAATCCAACCACATCAGATGCAAAGGTGTGCTTCTGCTTATGCAAATAATATGATCTAATATTAACACTCTCCTTGGAATGCACCTAGCACACATCTTGCATTTCTTATCTATGTCTACTGCTATTTGTTGCTTTTAGAATCTTTTTTTTTTTTTAATAAGACCCCGGGCAAGTCACTTAACATTTATTTGCCTCAGTTTTCTCATCTATAAAATAGGAATAACAACAGCATTAAAAGGAAGGAAGACACAATAATAACAACAATAGCTAGCATTTATGTAGCATTTTAAGGTTTATAAAATACTTTCCAAATATCTCATTTTATCCTTACAATAATTCTTAAAGGTAGGTGTTATTCTTATCTCTATTTTCTAATGAAGAAATTAAGACAGACAGTTTAAGGGACTACTGAGGGTCTCACACAGCTACTAAATGTATTAGGTCAAATACATTAGGTAAATGTATTTGAATTGTAGGTCTTTCTGCTTATACCCTTGCTCTTTTATACCAGACTATGATTTTTTCTCCTAATCCTGCTTTTTGTTTCTGTTTCTATATTTCTCCCAAAACTTTTCTTCTCTTTACTCATATAGTTAATATTCTAGTTCAGACTAGTTCATCTCTTAAACTATTGCAAGATATTGCAGTGCTTTCTGTATTGATTTTCCTGTCTCAAATGTCTCCCTACTCCAATTTATTCTCCACATAACTACTAAAGTGATTTTCCTACAGTGGTCTGACCATGATATTCTCATAGTAATTAAACTTTGGTGTCTATTATCTTTAGGATCAAATAATACTTCAATATTTAGCATTTAGAATTAATCACAACTTACCTATCTTTTCAGCCTTTTTATAGATTACTCCATTCTATGCACACTGCAGCCATGCCATACTAAATTACTTGTTCCTTACATATGCCAATCTATTTCTCACCTTGATGACTTTATACTAGTTGTCTATTCTCATCCCTGATGTCTTCGTCTTCCTCATTTCTGATCCTTCAAATTTCTGACTTTCTTCAAGGCTCAATTCAAGTACACCATTTGCATGAGATTATTGAGGTTATTTGTAGTTTCCCTAAATGCTAGTGCTTTCCCTCTTCAAGATAACATTATATCTACTTTATATATATATGTGTATATATATATAAAGTATATATATACATATATATATTGTATATGCCAATATATGGACTTGTTCTCTTCCTCATTGAAATGTAGGGTCCTTGAAGGCAGGGACTGTTTTGCTTTTGTTTTTGTATCCCTGGTACTTTTCACAATGCCTGACAAAAAATGACAATTAGTAAGTAAGTACTTGAATGATCAGTTGTCATAGAACCATGATATCTGATTCTTGGAATCTATGGGATAATATATTGGTACTTTCTCTGCTTTTCTCTTATCTGTTTTGAATGTTAGACTCATAGTTATCTAGGGCAATAATAAACCTGTGTGTGATGATATCCAATTCAGAGCTTATTAAAATATGGGACAGTGGGTTTTTGCCACTTTATATTAAAAATCAAACTCCCTACCAAGACTCAGAAATTTTCAGTTATAGCCAAGGTCTACAGCTTATAGATAGGATAATCAGTTTCTATCATTGTAACATTCAGTTGTTTTCTGGAAGCCTTTAGTAAAGGATCATAAAGATGCTATGAAAATATAGTCTTACTGGAGAAATATACTATTTAACTTTTTCTGATGCTCTCTTTAAATCCTTAACTCACTTCTTGGTTCCTTTTTTTCCTTAGATTTGTCTAAGTTTGAAAGAAGTGTATTGAGTAATCCAATTATAATTTAACTTTCTATTTTTCCTTGTAACCCGATTAACTTTTTTTAGCTTTATATTTTAAAAATATATACATACTTTTCAACATTTACCTTTGCAAGAGTTGGTGTTCCAATTTTTTCTCCCTCCTTTCTTCCTACCTCTTTCCTTAGACAGCAAGTAATCCAATATATGTTAAACATGTTCAAGTTTTCTATAAATATTTTCACAATTATCATGCTGCACAAGAAAAATCAGATCAAAAAGAAAAAAAATGAGAAAGCAAAAAAAAAAGCAAGCAAGCAAGAACAAAAAGGGGAAAATACTGTTGTGATCTACATTCAGACCCCCACAGTCTCCTTTCTGGATGCAGATGGCTCTTTCCATCACAAGCTTATTGGAATTCGCCTGAATCACCTCATTTTTTAAAAGAGCCACTTACATCAGAATTGATCATTGCATAATCTTGTTGCTGTGTACAATGTTCTCCTGGTTCTACTCACTTCAATCAGTTCATGTAAGTCTTTTCAGGACTTTCTGAAATCATCCTGCTGATCATTTGGTATAGAACAATAATATTCTTTTACATTCATATACCATAACTTATTCAGCCATTCCCCAACTGATGGGCATCCATTAAGTTTCCAGCTCCTTGCCAATACAAAAAAGGTTGCTATAAACATTTTTCACATGTGGGTCCTTTTTGCTTTTTTATGATCTCTTTAGGATACAGACCAAGTAGATATACTGCTATATCAAAGGGTATGCAGTTTGATAGCCCTTTGGGCATAGTTCCATATTGTGCTCCAGAATGGTTGGATAAGTTCACAACTCCACCAACAATGTAATAGTGTCCCAGTTTTCCCACATGCCCTCCAACATTTATCATTATCTTTTGCTGTCATCTTAGTCAATCTGAGAGATATGTAGTGATACCTCAGAATTGTCTTAATTTGCATTTCTCTAATCAATAGTGATTTAGAGCATTTTTTCATATGATTAGAAATGGTTTTAATTTCTTAATCTGAAAATTGTCTGTTCATATCCTTTGACCATTTATCATTTGGAGAATGGCTTGTATTCTTATAAATTTTGAGTCAATTCTCTATATCTTTTAGAAATGAGGCCTTCATCAGAACCCTTGGATATAATTTCCCCCTCCCCTCCCAGTTTTCTGTTTCCCTTCTAATCTTGTCTGCATTGTATGAAAACTTTTAAACTTATTATAATCAAAATTAACCATTTTGCTTATAGTATTACCCTTTATTTCTAAATCATGAACCCATTTTGACCTTATCTTGCTATAGGTGTTATGTGTTGGTCAGTGCCTAGTTTCTGCCATACTATTTTACAATTTTCTTAGCAATTTTTGTTAAATAGTGAGTTCTTATCCCAGAAATTGGGGGATTATACAATTAATTTTCCACTTATGTACTTAGATACTATGTAAACTCTCAGTGGTCTGACACATCTCTCTAAGATTATATGTTGCAGAGAAGGTGGTAATTTAAAATATATATATATATACATATATATATATATTTTTTTCTCCAGACAAATTTAAACAATTATCTAAAATTTTTTTGAATTCAAAATTTTCTCCCTTTCTCCCCATCATTTTTCCTAAGATAGTAAGCAATTTGATATAGGTTTTATATGTGCAGTTATGCAAAACATTTCATATTAGTCATGTTGTGAAAGAAGAAATGGACCAAAAGAAAAAAATAAAGAGAAAAATAGTATGTTTTGATCTGCATTCAGAATCCATCAGTTCTTTCTCTGAAGGTGGATAGCATTTTTCATCATCGGCCCTTTGGATTTATTGTGGATCATTTGCATTGCTGAGATTAGATAAGCCATTTATTTTGCTAATATATTTGCTATATAATATTACTATTTTATCCACAGTTCTCCTGGTTTTGTTCACTTCACTTTGCATCAGTTCATATAAATCTTTCCAGATTTTTCTGAAATCTGCCTGCTCATCATTTCTTATAGAACAACAGCTTTCTATCACAAAACAATAGTTTTATATATCACAACTTGTTCAATCATTCCTCAAATGATAGAAATTTTCTTGATTTCCAATTTTTTGCCACTACAAAAAAAGCTGCTTTAAATATTTTTTGCACATTTTTTTTGCACAATTTTGCACATTTTTTGCGCATTATTTTTTCACAAAGAGACTTTTTGTCTTTTTAAATAACCTCTTTGGAATACTGATCTGGTAGTGATAGGATTAATTGCCTTTTAGATGTAGTTCTTTTTTTTTTTTTTGCTGAGGCAATTGGGGTTAAGTGACTTGCCCAGGATCACACAGCTAGGAAGTGTTAAGTGTCTGAGACCAGATTTGAGCTCAGGTCCTCCTGACTTCAGGGCTGGTGCTCTATCCTTAGATGTAGTTCCAAATGGCTCTCCACAATGGTTGGATCAGTTCACAATTCTGCCAACAATGCATTAATGTCTCACTTTCCCCACTTTCCCTACAACTTTTGTAATATTCTTTTCCTATCATATTAGACAATATGATAGTTATGAGGTAGTATTATCTAGGAGTTTTTTGACTTGAATTTTTCTAATCAATAGTGACTTAAAGATCTTTGTAATATGACTACACATAACTTTGATTTCTTTATCTTAAAACTGATTGTTCATATTCTTTGGCCATTTATCAATTGGGAAATAACTCTTATTCCTATAAATTTGGCTCAGTTTTTTACATATTTGAGAAATGAGGATTTTATTAGAGACATTTGCTGTAAAAATTGTTTCCCAGTTTTCTGCTTTCCTTCTAATCTTGTTTTTTTTTTGTTTTGTTTGTGCAAAACCTTTTAATTTAATATAATCAAAATATACATTTTTACATATTGTAATGCTTTCTGTCTCTTGTTTGGTCACACATTCTTCTCTTCTCCATAGATCTTAAAGGTAGTAACTTTCTTTTGGTATGAAATGAAATTGCTGATTTCCTCTCCTTCTCCCTGAAGCTTCCCTGCTTATCTATTTTAAATATGATCATTTAAACAGTTGCTTTGTTTGAGATCATAGAAGTCATAATACATTGTAACAGCCTTTGTGAATCTTTATGTTTTAAATGAATATCTTTTTAACTGTATTTTTAAAATTCTGCTTTCTAATTCTGTTATCTTCCTTCATTGTATGTGTGTAATTTATTCCATACATATTTATGAAAATTAGACATGTTTTTCCATACATCATATCCTGTTATTCTTTTTATTCTTTTTGTTCCTCATCATCCACTTTACAACTAAGGTAATGGGAAAAATAATAAAAGAAGATAGGGGAAAGAAAGAGAATGGCATCAACAGTAGAAATCTTTGATTGGAGTGTTAGGATTCTTGCAGAGGAAGGAAGTGGCCTATCCTTCCAGAGCCCCTCCAATAAGTGTCATTTTCCTTTCTTTTTTTCAGCCTTATGGATAAGAGGTAGAACCTCAGAACTACTTTAATTTTCTTTTATTCTTTATTATTTGGAGCATTTTCAAATGGTTGTTGTCTTCCTTTTTTCATAAGCTGTTATTTATAGAGTTTCACCATTTATCTATTGGGAAAGGGCTCTTGTTCTTAGATTTAAAAATAAAAATCAGCATCATTCATATCTTGGATATTAGACTTAAATGAGAGAAATTTGCTGCAAAAATTTTTTCACCAGTTAACCGTTTCTTTCAAATTCTAATAATATTAATTTTGTTTGTGCAAAAGTGATTTAATTTTATGTTATCAAAATGGGATGTACTATTTCCTGTAATCCTTACTAAATCTTATTTGGTAGAGAACTTTTCTCCTAGTCACAGGGAGACTGTCAAAGGTACTTCCTTGTCTTTTTCTCTATTTTGTTCAGGATGTGACTTTTTATATATAGAACAGGAATCCACTTATATCTTATTGTGCTATGTAGAATGATATCTTGTTCTAACCTTAATTTTTTTCCAGACTTCCAATTTTTCTAGTAGTCAAATTATCCAGTTTTGAGGTTTTGGATTTATCAAATAGCATGCTTTTTGAATTAATTTGCTTTTGAATGGTGTTTAAATTTATTTTAATGGTATTTAATTTGTTTTATATATTGAATTTTTGGTTTGTTAAACAGTTAGTTAAACTAAATTTTTGGGGGATGATTATTGATTTTTATTGTAGTTTAAAGTATAGGATCACTAGGGTCTTTTTCTTCCTTTATTTCCTTTAATATTCTTGACCTTTTGTTCCTCTAGATGCATTTTGTTATCATTTTTCTACTTTCATAAGGCACTCCTTTGGCAATTTCATTGATATTGCACTAAATACTTATTATTAGAAACTGTGCTGACATTTATTTATTATATTACCATGAATAATTGCTTTTCTGTAATTATTTTTTTATTTCAGTAAAGGATGGTCTTTATTGTTATAAAGAATTGTATTCATGTAGTTCATATGTATGTCTTAATAGGTAATATCTCAAAAATTTTCTAATTATTTTGAATGAAACTTATTTTTCTATTTCATTCAGTTGGTTAGTTGGTAGGTTGTTGTCCTTCATTCTTGAAGAGGACCACAAATGACATCTTTATGTGGATTTCTAATTTTTTATTGATTGTATGTAGAAAATGTGATAATCCATTGTGTTTTTATGTAAAAAAACCCTTAATTTTATTGAAGTTGTGTCAATTTCTTTTAGTTTAGTTTATTTTTAAGGTTTTTAAAATTTCATCTGTAATAGTAATAGTTTTGTTTCCTTGTTGCCTATATCTATTCTCTCAAAGCAGCATATCTAGCATTAAATCAATGATGGATTTGCTTAATTTACTCTTAATCTCACTGTAAAGGCCTCTAGCCTTTCTCTATTACACACAACATTGCCTGTTGTTTTTAGTTAGTTTTTGATATTAAGGAAGAATTCACTTATTCCCATGCTTTATAAAAATGTTTCTAACAGAAATAGATGTTGAATATTATCAAAAGTTTATTTTTATTGGGTTTTGTTATTATCATGGTTCATTATATTTAGAATTTTCCTTATATTTAACCAACCCTGAATTCCTGATTTACATCTATTCTGGTCCTAGTTTCAAATTTTTAAAAAATAAATTACTCCAGGCTTTTGGTTAATTAAAATATATTATTATCCATTAGCCTATAGATTTTCCCCCCTATTATTTGTTTCTGTTTGGTTTAAGTATCAATATCTGGTTTAAGTATCAGAATCAAGTACCACATTTGTATCATAGGAGGATTTTGGGAATATCCTTTCTTTACCTATCTTTATGAACATTTCACGTAATATTGAAAGCAATTGTTTTTATACTATTGGATGCAACTCACTCATGAACTCATGTAATCCTGGGTGATTTTTCTTTGTCAGCTTATGGGTTGTTCAATATCTTTTTCTGAAATAGGATTTAAAAATTATTATTTGTTCTATAAATTTGGGTAGTTTATATTTTTATAAATATTAAGTTCATATGTCACCAATTTTGTTGGCATATTACTGGGCACAAATATTTCTTATAGTTTTGTAGGACATCAGAATTTTATCAAAGAAATTTATTGCAAAATCTTTAGTTGTCATGATTTCTCCTTTTTTGGATTTTGATAATGATGCTTTGGTTTTCCTATCTTAAAAAAATAAATGTCAATTATATATTTTATCAGTTTTCCTTTTTTATAATTTTATTAATCAAGTCAATATGTTTATTTTTTTCTTTCAATTATATTATTCTCTTCTGTGATTTATAGGTTTTTTAACTTGGTCTTTAGTTGGAATTTTTGATTTGTACTTTTATAGTTTTTTTTAAAAAAGTTAAATGCCCAGTTCACTGATTTCTTTTTCCTTCTTTTGTTGATGAAAATGTTTGGGAATATACATTTTCTTTTAAGGACTATTGTGCCTACATCCCAAAGATTCTACTAAGTTAGCCTTTTCATGCAAAATGCCTACTTGAATGTCCTCTATTCTAGTTTAATGTTTTGTTGTCTTTGAATGCTGTTTGGATGCATTTTCCTAGATTTCTCTTAACTTGTAATTGCATTAAAATTTTTTTCTGTTCACTCATATCTTTAATCTTAGTTTCTGGATTGAGACAGTTTTAGTTTCCTTTATTTTTGGATAAGGTAACTAGGCCCAGATCTTGTCCCCACTCCAATATGGACGTCAATGGTAATGTCCTGATACAATACTGAATGGGACAGTGGGATGTTTGCCTTTTTTTGGACCTTATCCTGAGACAAAGAATTAGGCTTGGAGCTAGGACCAGGTTTTCTTCTTTGACTCAGTCTTTGGCCCATCTTTGTTGCCTTGAACAGTCACCCACTGGGAACAGGCTTTATTTCTTGGGATATTCTCAGACTTGAGATTATAAAATAATAGATTAAAGTACCTTGATAATTCTTAAACCCCACCTTTTTATTTTACAGATGAGGAAATTGAGACACAAAGGGATTAAATAATTTGTCTGGCCATATAGCTAATAGTGACTTATTCAGATTTGAAACCCAGTTTTCATTATTCCAAGATTTGTGCTTTCTCCATTACAACATTCAAACTTGTGCTATTTTAGGTTCCTTCTACTGGACACTGGGCTTTGAATATATACTATTTGTGTAACTCTGTGCCTCTGTCTCCTAACAGAGTCAGTCATCTGTTGGCTTTGTCTCCTAATGTGGTTCTGACAGATTGGAATTTGGCATCACACTAGCTTTTGACCCTGTTTATCAGAAGTTTCACTAGCTTCAGGTCTTTTTGATGTTCCCTCAAATAGAGTCATTTAGATTTGACAGTCTTCTAATGCAATCCTGGATTGAATGGAGAAGATCGCTCATGTTTCTCTTTGTTTTATTGAAACTTTGCTTAATCTGGTGAGCCTTTTCATTTTTACTGAGGTATTTCTCAGGGGAGCTGGGTTTGACTGAGATCTTTCATATTCCTATCTTTGCCCAAGAGTCTTATGTAAATATTATTACTTGTCAGCCTTATGGCACCAATCACCTTTATTCCTCAAGAGCTCTGGGGACAGGTAAAAGGAGTTAGCTATATTGCTGTTTGCTCAGGATTGGCAGGATTTTGATTTTGTTTTTTTGTTTTGCTATATATCTCTCCTTCTAAATTATTGTAAAAAATTAATAACTCAATTATATTTTTATGATATATTTATGCCTAGATACAACAACTTCTTTGCAAATTCACTGCCAAAATGTACAAAAGTCTTAAGGAGGGTAAAAAGAAAACTGATTTTTACAGGGGGTACTATGGAGCCACAAGTAACCTAAAATTTAGTAACTACTCTGATAAAGAGTTCTTTGGTATTTTGAAACCACTTATAACTTATTGGAGTCTCAGAAGTTTATTCTTAGGAACATAGCTTACTTTAACTAAACCATTTCCAAAGATGGATTTCCTTCCTCCCCCCTTTTTAAAGCATGGATACTAGTTGAGGCTGTTCAGTTTCAAATTCCTTGAGACCTCTATCTTGAAGGGAATGATTAGTGAAGTTGTATCCTTCTTCAATATTTTCTTTCCCCACTGTTAGTTAAATCTATTTCATGAAGCTTTCTCCAATTATGCACAAAATAGTCTCATATTTGGAGATGGAAAAGATCTGTAAGATCATCTCTGGTCTTTTTCTTCTGAATGCTTAGAGCACTTGCTGGCTATACCATAGCACTAGATGTATAGAATTATAGATTCATAGAATGTCCATAATAAAATAACCTAAGCATCATAGAACATAGAACGCCAAGTAGGATGGGGTTTGATCATCAGAGAACTATTAATAGTGTACCAAAGCTGTAAAGAATTTTAAAATCATAGAATATAGACAAGTCCTTAAGATTAGACTCATGGAATAGTAAAGCTAGAAATGTTAGAGTTTAAGAAACTAAAGAACCACTGAATTTTAGCATTGGAACTCTCCATTATAGCTCTTCTAAATCTTTTCATCCTTCTTCAAACTTCCTATACATCCCACTGCCTCAGCCTTCTCAGTTGTTTACAATATTTTACAGAAAAATATTGAGTTCACTCCTTCTTCCTCATCTCATATAATTTCTGCCACAATATCCTCCTTCATCCTTATTTCACATGAAGTAGGGGCCTTACTCCTTACTTAGCCCACCCTTCTACCAGCAGAAGTGATTTCATTCCATCCTGTCTTTTCTAAGTGTTTGTCCTGTCATCTCCCCTCTATTACTTATCTCCAGTTCCCCTGTTTACAAAATCCTTTCTATTTTCTACAAACATACCCATGTCTCACCTAAGCTCAAAAAACTCTCACTTTATCCTTCCATCAACCTATAATCCTATATCTCATGTCTTTTGTGGTAAAATTACTTGAAAAAGGCCTCTACAATAAGTTTTGCCACTGTTTCTCTTTTCACTCTCTTCTTAAACTCTTATAATGTGGTTTCTGACATCTTCATTTCATTAAATGGTGTCTTAATTGACAAATCCAATGGCCTTTCTGCCTTCATCCTTATTAATTTCTCTGCAGCCTTTTGCACTGATATTCCTTCTAAGTTTTCAGAATTCTCTCTAAATTTCCAGAACATTATTCTCTTCTGCTTGTCACATTGCTCCTCAGTCTTCTTTGTTAGACTTTGTTAGTCATGCCTTCTGACAATGGGATAACTTCCATCCTGGGTTCTCTTTTTTCCCCCTTGATGTCATCTGCTCAAGTGGCTTTAATTAACATTTCTATCCTGATGATTCTGAAGTCTACCTAGCCTGTTCTCACCTCTTTTCTGACTTCCAATCTCACATTTTCAATTGCTGTTCAGCATTTCAAATTGCATGTCCAGTAGACAACTCATATTCAGTGTTTCCAAAACTGAACTCATTACTTTCTTCCTTAAACCCTCACTCCTTTTAACTTTTCTATTACTGTTGCAATAGGACAATACCATGCTCCTAATTTTTTTAAGTTGGCAACCCAGGTGTCATCCTTGATGTGTTACTATTGCACATCTCCATGTGCAATTTGTTGCCAAGTCCTGTCACTTTCACCCTTGCAATGTTTCTTGAACCTGTTCCCTTCTCTCCTCTGGTCCATGTCCCCATTTCTTAATGCCTGGATTACTGCAGTACTCTTTTAGTTGCTTTGCCTGTCACAAATCTCTCCTCTCTCCAGTCTAGCTTCTACTCAGTGGCCAAAGTGATTTTCCTAAAACACAATTCCAACCATATCATGCCACAATTAAATAAATCCATTGCATTCTTATTACCAACAGCAAAAAATTCAAAAATCTGTAGGGTTTTCAGAGATCTTCTTAACTTACTTCTACCTTCTTACCTGAGACAGCTAGATGGCTGGGCCTGGAGTCAGGAAGACCTTGGTTCAAACCTGGGCAAGTCATTTAAACACTGTTTGCCTTAATGCAGTGGAGAAGTAAATGGCAAACCACTTCATTATCTTTGTCAAGAAAACCCCATAAAGAGTCACCATGAATCAGATATGACTGAATAACTAAGCAACTACCTTCTTTCTAGTATTTTTACACCTCACTTCTTCAGTCTAGACAATTTGATTCAGTGGCCTCCTTAATGTTCCTAGAACAAAGCATCCCATTTATCAGCTCTGGCTGTCCCCTATAGCTGGAATGCTCTCCCTTCTAATCTCTAACTTCTGACTATCCTGGTTTCTTTCAAAGTCCCAAATAAAATCCCATCTTCTATGGGAAGTCTTTCCCAATCTCTCTTAATTCAAGTGCCTTCTCTATTTAGTTATTTCTTGTTTTTTCCTATATCTAGATTGCTTGTATTTGTTTCCCCCACTACATTATGAGCTCTTTGAGGGGAGGGATTTTCTTTTTCCTTTCTGTGTTTAGTACAATTGCCTGCACATAGTTGGAGTTTAACAAATATTTTTTTGGCTAACTGTCCCTAACTAAATCAAATACTCTTTGAAGGCAAGCATCTATTCAATCTATCTATCCCTCTATCCACCATCCATCCATCCATTCATTCAAGAAATAGTTATTTAATTCCCATCACATATTTTTCTTTATGTCCCATCTGTAGCATAGTGTTGTATGAATAATAGATTACTAGTTAAGAACCAATGTGTGATTCTACGATCATCTTCATACATAGATTTCATTGACTAATTTTTTTTTCTATTTCCAAGGTCACCATATTGGGAAATATAGGATGGAACCTTACAGTACCCCAGTTAGGTCAGAAAGTTTCCCCAAACTGTCCTAGAGCAATAGGATTCATTATAAAATGTTTGCATACCTCCATCAATGGTCAGAGGAATTTTCTGTAAAAGAAAAAAAGGAGATGCAGTTGTAACAATATCAAAATTGTTCTGTCAAGTCTGAAAGTCACATACTAATTTACAATCCATAGACCCTGACCTCTTTGCTTTTCCTTGTATAGAACACATCTCTTAACTCTCTTTATTTTCATTTGCTGTTCCCCCAGGCCTGGAATGTTCATCTTCTTCCCTGCCTCCTGACTTCCATGACTCCCTTCAAATCTGAATTAAAATCCCATCTTTTGCAAGGAGCTATTCCTGGTCCCCCTTAATGCTAGTGCCTTCCTTCTACAAGTCTTTCTGTATGTCTCATATGTCTCTGTGTTTCTCTCATTTTTTTTTAGTTTAAGGCCTTTTTGAGTCGATTTGCAAGATACCTAAAAACAAAAAAAATTCTTACCAATCTGTGTTAAATACATTATACCTCTGGTTAGGAATCTGTCAACCTTATGTTGTAAGCCATGATCTAAAAATCCAAATTCCATTCTTAGATACCATCTTCTTAACTAGTAGTTCATGCCCCCCATTTTTTTCTTCTGTATCCCTTGTTTTTAATAGTTGACAATGAGGAAAATATTCCATACTCTCCAGTTTCTTACCTATGACTCATACTCATTGGTAACACTTTTATTCTTTCTGATAAGGTCATATGTGCCCACATGATCACCAACAGTGGATAGTCATCTATTTTTATAGTTTTGGGAAATTCTGTTATTTCTTGGATAAATGCCACACAAAGATAAGAGACTTTGCTGTAACTAGATTGGCAACCTCAATACCTCTAAGTAGTGAATCAGTAACTTTTAGTACTCTTAATTTCTTTCTATGCCTTAGTGGATACTCTCTTACCTGATAACTTCTGTGGCTCTATTCAAGTCATTTCTGAGAAATCAAGCAGCTTCCTCCTCCTCAGAGCATTAACCTCTTTGCTCTTCAGAAAGAGCCTTAAATTTGTTTTTCAACTCATTTAGAACAGCTTTTCAACCAAAGGTGCATATATATATATACATATATATATATGTATGTATATGTGTGTATGTATATATACATATCCATACATATATATATAGTATATATAATATATATATATATATATATCTGAGGGAGGGCTTTTTGGAAAAACTTATGCTGACTCTGTAAAGTGATTCTGCTTTGAAATAGAACAGGAATTATACTTTTACAGACTGGCACATTTTTTAAAATGAGGTTCTCTCTCTTTTTTTTACATTTTCCCACTTTAATTTTTAAAATAGTAATAATGTTAATGAACTTTTTAAATCTATTTGGTATATTTTTCATGCACAAAAAGATCTAGAGGAAGGTCTTGAGCATTATGGGTAGATTCTCTAGAGATTTATGGGAGAACACAGACAGGAGTACCACAGAATGAGAAAGTATCAATAGGTGGTGATCTGCGTTGTTAGGGGATAAACTCTTACTTAATGAGAATATATTTATTGAAATATTAAGAAAATATGACATTTTTAGAAAAAGAACTGTATAATCTAAAGAGATGGATATGTTGGAAATTTTTTTTGGTTTCCTTTATTTATTTGTTTATTTAGGAAGAGGAAGTTTGGCAGGAGGGAGGCTATATTAAAGCTGAGAGAAAAAAGCTAAGCTTCAACAGAATTGAGAATCTAGGTTGTAAGATTGGCTGAAAGCAGCAAATTCTTTTTTTGGCTTTAAGACAAATTGGTGAGGAAGGGTTAAAAAAACTAGTTTAAAAATTGGCAGACAAGGTAACAGATCAAACATGACAATTCAAAGAGAAGAAGAACTACAAGGATGAAACAATTGGGCATTATAGTCCCTGAATGACAGGAAACAAAGCAGACAGCTCTCTCCACACAACAATGACCGCCATCCAGGGACAGACACTGAGGCTGTACATAGGAGTTCTTGCCCAAAGCATTGGGGATGGGTCTTTAGGGACTACATGACCAGTTATTGCACTATCCGTGCTCAGGCACTGTGTGGGGCTAATTAGTGCTTTTAATATGTAAATCAGAGCCTGAGCAGATTAAATCTAGGAAAAAACCCAGCTGGTGAATATGTTATTTTAATTATTACTCTAAAGAAAATATGGACATGGCTTAAGATGATGGTAAGGCTGGCCAACAAGAAATAGTTCTTGGATCAGGTTTTTCAGCCAATTTGAATCCAGGACTAAGAAGAGGGAGAAATATTATTGAGATACTCATGCTTTTGTCAAGTAATTTCTTGTCATAGTCAAATTGGTCAAGTTAAACTAAAAAAAGACTCTACCTAGAGTTAGGTCAGAAAATGACTGACATGATGAATGTGAGAGACTTCCACAGGTTATCTGAGAAGATCTCTTGGAATCCTTCAGGGACATATTATGTCACCTCAGAATGCTTTCTTTGCACAAATGTTCTTTATCTGTCATACTGAATGTATTTAAATATCTGGATGAGGGGGAAAGAATGTCACTTTTGTTCATTAGAAAAGTACATTAATAAATATTGTCATGAGAAGTCCCTGCAAGCACATTAGTCAGGGTGGTGTGATCCATGCACAAATGGTTACCACATCCCTGATCATGGCCCTCTTGAGATGTTTCTCCAGCCTTAAGACAAGATTGGAGACTTTCTTGGTCTCCTGAAGGTAGTGAGGAACTTCCAATGGATACTATAAGCACTTGCTACAATACCAAATAGTCCATCTAGCACCTGTAGATTATCAACTATTATGACCTTTGGACAGTTCATTTTTTTCTCTCTCTTGAAAATTCTTATTATCTTATTTTTCATCAATTTTTAACATTCATTTAAAAAACTTTGAGTTCCAAATTATCTCCCTTCCTTCCTCCCCACTGCCCTCATTAAAAAAGTAAGCAATTCAATATAGCTTATGCATGCGCAATCATGCAAAACATATTTCCATATTAGTTATGTTATTGAAGAAAAAATAGACTCTCTCCCCCTCCCCCAAGAAAAAAAAATACCAACAACAACATGACAAATCTCAAGGAAAAAAAGATATGCTTCAATCTGTATTCAAATACCATCAGTTCTTTGCCTGGAGATAAATGACATTTTTTTTATCACAAGTCTTTCAGAGTTGTCTCATATCATTGTATTGCTGAAAATAGTTGTCATTCATAGCTGATCATTTTGCAATATTTCTGCTACTTTGTACACAGTACATTTCACTTTATATGAATTCATATCTTTCCAGTTTTTTTTTCCCTGAGAGCATCCTGCACATCATTTCTTCTTTTTTTAAAATTTTATTTGTATAACATATGTGTGGGTAATTCCTCAACATTAATCCTTAGATAGCTTTCTGTTACAAATTTCCCCTCCCCCAACTCCCCACCCCTCCCCTAGATGGCAGGATATCCACTACATGTTAATTATGTTAAAATACTTGACAAATCGAATATATGTATACATATTTCCAAACTTGTTGTTGCTGCACATCATTTCTTATAGCACAATCACACAATAAAATTTGTTTGATCATTTCCAGTTTATGGTCATCTTCCCAATTTTTATTCCCTGTCACCAGCAAAGAGCTGTTATAAATATTTCTATACATCTAGGTACTTTCCCTCCCCCTTTTAAAATCTTTTTTTGGATACAGGTATACATGGTTCTATAGCCTTTGGGGCATAACTTCAAATTGCTCTAAAGCAGGGCTTCCTAAGTTTTTTTTTTATTTGTGACTCCTTTTTGCCCAAGAAATTTGTATGTGACCCCAGATATATAGATATGTAAAACAGGGTTATAAATCAAACATGTACTGATAATAAATCATAATTTTGCAACCCTCAGTTTAATTATATGACCCCATGTGGGGTCACGATGCATTTAAAGCTTTGCTTTAAAGCATGGTTGAATCAGTTCACAATTCTACCAAAAGTGCATTAATATCCCATTTTCCCCATATCCGCTCCAACATTTGTCATTCTCCTTTTTTCCTATTAACCATTTTAATTGGTATGAGGTAGTGCCTCAGAATTGTTTCAATTTTCATTTCCTTCATCAATAGTAATTTAGAGCAATTTTTCATATGTCTATAGATAGCTTGATTAAATCATTTGAAAACTGTTCATGCCTCTTGATCATCAATTGAGGAATGGCTCATTATTTTTATAAATTTGATTCAGTTTTTTATGTATTTGAAAGATTGGCCTTTATCAGAGAAAGTTGGTTCAAATCTTTTTTTCACACTTATTGCTAAATGTATTTCCCTTGATCCTATTCCCCCTTTTTATTCTATTATTTCCCTCCTTTCACCTTGTCCCTCCTCAAAAGTGTTTTGCTTTTGACTATCAGTATGTCTTTCCTTCTATTTCACACCCCATACCACGCCTTCTCTTATCCCCTTTCCCTACTACTTTCTTGTAGGATAAGACAGATTTCTATACCCAATAGAATGTGTATGTTATTCTCTCTGAGCCAATTCTGATCGGAGTAAGGTTCACTCACTGCCCCTTCCCCATCTTCCTCTTCATTCCTTCCTCAGACCTTAATTTTTTTTTAGATATCATCCCTTTATATTCAACTCACACTTGTGTCCTTTGTCTATATATACCCTTTACTGCCCTAATAATGAGACAGTTCTTAAGAGTTATAAGTAGCATCTTCCCAGTAGCATCTTCCCATGTAGGAATGTAAACAGATAAACCTTGATATGTCCCTTATGATTCCCTTTTCTTTTCTCCTTGTTATTTTTCTCTTTTGAATCTTATATTTGAAAGTCAATTTTTTTATTCAGCTCTCTCTTTTCAGCAAAAATGCTTCAACATCCTCTATTTCATTGAATTTTCATTCCTTCCTCCATCCCCAAAGGCGTTTTTCTGGATAGGCAATTTTTTGTTGTAATCCAAACTCCTTATATTCCAAGACTTCTGATCATTTATTGTAGAAACTGATAAATCTTGTGTTATCCTTACTGTGGTTTCATGATATTTGAATTATTTCTATTTAACTGCTGGCAACATTTTTTCCTTGACTTGGGAGCTCGGAATTTGGCTATAATATCCCTAGGAGTTTTCCATTTTAGGATCTCTTTCAGGATGTGATCTGTGATTTCTTTCAATTTCTATTTTACCCTCTGCTTCTAGAATATCAGGGCAGTTTTCATTGATAATTTCTTGAAAAATGATATCTAGGCTTTTTTTAGATCATTACTTTCATGTAATGTAATCATTTAAAAATTATCTCTCCTCATTCTATTTTCCAGGTCAGTTGTTTTTCCAATGAAATATTTCACATTGTCTTTTATTTTTTCATTTTCTTGGCTTTATTTTATTTTATTTTATTTTTTGATTTCTTATAAAGTCATTAGCTTCCATTTACTCAATTCTAATCTTTAAGGAATTATTTTCTTCAGTGAGCTTTTGTATCTCTTTTTCTATTTGGCCAATTCTACTTTAAAAAATTCAGGGAGGGGGAGAAAATTACGGTAGAATGACTTGCCCAGGGTCACACAGCTAATAAGTGTTAAGTGTCTGAGGTCACATTTGAACTCAAGTCCTCCTGACTTCAGAGCCAGTTCTCTTTCTGCACAATCTAGCTGCTCTCAATTCAACATTTTAAGGAGATTTTTGTTTGTTTTCCCAGTGAATTTTTGTGCCTCTTTTTCCATTTGGTCAATTGTGTTTTTCAAAGCATTCTTCTCCTTATTGCCTTTTTGTACTACTTTTACCACTTGGCCTTTTCTGTTTTTTAAGTTGTTCTTTTCTTCAGCATTTTTTGGGCATCTCCTTTAGGAAGCTTTTGACTCCTTTTTCATGATTTTCTTGCATCATTCTCATGTCTCTTCCCTATTTTTCTTTTACCTCTTTTACTTCATTTTTAAAATCTTTTTTTGAACTCTTCCATAGCCTGAGACGTATTCATATTTTTCTTGGAGGCTTTGGATGTTGGAGTTTTAACTTTGCTATCTTTTTCTGAGTGTCTGTTTTGATCTTCCTCATCATCATAGTAACTTTTTATAGTCAGGATGTTTTTCTGTTGCTTGTTCATTTTCCTAGTGTATTTCTTGACTTTTAACTCCTTGTTAAAGTGGGGCTGTGCTTCCAGGGTGAAGGGTGTACTGTCCCAAGTGTCAGGGGTATAGTGCAGTTGTCTTTAGAGATATTTCTGGGGAGCTATATTTTTAGTACTTCTAAGATGGTATGATCTAAAGAGAGGTGCATTTACTACTCTCCTGACCAGTGCTTTCATCTGCCCTGTAATCATGACAGGGGTCCCTTCTCCACTGCAGCTGCAAGCTGTGGTATTCTGGTGTTCCGTTTTGCCCTGTGATTTCCACCCAGGACTATGACTCAGATCTGAGCATAGGCAAAGCAACAGAGTCCTGCCCCCAGTGCCAGCAAAAAGACTCTTATCATCTTCTTCTGATCAGTTTTTCAACCCCTTATCACCTGAGCTGAGAGCTCCAGAAGCAGTCACTGTTGCTGTTGATTCAGTGGCTTCTAAGACCTTCTCCTGATTTGCTGGAGCCTTGCCTATGTTAGTGTAGCTTGCACTGGATAGTCCTTTCTTGCTATCTTCTAAGTTGTCTTTGCAGGAAAATTATTTCATCCCATCTTTTTGTGAGTTCTGCTGCTCCAGGAATTGTTTTATAATTTTATTTAAAGGTGTTGGAGGGGTTTGGGGAGAACTCAGGTGAGTCCTCAACATTTTTTTGCCATCTTGGCTCTGCCTTTTCTCTGCTTTTTGTGACAGTGCATTTTCAACATATTAGAATGTCATACAGAGACTCCTGAAGCTCTCCAGTAATCACACTGCTCTCTGCTTTATTTTTGTGCCATCTTTCTGTTATATTTTTGTTATGCACTGGCCAGGACTCTTTTGTAGTAAACAGGTATGCCTGCCTAAAAAGAACTGTAGCTTTTCATATGGAGAACTTTGTAATGAGCCTTCTTGTCCAAAATGTGCTGAAGATGACAAATTCTTAATCAATCACTTAATTAGGAAGTATAACTAGGCTATCTCTAATGTAGCATAGGGGTGTCATTGTGTGGTTAGAAGGCAAATACAATAGATATCTCTAGCTTCTCCTACTCCACCCTTCTCCAGGGGAGACATATTAAATCCTGCCAGAAAGGGAAGCAGGAGGTGGAAGGCAGAGGCTTAGCCTCTCTTCTTTACTTAGACAGAGGAGGTACTGGGCTAGAATTATATCTATCTTCTTAAAAATAACAAAAGTCTAACGGATGTAATTTCCAGGTTCAAGTTAAACTTCTGATTGCTATTCATTAATGGGAGAGGAAAACCTTGAACTTTATATCCAAGACTTGACTCTCTTCCCACAAAAAACTAGTTCTATGATGAACACACATTGCAAATAGCAAAGAAACACATTTATTCACATTGATAGAAAAACAGGAATCAGAAAAAGTGCACATAGGAGACTATACAGTGGGCAATACAGAATGAAAGATCCCTCAATAGGGGCCAGCAACTCAGTTTAACCAAGAGAGAGAACTAAATCCCACCCAAGTCTCTATTACAGCAAGCTGGGAATAGGGAATAAGAGACTTCTAACTCTTTTTAATACCAGCTTCTTCCTAAAATCTTATTCTCTATTAAACAACCTAAAGTGGGATTGACATTGTCCATCCTCTCTCTTGAAGCTGGAATCCAGAAGTATGTGAAGTGATCTGAGTCAGAAGAGGGTAAGGAAACAAGAGTTCATCTCTTCCTTTCTTGCCAATTCTGCCCCTTTAGATAGTGATGTATAGGAAACTGATATCCACAAATGGAGAGAAAATATCAAACTAATAGACATTGGGACTCAGGTTACTCAAGTATTTTTTAAATATCTGCTAGGAAGCAGGCACTATGCTAAGGCAATAGGAATACAAATTCAGTACATGAAACAATCTCCACTAGCAAGGAGCTTACATTCTAAGGGGAGGAATGTGTAACAAGTCCATATGCAAATATATACAGCAGTGAATAAATAATGAGTCAATAAACAAAGATTTCTATAATAAATTCAAGAAAGGTAGAGTGATAAACATTTGAGGGGACTAAGAAAGGCTTCATGCAGAAGATGGTCCCTAAAGTGTTCCCTAAAGGAAGAAAAGAAGACTGAAGCAGAAATAAAGAGGAAGCACATTCCAGAAATGGGCAAGGGCCAGGGTGAAGGCACAGAGGTTGGAGATGAAATAATTATAGAGCTCAGTGTCTCTCCCTCATCCCTCCTAGTAAATTACTTAAACTCTCAGCCTCTGTTTCCACATCTATAAAATAAGCATAATAACATCTGCTGTGAAGATCAAATCAGATAATATATTTAAAGGGCTTTGCAAAATTTAGTGTGTCTAAATGAGTTATAATCATCATCATTAATAGGATGCTATGATATAGCTCAAAATAGCTCATATATTTTAATATTGCAACAGGGTAAGTATTACCTTTATCAATGAAGATGGGCAACAACATAGTAGATGGTCTTTGTGTATTGTAAATGATCATCTAGAAAGTACCAGGTGGGGATAGATTATGTGCGTGTTAATGAGAGTGAGGAGGGGGAAATCTCTTCTAATAATTCTAATGTTTTCAATGTCACAGAAAAAGTTAAGTAAATGGGAGTGTTATGTGTGAGAAATATACAGTTTTGTCCAAGAGAAGATTAGGTTGGCTGGATTACAGCATGGGAAAGGTAATGATGCCCAGTAAAGTTGGAGATAAAGGTTGAATCCAGATTGTATTAGGTTTCAAATGATGAACAAAAGTTTATATTTTATCTTAAAGTCAATACAAAGCCACTAGACTTGATTGAGTAGGGGAGTCACATGGGCAGATAAGGAAAATTTTAAGTCATGAGAAAATCATTTTTGCAACAGTGTGTCACTCTGGAATACAGTAGAGAGAGATGAGTTAGGAAGACCAATTAGAAGGCTAATGTAATTACCTCAGTGACAGGTGATGAGGACCTTATTTAAGATGATACCTATGAGAGTAGAGAGGAGGGTTGGATGCAAGAGATGACGTGATGATGGAAACAGCAGGATTTGGCAACTAGTTAGATATTTTGGGTGAAGAGTAAGGAATATAGATAAGTTTGAAGTTTAGATCCTGGAAGGCTAGGTGCATTGTGGTGCCTTCAATAGAAAGAAGAACTTTTGAAAGAATGGAGTATTTAGGGAGGAAATTATGAATTTTATTTTGGATAAGTTGATACCCACTTTGAAATATCAAATAAATAATTGGTTATATGTGATTGGAGTTTAGAGGACTGGATATATATATATATATGTTTGAGGAGAGAGAGAGAGAGAGAGAGAGAGAGAGAGAGCACACTGGGATGTATCTGCATAGAAATATTTGATAGTTAAACCCATGGGGAGCTGATAAAGTTATCAAGAGAAAGTAGAAAAGATGTTCTAAGACAGAATCTTGGGGGGAAATATAGAGGTGGAATGATATCGAAAATGCTGTTATTTTTCTTTTATTTTCAAAGAAGGCCATGGCATCAGGGACGTGATCCATGATGTGCAAGTGAGTTGGATTGAAGTGGGGGAGATGCAAAGTCACCTGCTTCACTTCCCACCACGTCTCCCCCCACACCTCAGAGCCATCTGGGTCCAGTAGCAAAATATAGATCAGGAGGCCTGGAGATGGCCCTGAATGCAGTGGGAGAAATTGGCCTTTTTAAGCTAAATTTTAATAGGTCTCAGTTTGAGTGAGATAACATCCAATCAGTGATTAAGGTTTGGTAAGAAATGAGGCTGAGAATGACTTCTAAACCAACAAGGAAGATTGAGAGAGAGCAGTTGGAAAATAGTCTATATTATTTTAATATCTTTCTTACTTTGTCATCAGTAATTCTTATAAAAAAAATTCAAAATCTGGGGCAGCTAGGTGGCACAGTGGATAAAGCACCAGCCCTGAAGTCAGGAGGACCTGGGTTCAAATTTGGTCTCAGACACTTAACATTCCCTAGCTGTGTGACCCTGGGCAAGTCACTTCACCTCAATTGCCTCAGCAAAAAGTAAAAAAACAAAAAATTCAAAATCTTTTATTTCTGATTATTGCTGTATTATCATCATGTCTTCGTCATCATCATTATCTTTATCATCATCATCATCATCATCATCATCATTGAAGTTGACTAAATCAAAGTCTTCCTATCTAATGTTTCCTTCTCTGTTGACTAAAATACTACGGTTTCCATCATCTTTGGAAACTATAGATACGTAGGAACAACTGACTCCTCAATATGTCCCTGATTTCCAACTTGCCTCCTAGAGATTTCAGACATAGAATTTTCCCTTGAATGATATTGCTGTTTCTTTTTCTCTCTGAGGAAATTTATCCGGATTCCATTAGAAGATTTTATTTATTTTTTGTTATATTTAACTTCCTCTATTTTGGTTTTCTGTGTTGTTTGGATAAATAATTTTACTCGCTTTCTGATATTTGTGCTGGTCTTTTACATCATTAACATTTGGTAAGAAGGGAACAAGCCAGGGGGTACCCTCATAACCAGTAAATTAACAACCAGGAAAGTGGCTGTTGTTGTGAACTTACAGCAATATTTAAAAGGGGCAGATAACCATGTTGGTTCAATAACTTCTCTCAAACTTGAGAGGCTCATGCTTCTCCCACTTCACAGCCTCCCTTGGAGAGAGGTGGGCCAAATTCCAAACAACCCATGTAGACTTACATATCTTAAACAAACACAGAAAGCTTATATTCAACAACAATAAGAACACTAAGTCCCATCATGCATGAGCTACTATCTTACATCTGTTCTCCCCTTTTCAACTAAACTCCTTGAAAAGGGAGCAGAATTGAAAAAAACAACAAAATTGGAAAAACAAACATCTTTGAAAGACATAAGAATACTGATAAACAAAATGACCAATCTTGATTCCAGAGTGCTAATGATGATCTGTATTACCTATCTCCTGACCAAAAAAAGTAATGGATCAAACATTTTTGGATATGGAGAAATGTGGAAATTTGTTTTCCTTGTCTGTATTTGTTGCAAGGGGTTTGTTTTTCTATTCTTTCAAAATGAAGGTGAATGGGAAAAAGAGAAAATATATGATTGTTTGTTGAAAAATTAAAAAAAAAATTAAAGAGGTCCTGTACAGCATGGGGCCTTTAAATTCAAATTTAAAAAAATTTAGAAAGTGTGTGCTGTATGCTAAAGACTGGCATATAAACAAATACATATGAATCATTTTCCTTGCTTTCAAGAAGCTTATCATCTAATATAGGAATGAACTACCAACAGATAGTTATAATGCACACTATTATGTGATCCCCAAATTTATATATCCAGCCCTATTCTTCTCCAGTTGGTGTCCACTTGTCTTTCTGGTCTGTGAATCTATTAGAGTGGAAATAGGGGGACACTTCAAAGGAGACAGTAGCAAGGATTGTATTATCTGCCTAGGTAGAATAGACTATTAATAAATTGCTATTTTGATTAGAAATCTATGGAATATTATATGAAAGATTCCATTCCACTTCAGTTCAATAAACATTTATTAAACACTTTCTATATTTTCAGTTCTGAGAGAAGTGCAAAGATAAATGAGATCATTCTTTCAGTAAAGGAATTTATAGTTGAATATGGAAGAAATAAGTAGTGTACAAATATAATATAACACTTGGGATATTAACTGTATGAGAGATACTAAGTATTCTGAATGTTCATAGAGGAATTATTATATTCCTATTGGGCATAGGAACTAAAATTTCTCCATTGATTTTAGGTTCACACAGGTGTATAGCAGTATTGTCAGCAGAGCCCTAGATGAAGCTGGCACCAGCCCCAAATCTGATTCTGCAAACCTGTCACCTGACTTTTTGCATGTGTTTTACTTTTATAGGAAATGACAAAACGAAACTTAGAGATCAAAGTGTGTCATATCCCTAGTCACATACAGAGGGACCTGAACTCCACTTTCTTGGGTAGAGGAACAAAATAATGGAAAACAAATGAAAAATTCATTCTACTAGACCAGCTTTGCCTGGAGGCAGCAGGAGGAGGGGGGATTGGGGATTGATAAGGGGCTAGAGAAAGAGAGGAGGGAACAGGAGGAACTGAAGCACAGAGGGATGGAAGGGACTTTGTTGAAAGAGGGAACAAGGTCTCCTTTAAGTAGAGGATCTCTGGTTTCCTGGGAAACTCTTGGGCAAAGGAGATGAATAAATGAACTTTCTAGACCTTGTCCACTCACCTGCCAATGAAATCCACTTATCTAAAGGCAAGCTGTCTGTATGGTGCTGACAATCAGAAGTTAAAAATGAAACCGGCTTTTGAAGGGCCTTCTTCCTTCCCTTCCTTTCACACTCCCTTCCCGTTCCCCCTCCCCCCAAAAAAGGAGAGAGAAAGGACATATGTATGTCCCAAGGGCTTCTCATATTATTCAAGCCTTCCAACCTGCCTGAGGGAATTCTAAGCAGCATTCCAGTCTCCCATCCCCCACTTGGACTGACAGTTTTTTTTGTTTTTTTTTTTTCCTAAGACTGCCAGTGAAGGGACATTTTCAATTGTCCTGTTGGAATTTGTCTTGATGTAGCTCAGGAAAGGAGTTCTGTAGTTGCTTTTTATCTCTCTCTTGTTTCATCTTTCTTTTCATTTCTACATCAGCTGACAATGTCTCCAATAGCCCATTTCTCGGATTTATGAGTTTCATGGACCGATGACACCAAGTCTGACTTGATGCTATCAGAATCTTGGAGTCAGAGGCCCTAGGAAGAATGAGTCCAAGCCTTGTGGAAGAGCATAACTGGTCACTTTTCCAGAGTTAGAATTTAGAGCTGAAAGGGACCTTAGACATTATCTCATTTTTCAGAGGACAAAACTAAACCAAAGAGAAAAATTTATTTGCCCTCAGCCTACACAGGGAAGCAAATAGCAAAATTCAGGCTAGGCTGCAAGTTTCCTGAATCCCTATCCAGTGCCTTTTTTCATCATGTATGTCATGCTCATTTTTTTTTTAACAATTTTCAAAGATGTATAGATTAACCCTTCCACAAAGTCTTACTTAGATGTTTCCTGGTGGTGTGGAAGTGATGAAATATTCCTCAAGTCTATTCCAACAGTATGAAAATTTGGACAGATTCTATCATTTTTGGAAAGGCTTTGAGTCTAGTTATGGCAACAGAGGATTTGAGGATTTGCTTAGCTGAGTACAAAGCTGCTCATCATCAGATTATTGGCAACTTGTCAGTGAATTTTGTAGTAACGACAACCCTAAAAATAATCCTTAGTTTTGTCTGACTCCCCTCTTAATAATAATAATAATGACAAAACTCACATTTATATAGCCCCTTAAGTTTTGCAAAGTATTTTCTCAACTTTGTGTGTCAGGTGGTATTCTTATTTCCAATTTACAGAGGAAGAAACTAAGGCTGCTTTGCCTAAGTTCACACAATCTAATAAATATCTGAGGCAAGATTGAATTCAGTCCTTCCTCATTTCAAGCCCATTGCTTTCTCTCCTACATCACCTAACTGTGACCATGGCATAACTACTACAACTATAACATTAGAGTAGCAGAAAAATGGATTGTGGATGAGAATCTGATAACATTTAGACCAGATGGTCTGACTTACTATCACTATCTAAATGTGAGATGCCTGGGAGGTGGTTAGGATAGACGTACTATTAAAAAAAAGTGAATCATTTCAATCCTGCCATTCTTGATATAAATGACAAATGTTAAATCACATGATGGTTTAAAGATGCTTTTGGAATAGAAAATAAGAGAACTAGCAAAGTTGGTTTTAACATGAATTCAAAGGCAACAAGAAATAAAATTTTATACAATTTTTGGTCACCTCATATTGCAATTTTTAGAGTGTATATTTTTGCAAAAAAAGAGCCAATTCACATAAGAAAGTGGTGGCTATGGAAGGTACTTTCACCCAGGAAGTCACAGAGATAGAGAATGGAATAATAGGGCACATGGCTGGTTCATTTGCTGTTTGCATAATCCTTGGTGGTATGAGTCCTGACTGCAGAGCAAAAGATGGCCTGGGTAGAGAAGCATGGTCAAGCCTGGGGCTGGCTGTATATAATGATGTCTCACTAGGTAAGAACAGCATAGTCTCATGGCAGATGTTCTAGATTTGAAAACAGCATTGACAGAGCAGAAGATGGTCAAATTGAAGCAGTTTGGCTGGTTTTGGGACTAGTTGGCCAAAATTAGTGACCAAACCATGAAATCACAGGTATGAGTAAAAATAAAAAACAAACAACACAATCTGAAACAAGCAAATGAAGCTTTTTAATACTTCAACAAAAGGGTGACACAAAACATAGAAAACAATGTTAGAAAATGTTCAAGAAAGAGAAAAGTCAAAGACTTATAGAACAGGCAGATTATAAACTTGTTTAATAAATTTCACTTAAGAAAATTCAAAAGTTACTGAATAAGGTGAGCACTGAATAACATCACAAAGTTTTTTGATTAATTCTATTTTAACATAAAGGAAACTACACAGAGAAGTCATTTCTGAGTCAGCTAACTCTGTACCATAAAGCCATTGACCCCTTGGCACAGAGAAGCTACATCAACACTAAATTAGGAGAAAGAATAAAAATGAGAAGATATGGCATGCAATTGAGTTAGCTAGAGAGAGAGAGAGAGAGAGAGAGAGAGAGAGAGAGAGAGAGAGAGA
>JAJPUD010003981.1:31581-86974 GCA_023553655.1 Myrmecobius fasciatus
AGAGAGAGAGAGAAATGCATAAAAATTGATACCAACAGAGGCTTATCAATATTTATTAAGGAAATTTAAATGATATGCATGAATCACCACAAAAATAATGCAGAATGTCTTAGTCAGAAAATATTTGATCTCTTTGTCAAAAAAGGATATAGGGCAACCAAGGCCAACACTGGCTTAGAATATAAACTTGCTCATAAAATCTTATAGAAGATGTTAGGGGAAGATTGTAAGCATTATCATGTCGTGTATATGTCCCCTTCTCTCCTTTGACACTGCTACCATTCTGATGTATATCTTCATCACATCATTCCTTGACTATTACAATAGCCAGCTGGTTAGTTTCCTCATTCTAGTTCATCCTCCGTTTAGCTTTAAATTAATGGTTTTAAAGAGCAAATCTAATTATGTTATCTCTTATTCAATAAACTTCAATGGATTCCTTTTTTTTTCTACAGGATCAATTATAAAATTCTCTGTTTTATATTAAAAATCCTTTGCAACTTGACCTTCTCCTACCTTTTCAGTGTACTTATATCTTATTCCCTGCCATATACTATATGATCCAGTGACAATGGGCTCCTTGCTGTTTCTCTCACAAGAGATTTAATCTCCAGACTTCAGCATTTTACTGCCTATTTTCTATGCTTAGAATATTGTTTCCTCATTTCTATCTCCTAGTTTCCCTGGCTTTCTTCAAGTCTCAATTAAATTCCCATCTTCTATGAGAAGCCTTTTATATAGTCTGCATTCTTATGATTTTTAGTATATTTAATTTAATAAATAACAATATATAAATATCATGATTTTGAAGACTTTTTCTGCAATATTAATAAAATGAAGTGGCATTTATTATTTTTATTAGAGACATGCTTTCTTTTGGTAATTGTTTTCTTAATGTTGAGCCATCCTTGAATTTATGATATAAATCCAAGTTGATTAATCCATATCAGTTATTCTATCTTACAAAACCCCATTGAAAAAAGGCAGGCTTGAGAATGATTTGGTAAATGTCATCCATCATGATAGCTATGTAAGGAATATGGGTTCTTTAGGAGCTAAAGAGCCTGTTGAGCTCCTGGGTTTTTTGTTTAGACTGTGGAGAAGTATTTGTCAATAACTTATTATAGAATATATATGAGATCATCTGAGTTCTTCCCATGTTATATATTTCTCAAAACTTAACTGACTGACAAGGCCTTAAATTTTTTTAGACTTTATCTTCAACTCCTTGTCACTCATATGAACCACCATTTGATCAAAGTCTTTTGCCATCATGACCTCATCTAGTTCAATTCACATTACATCATTAATATAGTTATGAATACCAATGTCTTCAGGATGTGTAACCTTTTTCAGGGGTCTGTTTGTCAAATTGTAGCACTATGAAGGAATAATTCTGAAGAAAAATAGTGAAAGCATGCAAAACTCCTTTCTAGATAAAGGTGGATAGCTTCTGACTAATCTAAATCATAGAACTAAGAATTAAACCATAGACTAACCATAGAACTAAAGGAAAAAACACTGACAAAGTAAATAGCTTTATACTAAACTTGGGCTTCCTGATCTACCAAGTTAAAAAGGTCAGTAGTTAGCATAACAACTTCATTTGGCTCCTATAAATTGGCAGTTCCCATCTATTTTCTTCAATAGCCAAATAGGTTATTAAAAAGAAGAATTTGTATAAAAATATTCCATTTTCTTTCATCTCCCTTATTGGAGAAGGAAAGTAAAAGTTATTCCATTATTGGAGATGAAAGTAGGAGGTGGAAAGGGGGAAAATATTTATCCTTTCCTATTTCCCATCTTATAAATTTGATGTTATTTGATTATAATTATACAGCAGTCCTAAGGGCTTCTATTTAGCCCTGAACACAATAGTTTGGCACAGAAGCTACTATAAACATATGCACAAGTACTGACACCCAAGAACTCATAATATCCATGATCTCAAAGTACTCATAATTAGTTACCACAACTGAGACCCAAACTGGGGCTCTTCCACACAGCATGACTTGAGCAAGAGTGCTCCTTTCCTTTCCTTCATAATCTTTTTTTTTAAAACTCCATGTGAAACTTAGAGTACCCTATGGCCTCTTGAAGTTCCCATTTTCTGACACCCCTGTGAAAGAAATCATTGCACAATAGTGAGAATTCTTGGGATAGTAATGAGTTAGATTCAAGGCTCTTTTCAAACTGGCACTGATTTCCAATCCTCATCTTTACTCCTGATTTTAGATACTTCCCTTATGGCCTTCATCTCAAAAGAGTTTTAACACATTTTCTGCCCCTATTATTGTTGCCCCATTCACCTGTACTATTACTAGATCTGTAAACCTTCCTTCTGTTTTTAGGGTATAATTCTTAGAAATAAACCAGAAAACAAAACATTTACTTTTTAACTCTAAAGGCTAAATATGCAAATAAAATTTGTTTCCATTTCCCTTAGTATTGGTTTAAAAAACCAATAATAGAAATTAAGAGATAGTTAATTTTTCTGTACTTTTACTCTCCCCTGGTATGATCCTTAAATTGGCTGATAGACTGGGCTTTTTATGTCTTAAAGTGCAAGAAAGCCAAACTGATAATTCGAGACCCACCAAAGCAAGGAAAAATATCCTCGATCTTTTAAAAGGAAATCAGTCTAGTGTACATAAAACAGTTGTTATTTCAATTGTAGATGCTAAAGCAAAGTTTAGATTTTGTCTAGTGGCAGTGCAGGGCTTCTGAAGCTTTTTGACTAGAGGAATAACATGGTCAAACTTGCAAATTAATTTGTCAACCAAATAGAGCATAGATTGGAAAGGGTAGAGATTGGATTCAGGGAGACTAATTAGGAGGTCTCATCTCTGATACATCTTTTCTGTGGGATTTTGGGCAAATCACCTAATCTCTGAGTACTCTAGGTAGTTCTCTAAAACTATGAATTCCTGATATGACAATCTACATTGATAAAGGGAATTCAAGGTTTTGTCTCTATCTTTATCTCTATGTTTTGATACCTTTGCAGATGATGATGATGATGATGAAAATAATAACTAACATTTACATAGTGCTTACTACTTGTCAGACAATGTGTTAAATATGTTAAATGTACTAAAGCTTTTAATAATTATTCCCTATTATTCACCTTCAGAGAAAGAGTATAAACAAGCATTGTATGGCCTTATATATATGATTATGTATATATATATGTGTGTGTGTATATGTGAGTATGATTATAGATATTTATACATATGTATGTGAATGTATATATGTATGTATGTATGTATACACACACACACACATATATATATGTGCTTAATTGTAGCCTTTTTTCAGGCTACCAAAGGGAGGAAAGGGGAAAAAAAGAATGAAGCCGAGAACAGAAGAAAACCTACCAGGAAGCAAAGAAAAGATGGGTGACTACGATGTGCAATATTTATTATATAGGACTTTTTTTTTTTTTTTTTTTTTTTTTGCTGAGGCAATTGGGGTTAAGTGACTTGCCCAGGGTCACACAGCTGTTACGTGTCTGAGACCAGATTTGAACTCAGGTCCTCCTGACTTCAGGGCTGGTGCTCTATCCACTGCGCCACCTAGCTGCCCCTATATAGGACTTTTTTAATGGAAATTTATTGTTTCATATTTTGAATCCTCTTTTATGTTCTGCTGTTCACATAATGCTTTTTCAATTTTCTCTTTAAATTATTAATTAATTAATTTAAAAAACAACTATTATCTCATGTGATTTTTACAATAATCCTGGGAGATAGGTAGTTATTCTCATTTTATAGATAAGAAAACTGAAGCAAACAGCAATTAAATCGAGTCACAAAGGTAGTAAGCACCTGAAGCCAAATTTAAACTCAGATCTTCCTGACTTCAGACCTAGTGCTTTATCCATTGTGCCATCTAGCTGAAAGTTTAATCCATATGGGCACTACTGTGATACTGTGACTAAGGCCAATTGCAATCCTTTTGCTACTTAGTTGATGGTCTTTGAAAACTGCCATAAACAAAGAATTCATTACCTTACAACTAATCTGAAGATGAGTAAGAAATTCACTAGGCTGATCTTTTGATTGAAAAGCATGCAATTTATCTCTGGGTCTATATTTTAAATCTTTCAGATCTATTAGAAACTTGCAGAATTTGTGTTCTACTGGCCTTCAAAAATCCAAGATTGAGTCTATGCTACAATGAGGTCTCAGAATAAGACATAAGTGGAAGCTTTGTAGATACATATATACTCACAGAGTGGATGTCATTTGTCTTCATTACCACAACTAGTTTCTCCTTTTAGCTCCTCTTGATTCTTTTCAGCTATTTAGTTATTCATGTACAAATGTTCTATTTTCCAAACTGTCAGGATTCTAATAGCACTGGGGAGTCTCCAAAGGATAATAAAAGTGGTCTATAACATAATAGAAAGACATAGTATAAATAAGGACAATCTTAGAAAGAAGGCTCTAGCATTGAGGAGGAAAAAGAAAGAAACTAGGGCAATCAGGAGGCAGATAAAAGGTAAGAGCATTTCAGGCATGGAGGCAATTAGTAAAAATCACCATTTAGAAATTTAGGATTGTGTGTGAAGAATAGCAAGGAGACCAGTATCATTGGTTTGTGGAATATGTAGAGTGGAGTAAAATGTAAGAATATTGAAAGTAAGAAGTATATAGGTTGTGAAGGGCTTTAAAGGACAGAGGATTTTATAATTGATCCTGGAAGCAATAGGGAGCTGTTGGGGTTTATTGAGTAGTAGAGTGACATGGTCAGACTTGCACTTTAGGAAAATTATTTTGATATAAGTGGAAAATGGACTCAAGTGGGGAAAGATTTCAAGCAGGGAAGTGAACCAGGTTAGTAACATGCAGGACCAACATTTAGGTTTGCTTGTTTGTTTTTAATCCTTTCCCTTGAAGAAGTTCTGATCTATAATTCATTTACATGTCAAAGGACATCATTATGCTTGACCTCTTCCAGAATTGCCCTTTTAATACACCTCCCCTAATTTTTTGGGAAATATATGTTCAGTTTTGTGGGAGTGATAATTTTGGAAAGGTCTGATTTCCTACATATTACATTCCAGTTCTTTCTACTATTTCTCATTGTGGTTGAGAAATACTGCATGATTCCTATTGTTACATGATATATTTTTTCCTGATCTATCTCAAAATTATTGCATTGTCACTGAAATTTTGGAGTTTAATGACAAAATAATTGAGTAAATAAAGTTTGGAATTTATTGCATTTGATAATCTATGAATTCTTTCAACTTATATCTTGATTTCAATAGTTTTATGATTTTTATATGATTTGTTTAAGTAGAATGTTTCCTTCACATTTTTCTGGGGGACCTATATGTTATTTATTTCCATTGTAGAATTCTCAAATCTTTTTCTGGCTATGTTGAGTTTAAATTTTGTTTTTTTGTGTTCTATCTCTATTTTTATCAAGATATTCCAATTCTTTAATGAGTCACTGTTTTATTAATATTCTCTATCTTTTACTTCAAAATATTGAGTCTCACAGCTTTCTTTTCTGTTATTGATTTCAATTCATCTTTTTGATGCCATCTCTTTCTTTCTTTTAAAGACTTTGTTACCCATGTTGAAGCATTTTGAAACATATACATCTAAGCACCTGACCATGTTATTATTTTAACTCTATTATTTGATCTTCAGTTGTTATTGTTGTTTTTAACCCCAATAAAATTTATTCTTTATGTTGAAGTCTTTTTCATTTTATTTACTCACTTCTTTAATAATTCTTTTTTCTTCAAGATGATTTTTCTTATAAAAATCTTTGTTATTGTTCTTTTCCTTTATTTGACAGTATTGTTACTAATTTTGATTTTTTAGAAATAACATTCCACCATCTTTCTAAAGGAGTTAACATCCATTAAGTACAGGTCCTGAGGTACAAATTAAAATGATCCTTAAAGAACCCACTTTCTACGGGGGAATAACAAAATGCACCAAGGCAAGTAAATACAAGGTAAATTGAAGAAAGGAGAAAGAACTGTGGACTGGGGAACAGCTACAAAGATGAGCTCAGTCAATCAGTTAACAAGCATTTATTAAGTATTTTTCCAGGTACTATGCTAGGAGCTGAGGATTTAAAGGAAAAAAAAAAGAAACAATCTCTGCTCTGAAGGAGTTCACATTCTAACAGGAGACACAACATGTCCATACAAAGGCTATATGAATAAAAAAGTACCAAATAAACAAAATCAGATAGTTAAATATAAAGATACCCACTACTTGGGGTGTGGGGGGGAATTAGGAAAGATTTCATGTAGAAGATGATGGATTCCATAATGCAGAGGTGAGGAGGGAGTGCATTCAACCTGTGGAGTGTAGCCAGTGTAAAGGCACAGAGGTAGAAGTTGGGGTATTGTAAGGAAGAGAAAAAAGTCAATTTGTCTGGATGGTAGTGTGGGAAGGGGAATGACGCATAATGATGCTGGAAAGAATGAATGAATGCTTGACCCAAGAAAATCTTAGGTCGAGGTTTTAAAGTGTTTTAAAAGTCAAACAGAAGTTTTTAAAAAAAATTTATCCTAGAGGCAATAAGGAGCCATTGGAGCAGGAGATTAACATGTTCAGATATGTGATTAAGGAAAATTATTTTGATTATTTTGTAATGAAGGATTAGAAGAGAAAGAGTTGAATTAAGGAGACCCAATAAGAAGGTCACTGCAGTTGTCCAGGAGTGAGGTTTCATTCCAGGTGATGGTAGCCTCAGGTAAATAAAGTGGTGGCTGCATAAGCAGAGGGAAGGAGTTAGATGAAGAGATTTGGGGGAGGTAGAACTAGCAAGATCTAGCAACTAATCGACTATGTGATATAAAGAACAGTAAAGAGCTGAGAATAATGTTAAGGTCAGGAACTTGAGAGACTGGAAAACTGAGTGTGCTGTGGACAGAGCGAGGGTATTTTGGTAGAAGAGAAGATACAAGTTGCATCTTTTTTGTGGTTGTTGTTTTCTCCCTCTCTACTTCCCACTTAATAGTATTTGTTTTTTTTTTCAATTAACATGTAAAGATAATTTTCAATATTCCCTTTTATTCACTTTTGAGTTCCAATTTTTCCCACTCTCCAAGATGGCAAGCAATCTGATACACATTCTGCAATCATATTAAATATCTTTTCATATTGGTCATATAAAAGAAGAATCAGGACAAAATATAAAAAACAAAAGAAAGGGAAAAAAAGTGAAAATAGTTTTCTTCAATCTTTATTCAGACTCTAATTCTTTCTCTGGATGTGGATAGTATTTTTCAACATGAGTCTTGGAATTATCTCAGGTAATTGTATTTCTGAGAAGAGATAAGTCTAATAAAGTTGATCATCACACAATGCTGCTGTTATTGTGTACAATGTTCTCCTGGTTCTGCTCACTTCACTCCACATCAGTTTATGGAAGTCTTTTTAAGTTTTTGTGAAATCTGCCTGCTCATCATTTTTCATAACACAATAATATTCCATTACATTCCTGTACCATGATTTGTTCAGCCATCCCCTCTGATTGGTATCCCCTCATTTTCCTAATGCTTTTCCAGCACAAAAAGTTCTGCTATAAATATTTTTATATGTGGATTCTTTCCCCTTCTTTATGATCTCGTTGGGAAACAGAGCTAGTAGTGGTATTGCTGGATCAAAGAGCATCTTTTAAGAGAATAGAAGATGAAAATTCAGTTAAATCTTGAAGAAAGAAAAGTAATCTTTAGAGGCAGAGATGAATGTGTGAGTACATTCCAGACATAATGGAAAAGGAATGTGAATTCATGGAGGCAGATGATATAATTTGTCTAGAACATATTCTACCTAAGGTTTATATTTTTGAATCCAACATTTTCCCTACTGAATTTTATGATTATTGAATTCACCCAAATGTTTCAGTATGTCAACATTTTTTTTCCCTGTCTCTATCATCTACTAGTATAGGCTACCTTTCCTCCACCCTACCTCACCTCTATTTATGCTATATGTAAATCTGATAAGCATTTCACCTACACCTTTATCAAAGTCATCGGAAAAGAGATGATTAATAGCAAAGGGCCAGGTTCAGATTCCTGGGGTTCTTATTCCACTGGATACTTCTTACCAAGCTGACACTGAACCATTAACAACTCTTCTTTGAGGGATGTCATTCAGCAAGTTGTGAATCCTTCCAATTACAATTCCTTCTGCCAGACTTTTCTCTTAACTTTTTCAAGAAAATAGGGGATTAGGGAAAGCCTCCTAGAGAAAGTCACCCAGCTGAAGGAAGATAAAGGCTTTGGCAGAGAGGAGAAAGGAATGTGTGTGGCAGATGACTTGAGAATGCAGAGAAATAGGAGAGTGTGGAAAACTGTCCTGGAAATCAAGAGAGGAAAAAAAGTCAGGAAGGAATGTTAATGTTAAAAAATGATGAGAAATGAAGGAGGTTTTAAGAAAAAGCTTTTGATTTTTTTTCAAAACTGGGCTGTGATTTCATTGTTATAGGAAGCCTATGGAAGCTTATCTCCATCAATCTTTCTCTTCCTCCTTGGACCATACCATTACTATGTGCCTCTCTAATATTTTCATCATATAACATACATTTTATTTATTTGTTTTTGGGTTTTGTTCTCTACTGACTTTTCAGTGAGGAAAATCTGCCAATGAAGATTACCAACTTCTCTGTACTTTGTAGTATTTGATAATTTCCTTCAGGACACTGAGAAGTTAAAGTGATTTTCCCAGGGTTACTCAGCTAGTAGAGGACTTGAATCTAATTCTTCCTAACTTTGAAGCTTGCTTGCATTACACTATTGTCAGAAGTCATTGACATTTTTTGGGGGGGAGAAATTTCAATAAAGTGATGGGATCAGAGGACAGATTGTAATGGTTTAAGAAAGGAAAAAAATGGAAATAACAAAATAAAAAGAGTAGTAAGGGTAGATAAAAAGAGAGATATCAGATGGTATTTTGAAGGAATAGCAAGATCATGTGAAGGATTTTTTTTTGGATGAGGAAGACCTAAACACATTTATAGGCAATGGAGAAGAAGTCATATTGGAAGAGACTGAAGAAGTGAGATTTGATGGTCCTAAGCTTGAGATTAATGTTATGGTGTTGGTGGGCATCCTAAAACTATTCTGCTAGCTAGACTACAGTTCCCCTTCCTTTTTGTCTGTCGAATTTTCACTCATTTTTTAGAAATCTAGAATCTAAAATTCCATGACTCTTTCCCTTCTTCCTTGGGTGTCACAAAGTATTTTGTTCTGTGTCTCTCTAATGCTTTCATCATGCTTGATTGGCATTCCACATTCTAATTGTTTGTGCTAATTGTCTTGTCCCAGGTCTAAGCAGTATGAGGACAGGTACTATATTTGTTTCTCCTATAGCATAAAAACAGTGCTTTTATACACAGAAAGGACATGACAAATGTTTGTTTTTGTTTGAAAAAATACAGTGAGCCAATTTCTGGGTTGGCAGGAAGTCTGAACAAAGATGCTAAGTGCCTCAGGAAGACAAAATGTTGAGGGGCTTTCAAATCATCAATCCATAGAATTAAGGAGGATTCAGAGATCATCTAGTTTGAGCTCTTCATTTTACAAATGAGTAAACTAAGGCCAAGGGAAGGGAAGTTCCTAAAGTCACAAAGCAGTTTAGTAACAAATTGGGACTAGACTCACTAGACTAGACTCCGTTTTTACATTTTTCTCCATATGTAATAAGCAGTCTGACTCAGCCCAATCCCCTGGTAGTTCAGGGTTGTTATTACAAGGAAATGAGACACTTGTAGGTCATTCAACAATTAACAAAAAGAGGTTTACTTAGCCATAGTGTACTCAACAAAGATATTGAAGTTCTTTGGGTAAATATGGCTCCCTTGTTCACCATGTGCAAAGATGCTGGGCATTAGTCAGTTGAGCAGGCTCTGCTGGCCATAGGACAGCCACCAAATTCGAAGGCCATTGACATCATGTGAGGTTTAGATGATCAAGAAGTCATGCTAATACAGTCAGAGGCCACTAAAAAGCTGCATTAATGGAGACATGACTTGAGTTTTTACATCTTTTGGGAAGAATTTCTTATGTTATAGGGAAATAATTAGCCCTGCCTACATAAGTTGGAGTGAAGGGGACCCTGGTAGACAGTGATCCTATCACAGCCCACTGTTTAGTTGCAAAGTTCTGAAGACATTCTAGATCATCTTCCACTATTCAAATGGCTTTAACTGAACAATTCTCATAAAATAAATGTGAGAAGCCTAGCATAGGCGGCAGTTGTGGTGGGAGTGGGAGATTGGGATGGAGGAGAGGAAAAACAAAATTAAATCAACTAAAAAGATAGCAGAAACAAGACAAAATAGCGGGAAAAAAGTAACATTCCCTTGAAGGAGTGGCCAAAAATGTAGAAGAGAATAAATTCCACTCTTTGACTCTCTCCTTGAATGAAATGAGCTCAGATATTAATGATATGTTCAATAGAGTGGGTAATGCTAATTTTTTTAGTTTTTATCAGTAATTCTCCTGTTATAAAAGAGAATGAACAAAAGCAGCACATCAGGACTATAGAGCAGATGATGACATTTTTGACACAATCATATGTTCTTCACTATGAGTCAGGATCATTTATAATGTAATAGCTAAGAAGTCATGGACTCTTGGATGTAACTTGTTCTGGGAACTGAGTTGATGACAAGGCTCACTATCCCCTCTGTTCCTGGTCCATCTGCCCAAACCTCTCTTTCCTTGAGACCCCTATAAAGAAGATGATACCAAATCTTTTCTCTTTTAAGAAAGTCCTGAGAGGCTGCTTGCTCCCTTCTGGAATTTGGATGAGGATGGCCCTTCATCTTCATCCAAGGATTATATTGCTACTTTACTCTATAAGAGATCACTTTCAGATCAATTTATAATCACTATATTTATGTAGAGGTGATTGTACCTCCTCCATATCATTAGAAAGTAGGATACCTCCCAATGATTTTGCCCCATGGTTCTTCAAGCCCTCTATGGGGAAGAGTTGTGTAAACAATAAAAATGAAAAGAGACCTGCCAGTTGAGAAGGACCTGAGCTATTTTTCTAGTGTGTATAAAGTCCCTCAGGTTACTAAAGACATTGAACTCTAAACGATTCTATGTAGGATGTGTAACTATGAAGGACCTGAGAGATTCAGCTGGAACTAAGCAGTCCAATATAATCAGATAATCTCCATGTAGGTCACAATTAAGAAACCATTGGACTGGAGAGACCTCTTTCCTCCTAGAGGGGTCTTGATTTGTAACAGACACAGCTCCCAGGAGGTGGGATGCCGAACCACTAGAGTCAGGGACTTTGTGACAAAAATTGTTGTTTCAAGAGTCCATTTCATCAGTCAGTAATGGCATCCCCATGAGGATGGTACATGAGGTGGAAAATCCACCTCATGTGATATCAGCAAGCCCATTCTCTGACCTACTTTGTGATAATAATGCGGGGGTGGGAGTGAGGAGAAAATAAGGAAGAATGAAATGTACTGTGAGAGTTTTGCTGATGGCTGCCATGCTGGCAGACTTGATTGACAGTTATACCATAACCTGAACAGGTGACTACTGTAGTAAAGAGAAATCTCTTGCCATTATGAGGGATCAGGGAGCCAATATTATTGATTTGCCAGTCATCACATAAGATCATGCCATGTGGTTTTTTTCCTAGAAATGGATTCTCTTATTGACATGAGGAATATTCTTGAGCAGAAGAAGCTTCTTTATCCATGTTAAATAGATCATGTGGTCCCTTGTCCATCACAACACCCATGTTCATTTTGATGATGGACTCACTTCTAAATCTCTTCTTTTTTAATAAGGGCATCAATCTGCTTATTCTGATTATCTGCAGCTCTGTGATGGGCACTGGTATGCCTCAAAAGCAAGGTTATATGGTGAAAAGCTTCATCGATATTCCTTCATTGGCCCTGATACCCAAGGGGAGAATCCTGATTGTCTAGTTCTCTCAGGGTTCCAGACCACTCAGCTAGGATGATAGCAACAGTGCAGATAAAGATATTATTTGCCTCATCCCTCCAGGCCTCTCATGTATTATTCACATAGCTCTCAAGGAGTCTCCCTCAGAATATCCCTTGTTACCAGATTAGTAATCACTTAAGTCCAGTTTTATGTAATCACTTAAGTCCAGTTTTATGTGCCCTCTTATAGAAGGTAAAACAGTTAGTGATCTAGGTCCACTTGCATTCCTTAAGATACAGGTCCTTCTAGGAAGGGACTTATTGAGCTAGTAGAGAAGGTAAGGTCTTGGGTTGGTCTTAATCTGTGAGGGTCACAACCTGTTAATGAAGGACTTAATACCTGAGGGGCTTGAATGAGTTTGATTTTTGAATTTACATTCTACTGAGCATGTCTATGCCCTGCCCATCATGTTAATGGGCCCATTTTTCAGCACACAACTCAGAATAGGCAGCTCTGGATGAAGGGTGATGGCACCACTTTGCAAAATCCATCTAATAGCAACTAGGGGCCAGTAGAAAAGAGTAACTGCTTTAAAAAAGGCATTTATTAAGCACCTACTATGTACCAGGCAGTGTGCTAAGCACTTTACAATTAGTATTTCATTTGATCCTCATAACAATTGTGAGAAATAGCTACTATTATCATCTCCATTTTATAATTAGTAGAGGTCAGATCTAAACACACATCTTTCTGGCTCTAGGCCCAGTGATCTACTCATATTACCTCTCTGCCTTTAGTAACCACTTTTAAAAAATGTTGTTAAAGTGGTTATTATAAAACTTTGAAGCTTCAGAAACTAGTGATTAATCTGAGCACCCCTAGGTGCCTGCCTAAGGCTCTATTTCACCTAGTCTTTGTGGACTGACACATCTAATAACATAGATTTTTGGTTGTAAAGATTTAAGGTGAGAACCAGAGTTATAGCTTGTGATTACTTGTTGAAAGAGGAGACTTGAAGGTGACTAAGTAAATGGGAGCCATCAGTATATCCAGAAAGGAAACACATGTTTCCAGAACCCCAAAGGTCTAATGATCATGTAGGTTTCCTTTTTAGATTGTAGGGAAATAATCATCAGTAGCTTATTATAAAGTTGGCTGATCAGTCTGAATCCTGTATTTTCTTAGGGTTGATCTCCTTCATGTCCTTTTTGTGGACCACTATCTGATAAAGGGCTTCAGCCATTGTGATCGTTTCCAATTAGATCAACATTATATCATAAATATAGTAGTGTATATTGAGGTGTCAAATAAATAGCCCCACTACTCCAAAAATGAGGTCCAAGACATATTAAAATGTAATAGAGAAATAAGTAGCAAAATAAATAACGTAACAAAACACAGATAATGTTAATTTGTAGTTTTCTAAGACAAGTTGAAGCCTGGCCATGATCCTAAATTATAGCTTAAAGGCCCTGATTCTGCTTGTTTGATAGCACAGGAATACATAAATTTACCTTAGGAAAAGATGACTTCTTTCAGTCTGCTCACCAGACTGGGGATGGCAGTATGAGGGACAGTTCAATTTGCCTTGGGGCAGGATGGTTAAAGCACACTCTGGACTTCTTATTAGTTGATAGAGAACTATTCCTGACTAATCTCAGCCATAGGAACAGAGAAAAAGTATTAGCTAGGTCAATTACTCTATACTACTTAGTTTGGGCCTGAGATATCTCGTCTACCACGTTGATAAAGTCAACTGCAACAGTGGTGGACATGACAATTTTGTTTAGCTCCTTTTAGTCCAATTTAAATACCATCACTGGCTTGTACTCCAAATTCATTTAAAGTCCCCCAATATGATAGAAACTTCACTCCAGTGTTCAGTAGCCTCTTGTAATTCTTTATACCTTCCTCTACTTTTTAGGTCATCACCCTTAAGACACATGGCCTCCTGATTACTCAACAACCTACAGTTAGGTCATCCAAGTTTCAGGGGAAATTTGGCTTTGACTCTAGAGGCAGATGTAGAGTCTCCTCCTATTATTCACAGAGCACCTATTTATACAGATAGCTTTATTTACTCCAATAACTGCTGCTAGTTCTAGTCTCCTGGTGAAATTTCACCAATTGATCCAGCCTGATCTATACCTATATATGGTTGTGTGGTAGGGAAGACTCATAACAGGAAGCTGGATGACTCAATGGATAGAGTTGGTGTCAAATAAATACGAGTTTAAATTCAAACTTAGACCCAAACTATATGTGACTTTGGGCAAGAATTTCTGCTTGCCTCAATTCTCTCAAATGCTAAAACAGTGCATACCTTCTAAAGTTGTGGGGCTCTAATTAAATATTGGCAAAGTGCCTGGCATATAGTAGATGCTATGTAAATATTGGCTATTATCACTATCAAACTAAAGCTAAATGCCATTTGGGTAAGGCTTCACTTAGAAGGCAAGATCTAATTGCCTGAAGACAATTAACTAGTCATAGGGCATGGCAACCAAATTAGCCCCACTGCCTTCCCATTCAATCTATCAAATTAATTTACTTTAGAAACTTTACCCCTGGGTTTTTCGTTTGTTTGTTTTTTATTTGTTTTGGGTTTTCTTTGGTTGTTGTTCAGTTGTTTCAATTGTGTCCTTCATGATCCTATTTTGGGTTTTTCTTGAGAAAGAGACTGGAGTAGTTTGCCATTTCCTTCTGTGGATCATTTTGCTGATGAGGAACTAAGGCAATAAGGGTTAAGTGATTTCCTCAGGGTGACCCTGCAAATAAGTCTCCAAGTCCAAATTTGAACTCAGGTCTTCCTGCCCATAGGCCTAGCATTCTATCCATTGCATCACTTAGCTACCCAACATCAACACTAACAACATGCTTTTTTTGCTTTTATCTTATTGCTTTGATTTGAGGAGGGATCTGTAGGAAATTGCACATTTTTCTAAGTCAATTATTTCCTGTGACTTGTCAGTCCTCAACCCCATCAACAGAGCCCCTTCTACTTGTGGCATTACTTGTTCTATTAGTTGCCCTTGAGCTTTTTTGATTGTTCCTTTTTTAAAAATAATTAAATTTTTTTTCTTCTTATATTTTATTCCTCCCATTACACGTACAATATGTTATCATTTATTTAATATGCATATTTAAAGTTTTGAGTTCCAGATTCTATCCTTCCCTTTTTTTTCTCTCCCCCTTCCTGAGACACCAACCAGTCTTGGTATAGGCTATTCCATGTGCTATCATGTAAATCATATTTCTATATTAGTCATCTTATGAAAGAAAACTTGAACAAAACAAAAGAAAGTAAGAAAGAAAGAAAAGGAAAGAAAGTGAAAAACAGTTCACATTTCAGTCTGCATTCAGATGCCATGAGCTCTTTCTCTGGAGTCAGATAGCATTTTTCATCATGATCCTTTTGGGACTGTCTTGGATCATTGTATTGCTGAGAACAGCTGTCATACACAGTTGTTCATCATACAGTGTTGCTATTCCTGTGTACAGTGTTCCGGTCATGCTGCCTTCATTCTGCATTAATTCACATAAGTCTTTCTAGATTTTTCTGAAATCATCTTGATTATCATTTCTTATAGCACAATTATATTCCATTACAGTCATACACCACAGCTTGTCTAGTCATTGTCCACTTTATGGACATGCCCTCAATTTCTAATTCTTAACCACCATAAAAAGAGCTGGTTTAAATAGGATTGTTCTTAAAATTCAAGAGCTCTGCTTCTAGTTCCTAAATGAGCTGGGATTTCATTTTTTGCTTTCATTCTTATTATAGTGGTAGTCCAAGTTTTGTGATGACAATCAGTGAATGCTGGTTCTGCTGATTTTTTTTTTTGGCCTTTTCTTTCAGCATCTTTCAGCACCTATTGAACTTTTGCGTCAGTAGAGGCCAGATCTTTGTTTCAAAAAGTGAATTTTCCATACAGCCCAGAAGGGCCCCCCAGAAGGGGATCATTCTACCATCCTGTTCTTTGTATTTGTATTATTCTTCCCCCTTTCAATCATGATGTGAGCCACAATTCCATTTCATTACCATTGCTATATCATTGGTAATAAATAGGCAGACCTAACAATCTGATAACCCTTGTGATTTAGGTTCAAAACTGAAATGAAATGAGGCAGTGAGCAAAAAGAGATTCACTTAGTCATAGCATAAAAAAAAGAAACTCAACAGGAATACCATGGCACTTAGCTTGTGATGTTGCTTAGACAGTTCTGCCATTTTCTAGTTATAGGACCTTGGGCAAGGATCTTCAATTTGCTGAGCCCTCAGTTTTCTCATCCCTAAAAGGGAAAGGAAAATAATAGTTTTGCTCCTTATTTTAGTAGGTTGTTGTGAGAATCCAATAAAATAGTCTATGTAACCTGATTTATAAATGTGAATGGAAGCTTTCATTATTGCTGTTATTATTATGTCTTATTAACCTTCACTTAAAGCTAAGAGCTGAAATATAGTGCTTAGTTCTTGAGTTTGAGCTTCTGATTTCTATGTTGACCTCGAGGTAGATGAAGTATTCTAAGCTGGAATCAGTGTTCACTAGAGACATAACATATCCTGCCTCAACCTTTGTTGTAGTTGTTGTTAGTCTTTGGATTGTTTGTGATTTGGTTGGCTTCTGATAGGGGAGAACAACAACACCATGTTCAATGGAAGGCTTGGTTGAAATGAATTGGGATTCATAGCTCACAGGACATTGAAATTCACAGAATTCTTGTTAGATGAATGATTATTTAACACTCTATTCCACTATTGTTACTGTTTTTTGGTAGTTGAGGAATCTAAAACCAGGGAAAAAATTTAAATCTCTCCCCATGAAATTAGTGACATATTTAGGGCTCACGTTCATATTTACTAACTTCTGCTTGCCTTGTATTTCCATTTCATTGTATCTGCTTTTCAGGTAGCATCTATATAGTACAGGGCTTTGCATGTTGTAAGGGCTTAATCAACATCTTATTCATTCATATACTTGCTTCTGTTCTTGAAAGGATAAGGGCTTCTTAAAATTATAGGACATGAAACCTAGAATTTAGAGTGCTAGATATGGAAGGAATCACAGATATTGTCTAGTCCAATTATCTCATTTTATAAAGAAGGAGTTTAGTCTCCGAGTGGTGAAGAACTTTGCCCAACATCTCATTTACCTAATTAGTGGCAGAGGTAGGGCTAGAGTTTAGTTGTTTTAACTTCCCAGTTTTATTATGCCATGGTGTGATTGAACAAATCACACTTCTTTGTATATTTATTTATTTATACATGCATACATTCATTGAGAAGACTTAGAAGGACCTTTCCTTTTCTTTCTTTTACTTCTCTCCTTGACAACTGTATCCAGTTGTCAATCTAAAGACTCTATCACTCAGGGACTGGTTTCTATTGGGGCAAAAGGCATATAAAGGCAGTTTATAGCCAGGACATCAAACTGCTATTAAATATCATTTGCTTCTGACTTGTATGTCTTACTTTCCATTTATTTCTTTTTTGATTCACTCAACACTTAATGATCTTCTGAATTAAGACTATATGCCCAGATGCTGTACTGTTTTATTGATTTAAGGTTCCTCCCTCCAAACCCCTTTCCTAGTTTCTAGTCTGCCCACCTGGCTCTTATTGTTCTTTCATTCTCAAAGAGGACTAATAACATCAGGAGGGAAATGTCTTGACTTTCAAGTGGTTGTAGGTGAGGCAGAGCAATGCAAAGTCATTAGCCTTGCTCTCTCCTCCAACTCATTGAAATCCAGTGAGAAAACAAAAGTCAAGGTCATTGGTGAGAGCCCAAGATGCAGTGGATGACTTTGGCCTTTCTAAATTAAGGTCTTTTCCAGATCTCAGTTTGTCTGAGAGTCTTAGAGTCAATAGAGAATTACTGAAGTTTCCAGGATAGGGAATTGACACTGTCAGAGTTTTTGGAAAATCAGTTTGGTAGCAGTGTGGAGGATGAGTTGGAGACAGGAAGGGAATGAGACAGGGAGATGATTAGGAGGCTATTGCAATAGTCCAGGTAAGGCATGAGGAAGGACTGAACTAGGGTGGTGGCCCTGTGGGAGGAGAAGGGGGTACATAGGAAAGATATGAAGGTAGAAACAAGATTTGACAATGAATGGAAGATGAAAATATGAGCTGAAGGAGAGTGAAAAGTTAGAGATGACACTGAAGTTCTGAACATGGATGATTAGAAGGATTGTGTTATCCTTACCAGTAATAAGGAAGTTTGGAAAAAGGATGAGTTTGGGTAGGGGGGAAGGTCATGTAAACATTTTTTGAAATTTGTCATAATTTATTGGTGCCTGCTCATCCTATGCAACTTATATAAATGTGAGTTTTATCATCCCTCGAGGCAGCATTCCAGTGCCCCCTTCTCTGATAGCCAGAAGGGATTTTTCATTGCTCTGAATCCAAGCAATATTAAAAGGTTTATACTATAAAAATCAGGGGACTTGGAGTCAGAAAAACTAACTCTGACACCCTGCTAGCTATATAACCTTGGGCAAAATACTTCATCTCTCTAAATTTCAATATCCAAATCTGCAAAATGGCATAATAATGAGTATATATGTGCGTGTGTGGCTGAAATGAGATGAGGTATACATTGCTTTCTAAATAGTTAAGTAAGTGTTGTGTAAATGTTGGTTATTTTTACTATTAATTCCACTCATTTTATAGGCAAATTGGTGGAGTAATGGATAGATCATTGGACCTGGAGTCAGGAAGACCTCACTATAGCTTCAGACACTTATTACCTGTCTAATCCTAAGCAAATCACTTAACCTCAGTTTGCCTTAATTTCCCATCTATCAAGTGGAGATAATAACAATACTTAACTTAAAGGATTATTATGAGCATAAAATGAGATCATATTTGTAAAATACTTTGCAAACCTTACGATACCATATAAAGCTAACTGTCATATCCCAATTTTGCTTTGTTAGATGATGTAACATGATATATTTGAAAATGGGGCCCAGTGACAAGGATAATAAATGTTTAACAACAGGAATTTGGGGGGGGAGTACCCACAATATGCTTTTTCCCCTCAATAGTATTTTATTTTTCCAAATACATGTAAAGATGATTTCCAACATTCAAAGAAACCCTGGTCTAGAATCAAAGTTCCCTCCTGGGAGCTCTTGTTGACTTTCTGATTTCCTGATCTCTGGACCTGGCCTGCCTAAATAACTTGTTAGACCTCTGTCTGCCTATTTCTAAGCTGAAATTAGCCTGCTGTCACTCATACTCTGGAGCTGAGGCAGTATGCTTAGTACAGTGTATTGGCTCTGGAGGTAGAACCTCTGAGGTCTACTAATGGTGGGCTACGTGACATGGGGCAAATCATAACACCTCCCTTTCATCATCTATAAAATGAGGGGAATGGACTAGATGATCTCAGATCTTTTCCAGCTCTAGACTTAAGTCTCAAACTATTTTTTTTTAACATGAATGATTTGGGGATGGGGGTGAGGGGTGGGGAGAGCAACCAAACCTGAAGACTTGAAAAAAAAAATCCAGCCATGTTTACATTTTGCTTTGCAACTGCCTCATAGAGTGAATAAATAAAATGTTTGAAACCCTCATTCTTTTTGCATTTCTCTGTTCTGAGGTGATAGTAACTTGAAGTGACTTGACAGAGAGAGAAATTGAGGCAAACTGAGGTTAAGTGATTTGCTTAGGATTAGGCAGGTAATAAGTGTCTGAAGCTATAGTGAGGTCTTCCTGACTCCAGGTCTAATGATCTATCCATTGCTTCACCAATCCAGTCATGTTTACATTTTGCTTTGCAATTGCCTCATAGGGTGAATAAATAAAATGTTTGAGATGCCCATTCTTTTTGTATTTCTCTGTTCTGGGGTAATAGAAGATGGTTATAAGCAAAGGGAATAGGAAGGAAAAAAGAAATACTAAGGATTTGGGGTTGCAAGTTAAAATAGTGAAGACCACTGGAGTCAGAAAGCAGAGGATCATGGTTTAGATCCAGAAGGGACATCAAAGCAATCTACTCTAACTACATAATTGAGGAAAATAAAACCTAGTGACAAGGGTGTGCTAGTAAGCATTTTTCTACTCACTTTCTGGAGGAAAAAAAAAGTCCCCATAACTCACTTTTAACTTTAACATGAATTAGTAACATTTTCTTTAGACAATCAACAAAACAATAAATGAAACTTTTGCCGATTTCCTAGGTGTATGTTGACAATGAAAACTTCACACTTAGTTTAGCTGGTTGGAGTTGGGGTACCCTTGCGGAAGTGGTTAAATGATTTGCTGAAAGTTCCATGGCTAGTCAGCCTTCCAGATTTTGTCCTGGTTCATACGCTTCTATGACCATAGATGCTGAAATTGGATCTTAAATTACCTTTTCAGTAGGATGAATGGGCTGGCTTAGATGGCTTCCAAGACATCTCACGGACCAAAAAGTCTGTAGTTCTTGGATTCTCACTTTCCATGTTTCTTCCTCCATCCTTCACTCTCTTTACTCTGACTTGCTGTATTCTGTGTTCTGGGGCCCCTGCCAGCTCTGACATTCTGTGGTTCCATGACTCTGTAGTGTGGGAAGGCCTATCTGTGCCCTGCAGATAAGACCCTAAAAGTTTAAAACATCTACAAGAAGTGCTTCAGGCATCCCTCACAGCTTGGGCTTCATGGGTGGGGGGCTCCACTCTGCTCAGAGCCCTTGCCTTTCTCTCCCTGGGAAAGTCAGCCTCCTCATCCCTTCCCTGCCTCTCTCCGACTTGGAAGCCACAGATGGAACTGCATTTTCTTCCTACTGCTGGTTGACTCATCAGGCTTGCCATGGGATGTGGATGCCCAGCAGCCCCTGGGACCTGAGTGAACCCCGGCTCTTCTGCCTGGCATTTCTCCTCCCTCCTCCCCCACCACTTTGGAAAGTGAAGAAGAGTCTGAGGGACAAGTGCATTCATCCTGTTCTATTGTAAACCAGCAAGTTTTGCGACATGAACTTCTTAGATAAAAGCACCTTTTGTACTGTATTAATGTAAAAGTTTCATTTAAAAGACACCAGCTGTGGTCCTAGTCAGGTTTATTCATTTGGGACCTTTACAGGGTCAACTTAATACTTGACTACTGCTTATTATCCCATCAGTCTTCAGGGACAACCCATGATCTAATTGCCCAGCATTTATGTTGCTTGGCAACCATAAATAGAGAATAATAATCCTTAAAGGAACAGTGTAGAATTTCATGCCCCTGCAGTGAAGTACACTTCATTTCCCAGAACACCCTGTGTTTTTTAATTCAGTGAATAAAAATGTGTAATGAATAATTAATTATGTGCTTGGAGGCACAATAGCTACCTACTTTTGAATATTCATCAGTAGCATTATTAATTCACTAGAAATCCCAAGGAGCAATGGGGTAAGCTTTTAGCTTAGCTGGAGGACTTAAAAGATAATTCTTTGCTACGTGAACAAACTTTTTTAAGCAGACTTTTCTGGGGAGACGACTTCTGTTTAATTTTCCTTTTTTTCAATGTTCACTGCAGCATGCTTGTCCACTTCATACATTAGAAAAGGCAGAGGGAGGGTTAGCTTTCTGGTTTAGGAGAGAAGGACTGAGTGACATTCACTTTCAGGAAAAGAGAAAAAAAGAGATCGTGATGTTTTGGGCAGTCATGCCATTGGAGCTCTTCTGAGAGAGATGCTAGAGAGATGCTAGCAAGAGAAACGACCTTACCGTCTCTGCTTTCATGGGACATTAGCATTTTGGAGCCATAGAATGTCAGACTTGGAAGGGATCTTTGAGTCACAGCCCCACAGAATATCAGAGCTAACAGGGATCTTAGAAGAGCAGAACATAGAATGGAAGAAAAGCAGTTGGTTCTTCATGCTCTGTGATGAAGGCCTGCCAATGTTTGCTTTCACTGCTATTTTTTCCTTCTATTTGGTCAGCTAAGGCCTTTCTTATTCCAGCCAATGTGATTTTTTTGTTTTGTTTTTACAAAGTTAATGTGAATAGCACTTTCTTATGAATGCTTAACACTTTAAAATTAATATTTGTGCTTTATTTGGCTTCATGGTTCAGGTTAGGGCAAAAACCCAGGTTTGAGGATGTATAGAAATTTGGTACTGGGGAAGCTAGTATGATCAGGAGTGTTATTACTATGTAGTGCAGCAAGTAGGCAACACATGCACATATATGCATAAGTATACTCTATGGAAATACAAACGAAATTTTGTCACACACAGGGCCAGGATTACTTATATGACAGAGACATGTACTATGGCAAAGATCTTGTTGCAAATACATTTTTAGAGAACCAAGGTGGCAAATTTCATATCTTAAAAATGGACGTGATTGAGAGCAGATAATCAATACCAGATATGGAAGGTATCAATCCCAATCAGAACCAAATGTTATGGGGAAATTCCTCAGGGGTTAGTGGATGCCAGATTATAGGTGGGAGTTTCCTAATTGGGGAATGGAGGATCTCAGAAATGGGTATTGGCCCACACACGTGATAGTTGACATGGAACCTTGTCCAATCAAGGACTGCAATTGCTTACATGTTTGATGGAAGGTCGTAATGAGTCAGGACTGTGAAAAGTACAGGCTCTTTGTACATATTGCAGTCCTATTACTTATAACTACAACGTAAAACACTCTATTTCAAATATCATAATTATCCCAATGTACTTACATTGTTCTTTTTAATGGCACTGGGAGGTAGGTAAGACAGGGACTGTTAGTTTTATTTAAGGGTCTCAAGGGTCTTTATGAGAATTAATTGAGGGAAATTGAGAATGGTTAGATATAAATACCAGTTCCCAAAGTTTTTGATTTCAGGAATCCTTTACACTCTTAAAAATTGAGGACTCTGTTACATTCTTAAAAGTACTTCAGACTCCAAAGACCTTTTGTTTATGGATGTTTCATCTATCAATATTTACCATATTAGAAATTGTGATTTAAATTTTTTTACTGATTTATTTTAAATAAAAATAAGCCTATTATATATTAACATAAATGTGTATGAAAAATATATTTTCAAAAACAAAAAATTAGTGAGAAGAGTAGCATTGTTTTACGTATTTTTGCAAATCTCTTTTAATATCTGGCAGATAGCTGGATTTTCATGTCTGTTTCTGCATACAATCTGTTGTGATAATATGTTTTAGTTGAGGTGTATGAAGGGAATCCAGCCTCACATAGATAGTTGAAAAAAGGAGGAGGAAAATAACATTTTAGTATTATTTTTTAAATAGTTTTGACCTTTCAGACCTTGGGGAGGTGTGAGGGTTTTTTGACCACATTTTGAGAACCACTGTCCTAAGCGAAACCTTGGGGGAGGTGAGTTGCTGATTGCTATTTTTAAATATTAGAAGATTATTGAGTGATAGAAGGATTAAACTTATTCTGTTTGGCCTGAGAACAGAATTAAGAGTAGAATTTGGATAGAAGTTGCAGAAAGACAGATTTAGCCTTGACATAAGGAAAAAGTCTGTTCATTAATTATAGCTTAATTATTATATTAATTATTAGCTTTCCCAAAGTATAATGGGTTTCTTGGCAGGTTGTGAGATCCCCATCAGAAGAGATCTTCTAACAAAAGCTGGTTGAATGCTTGTTGGGGATGTGGTAGAGGGAATTCTTGTGCAGATGTGAATTAGAGTAGATAGGATCTAGGTTCCTTCCTTCTTCAAGATGCTCTGATTTTTAAATAGTAGAAAAATGACAATCCCTCTTCCTCTTCACATACATAGCAAGTTAATTGTTCATCTTTCATTCTTGAAGACCTATTACATCTGAAGGGTAATGCCTTAACTTGCAAGTGCATTGGATTTAAGTGAGGTGGGGCTGTGCAAAGTCATCAGCTTCACTTTCTCCTCCAGAGTCATTTGGAATCCAGTGGTAAGACTCAGGTGATAATGACTAGTGATGGCCTTAGATGTAGTAATAATTAAGGAGTGGAATTCCAACCTAGGTTCTCTTAGTTCTGTGTTCAACATTCTTTCCACTATGGTTCTCTTCTTCTTTTTTGGCAGAGCCCTAATAGTAAACACATAACAGATTAATTAATAGTTTTGTTTACCAATTGAAACTTTTGTACAACTTATTGTAAAGTAGGGTATAAGGTCTCTAGAATTATTCATTGTAGGGATTTACATCTAGAAGTGTTCATTAGATTATCTCTTAATTTAGGTTGATATTAAAAGTACTATTTATATTTACCTTTCTCTCTTGGTAGTATAAAGTTGTACTAATAATTACAATAACAGAGTGAGTTCTGAAACCCGTCAGCCTACTGAGTCGAGCTAGTTTTTGTTTTTTTTTTTCCCTCATTTTCTTCTGTTCAAATGAGAGCATAGATAAGTTATGAATAATGAATAAGAAGATAAGAAAACTGAAACTGGGAAAACAATTTACTGCAAAATATTTGCATATTTTATTAAAAGAAACTGTGCATAAAGCCCACAACAGGGTAGGATGATTTGTATTTTGATTTGATTTGTATACATTGTCCTTTTGGGAGGAGTGATGCAAGATACTCATCACTGCATGACTATGTTTTCTTTTTTTTCCAGTTGTGGATTCTTTATTTTTTTTTCCTTTTGTGGTGAGTCTCTTGAATTTTGGATTAGTTGGTCCCTGATAAGGATTCCAGAGACAGTTTTGTAACATGTGGAATTTGGAAATTCTCTTCTGAGGAAGAATGAAGAAATCTTTTTAGTGATTAGTGCTTTCCTAGAGGCTTGGCCATGGCTATCTCTTCCAGACTGTTGATCCAGTTGGATCCAGATTAAAATGGTACATCTTCTGCATTGGTGAGGACAGCAATGATAAAGTGGCACAGATCAGTGTTCTAAGCTCTAACTGCTAACAATTTGGTTAGAACAAGGAGAAATCAGTCAGATTATAGAGGTTGAAGGGGCAGTAATCACCCCAAGTCCTGTACTCTGGGGTAGTATCTGGGGATATGCCCAACTGCCCATTAGACAGATAAGATTGGATATCCTGAACATATATGAAATTTAATATATCCAAAACTGAACTCATAATCTTTTCTCCTGAGCCCTCCCTTCTTCTAAGTTTTTCTATTACTTTCAAGGACACTACCATCCTTTCAGTCCCCCAGGCTCACAATCTAGTTATTATCTCTGATTTTTCATTATCTTTTACCCTTCATGTCCATATCCATTGCCATCTATTGCCAAGGTCTGTCAATTTTGCTTTTGTAACATTTCTCAAATATATTCCCTTTTCTCCTTTGATAAGCTACTACTTTGGTCCAGACCTTCATCTCCTTACACCTGAACTATTGCGCTTTCTTGTTCATTGGTCTGCCTACCCCAAGTCTCTCCCCTCTCCAGCCATCCTCCACAACTTACACATTCTTTTGTACTATTTGTTTCAGTAAAACTAGTCTTCTTGATGCTTTTTAACAAGACTTCATTTCTGGACTTTGGACATTTTTTCTTGGTTGCTCTTCATGCATCTCCCTCCTATCTACTCCCTGGCTTTCCTGGTCTCCTTCAAGTCCCAGCTAAAAGCAAGTCCCAGCTTTTAATAAGAAGCCTTTTCCAATCCCTATGTTTATTATTTCCTATTTATCCTTATATATCTTGTTTATACAGTTGTTTACATGTTGTCTCATCCATTGCATAGTGAGTTCCTAGAGAGCAGGAATTGTTATTGCCTGTTTTAGTGCCCTCTCTAGCACTCAGTAGGTGATTATTAAATGCTTATTGGGGCAGCTAAATAGGACAGTAGATGAAGCACTGCACCTAGAGTCAGGAGGACCTGAATTCAAAACTGTCCTCAGGCTCTTGACACTTACCAACTGTATGAACCTGGGCAAGTCACTTAACTCTGCTTCACGTTTAAAAAAAAAGAGAGAGATAAATGTTATTGACTAACTGATTGGACTTCTCAATAATGACTCACAAAAAGAATGGATATGGAAGGAAGTAGAAATTTCTTCAACCCATGCCAGAAATGATCTAATATCTTTATATGCAAAATTAATCTGTAGACTCCTATGTTTCTCCGCTACTAAAGCCAAGGGATGAAATTGCCTTTCTCCATTTCCTCCAACTAAAATTCCTCCCTAAATCCACCATATTTTGCCAGCATTAATCTGATCATTTGTGTCATATTGCACTTTAATGAGAACCTTGATTTTCATTTTCATTTTATTTCACCTGGTTACCATTGTTGGGAGAATGGCAAGGAGAAAGAGAGTAGTTACCATCATTTTCCCTCCATTTCCTTCATTCCAGAAATGATCCTTTGTCCTCTTGAAATAGCTTTGGTTCAGTCTTACAATAATAAATTCACCACTAAATATAACCTTCCAGAAACCAGAGACAGGAAGTAAAGCATTCATGCAATTTGCACCTATTTGACTTACATTCAATTCAACAAATTTCTCTGGTGATTTCAAGCTGACAAAGGCTTTCCTCATAACAACAAATATTTATTAAACATTTATTATGTGTAAGACCCTCAGTTAGGTTTAGGGGAATACAAAGACACAGATTCTATCCTCAAAGGGTTTATAGTCTGGTAGGAGAAGAGAAGACTGTAATACAAAATAGAACACAAGTGCATTTGTAGGGAGTCTGAAAGGGACAAAGTGTTACGAGGATTTCTCTGAAGAAAAGTCACTTAGCTGGTGCTAGCAGAGAAAATTTCATGGAGGAGTGGCAATGCAGTTAGGTCTTGAAGGATTGCTAGGATTTTAGTAGGATGGTATTAACAGGGGGCCAAAGGTCTAGTGTCTAGGAGAGCAAAGAGAAATATCTGGGTATTAGATGTGGAATGCTGGAGAAACTGAGACAAGACAGAGATTAGAGGTTTTTAATATTTTAATAGTGGAGAAGTTGGACTGGTGGCCATACTAGCCATAATCATAGCCAGCCGGTTGGATCAGACTCATGTCTCAAAGCATCCAGCTTTTAATTGTCTTCCTTCAATCCTCAATCATCTCCAGACTATACTCCTAACTCTCCAGGTCTTTTTCTACAACACCCCCCATGAGAATTCTTTCATCCCAACTCTTTCTTCCTCTCCATCTAGAGGCCAGGGACTCTCTTTCTGTTTAATTGTATTTATGTTCCTGTATACTCTCAGCACAGTTCCTGGCTCCTGCTAATTTGGCAAATGCTTATGGACTTGCCTTAGTTACGTGAGTTTCTGGGAAATAGTCCCTGTGTTTGTTTGGGAGTGACCGAGAGGCTATCATGAGGAGCCCAGGGAGAGCAGGGCCCTGAGAGCATGGCCTGAGAGGGGGAGAGCAGCTCTGGGAGGGAGCCCTGCCAAGGCGGGCCCACATGCATGGAGTAGAGAGAGGGGTGCTTGAGGGACAGAGGAAAGAGGGGCAGCTGGCCATGGATGGGGTGAAGCCCAATCAGGCTCCACAGTGTCAGTGGCTGGCTGCTTCATCCATTGAGACAGATGGGACAGGAGAGGCTGAATCAGGGGGTGTGTCCGATTGATGGTGAACTTGCCCCTGACTGAGAATTCATGCAGATGGTGAAGTGCCTCTTTCCTCTTCCTATTTCCCTTTTTGTCTGAAATAATGGATGTCTGATTTGGAGGGCTTTTTTCTGTTCTTTATAATAGTTTACTTGCTGTTTTAATTAGTATGTTAGCTAGCCAGTTTAGATAAAGATAAAAGATTCTAGCTTCTTGGTGGTGTGCTTCATTATCAACAAAGGGAGGTGGAGAGAAAGTCACCAGTGACTAGTGTGTGAGATATATATATATATATGTATATATATATATAGTGTGTATATATACACAGATATATACATACTTACACGCATGCATATATACATATACATATAAAAAGATCACAGGCTTTTAAGCCCTCAAACTAAGGTGCTAGGCTTCTATTTTAGATGGGGCTTGGTAATAAAAGTAATCGTAATGATAATGATTTGTAAATTTTTATAAACATTTCAAAGCAGATACAGCTGGATTTCAGATTTTTTTTTTGTCCTGAGGTACCATTGCTGTATGGTAGAGGCTGAATTATCGGGTAAAATTGTCTCCCCCACAATTTCTTCCCCTCCTCTTTTCCCCGGAGTGGTAAAGGCCCATGTCTAGAAAGTGAAAACTGCCTAATGAAAGAGTAAAGGGAATATTATCTGGACCCAGCTGCTAATGCCCACATTCCAAAGGTGGGTGCCAGAAGAAGGAGTATCTATCTCTTATTTTTATTGTCACCTTTACCTTCCAAATTTAGACAGTACTAGAGATGAAATAAATGAGTGGATTTTATTACATTCCTACCTTAAATTTCCAATCTGACAATTAAATAATTTGTCACAGCAGCTAATCTCAAGGGTTGGACAAGAAAGTTATCAAAAAGGAAAAAAAAAGCCAAAGGACCTACCTTAAGCAACAAGGAAAGCAAGAATGATTTTGCGGTGAGCTTCAGAAAGTATTCTAGATCTCTGTTTCTACCAGTTCTGTTCAATACTTGTGGATCCAGGCATTTTCTCTGACTGCCCCCCCACCCCCCATGCCTTTAATGTTCTTCTGCATTTCTACCTTCTGGTTTCTGTGGCTTACTTCAAGTTCCAACTAAAATTCTCTCTTCTAAAGGAAGCTTTTCTCAATGTTTTTTAATTCTACTAGTTTCCTTTTTAAATTATTTCCTACTTATTCAGTACATATTTGTTGACTTGCTATCTCTTCCGTTAGACTGTGAGCTCCTCGAAGGCAAGAAATTGTTTTTTGTCTATTTTTGTATTCCACGTGTTTAGCATAGTGCCTGGCACGTAGTAGGCATTTAATCAATATTTATTGACTGACAACCATATAGTATAAGTTGGGCACTGTTCTAAAGGAGAAAGTGAAAAACAGGCTAAGTATTTCTACTCTGTAGGTTACAAGGGGGGGGGGGGAGTATTCAAAAAAGAATGAGAGAAATTCTTTAAAAAGAAAAAAAATATGTAAAAAGATAGGTGAGAATTCTCACCTGTATCAGGTTGGAAGGTATAAAAATGTGGTACAGAAAACAAAACAGTAGGATCACTGAACACTGAGAGCTCTGGAATAGGCATTTTCTGTAAAGAGTAGTAAGATGGTGAGAGGGACCATATGTGCAGAAAGCATTCTTGTGCTCTGAGGACTCCTGATCTGGATTCATGGGAAGAATTAGAAGTGACTCACTGCAAGTGATATTGTCCAATAATGATGGAAGGGAGAAAAGAACAGTGGTAGTTGTTGACTCCCTGCTGAGGGAAGATACTTAAGCAGCTATCTGTTTGCTTGGAGTCAGAATAATTCCTAATTTTAATGGAATTTTAAGGTTTGCAAAGCACTTTATTCAACATTAGCCCTGTGAGGTAGGTTAGTGAGAGGATGATTAGCCCCATTTTAAATATGAAGAAATCTCAGAGAGGTAAAGTTACTTGTCCATGATCACAACACTCGTAAGAGTTTGAAGTGAGATTTAAAAGTAGATCTTCAGATACCAAGTCTGTATGTATACTCTAGCTACTACTTGAGCCCCATACACAAAACACTTGTGTTCTATCCCTTATTAAGTATGTGGTCTTGAGGAAGGGATGTCATTTCATCTCTCTTCATCATTTCCCACTAGTTACTCTGCACGCTTTTGACAATACTAATTTTCCCTGGATAAACTCATCATCAGGAATCTCATCAGCATAGACATTCCTTCAGCTTTGGTACTCAGTACTCCCTTAACTGTCTCTCCTTTCTGTTTGGAGCCTTAGAAGGGAGAATAAAAACCACCTCCCAGAGCCTCCCTTTATCCAAGAAGAGGGTGGGACATACTTTTCAGCTTCCTTTCCTATATTGTTTTTGTCCATTGTAAGCTCTTTGAGGTTCCAGGGCTTTCTCATTCTCATTTATATTTCCAGCATTGTTTATCTACAGTGCCTGGCACCTAGTAGGGTGCTTAATAAATGTTTGGTCACCATGATTCTGAGCCAGACTCAGCTGTAAAATGCAGGGGAAAAAACACACACCTCTTCCTAGATCAAGGCTATTGTGATGGCAAGTAAAATGTATTTTTAAACCATAGAAAAATTATAAAATGTATTTTGTAAATCATAAAGAATTATAAAAATCAACTGCTTTGTAAGAGTAAATTTTGAGTAGTGGAGTTTTGAATTTGAAGGCTGAAGGACCTGCATTCAAACACCAACATATTACTCCATCTCTGTGATTTTGGATGAAACACTTAACCTTTCCTCTTGTCTAAGATAAAAAGGTTGGAATAGATGACTGCTAATGTCCCTGCTTTAATTCTAAATCCTATGATCCAATACTTCAACGATTTACAAATTCATTGTGTAAGTAGATTGTAAACCACTTTTATGCCTTTAAGTTAGTCAACTAGTTTTATTAAGCTCCTACTATGTGCCAGATACTGTGCTAAGAGCTAAGTATACAAAGAAAGGTAAAAGACAGTTCAGGGAAATCACAGTCTAATGCCTTAGTAAATGAACTACTGTGACAAAAAAAAATCAACTATAGGCAAAGATTCTAGTGATAAGCCTCTCCAAATTTAGGCTAATCCTCAGAAGCACTTAGTCCATTGCCAGGAACCATATCTCAAGTCTTCCTAGCTTGTACTCTTGCCAGAGCTTGTTCTCTGCAGCACTTTGAATGCGCTTAGAAAGATATTTACTAAACAATAGGTAAATAGAAGTAGTATTTTAGAAAGCTGAATCTGACCATACTGTGCAAATAAGGGAGGTCATCACCATGCAGAGAGCCAAACTACATTTAATCATTCAGCATAGTAAAATATATAAGGAAAATGTTCTCGCTGATACAAGGATCCACTTTCCAACAAATTAACACACCATCAGTAGGGTGTGATACACAATAAGAGAATATAATTGACTCATAGGAAACAAATGTGGACAGCAATCATGTTCAAAAATGGTCCCTAAAAAAGAAATACATGTGAATTTTCCAGAGAACATATATGGACAATGCAACTCATGCTTCTAAGATGCAAAGCCACTGATCTCCTATAGCAATGTCACCAGGACAGCTACTTTCTCTACTGAGTTAGAATCCTCTCTGCTGGTCTGTGACATTTTGTTTAATAGTTTCAATCATGTCTGACTCTTCATGAGAGAGTCAGTTGTGGTATCAGTAGTTCTAAGACAAGGCTTGGAGAAAATTTGGAAAGCCTTAAATAGTTGAGTTTTGTTGTATGTAGAACTAACCAGCCTCCAAGTTCCAATGGAAATGTTGATCTATAGCTTCCACAAATATGATTCCCTGGATTGTTTAGCATATTACCATGGACAGCAGCTTCATTTTTTGGTTTTGGGTGATAGTGAACAGGTTAGTGTTACACATCCAGATGTGACTTGCTATTCCAAGTAGGAAGCCAGCCTCTGGAGTGAAGAAAACATGTGTAATCTGCCTCCCCCAACTCCCAATCTCCCTTGTTACTTGTGCTGATCTGGGCATACAGCAGGCTATGCAAGAGTCTGGAATTTGAAAACAGGTCTGGGAATAGTAACTAAGACAGTGGCAAAGCTCAGAAGCCTGAGTTTCAGTTGTCTTTGATACCATAGAAGCTGTGGAAGCATAAATTTCTGTAAGTTATGTCAGGGAAAATTTAGCTTTAAACTAAAAATACTGCCAGCCAGTATTCACTGTAGTGAGTGCAAACAGAATGAAATGCTTTCTTGGAACAAGCATGAGATTCCAACTTGTCTGGATCGGTGCTTCTGATTTACTGATGTCATTTTAGAAAGTTCCATAGATCAGGTCAGGCCAGATCTTTATTGCTTTGGGCCAAAGCCTGTTGCAAAATCACAGTTACATTAAGCCAGAGGGGATGTATAAATCACAGGAACTTGCTGGGACTGAATTATAAAGTGAGCTTCTAATTGGTTGGTGAAGTCTTATGGTAAAAGCACTAGGTTTGGATTTAGGATACCTGGGCTCCAGATCTGATCCCATCATTTACCATGTGGCCATAGTAGTCATTGTGTTGTGACTCAATTTCCTTATTTGATATTATTATTAATTTTTATCAACAAGCATTTATTAAGCATCCATTATCACTAGATCTGTACTAGGCATTAGGGATACAAATAAAATGAATGAAATAATCCTTAGAACTTATATTTGAATGAAGAAGACAAGAAATATCTATATCAGAATATACAGAATAAATTCAAAGAAATGCAAGATATGGAAAGATGGAGAGTACTTGCCATTCAGAGCATGAAGAAAGCCTTCATGTAAAAGCTGGTATTTGAAGAGAGATGCAGGTATTTTGAAGAAAGACAGAGATTCTGTGATGCAGAGGTAAGGAAGCAGTGCATTCTAGTTATAGGGATAGCCAGCGTAAAGGCATGGAGACTGGAGAGTGAGTGTTCCATGTGTGAAACAGAGAGGACAGTTTGGGGTTGGGTCCAAGTTGGGAAGAGTCTTAAAAACTGAACACACAGGTTTACATTCTGTCCTCGAGGCAATAGAGAACCACTAGAATTCATTGAAGGGAAGAGTGACATCATCAGATCTCTGTCTGATGGGGGAATTAGTCAATGGAAGTTTAGTCCCCAGATAGTATATGCAGATCTTGCTGTCAGTCCATGTGGAATATTTAGTGAACCCGTTTCTGGAAATGTATGATGATTTGTAATGACTCTGTCTCTGATTCAAAGCACACACAGATATTTTGGATCATTTTCTGGTAAAGAAAACACACACACACACACACACACACACACACACACACTTTTAAAATGACTACTGAAACAGAACCAAGATGCATGTAAAAGGCTCCTCGAGAGAAACTCAATTTTTCTCTTTCTAATGTCAATCAAGATGAGAAATGCTTTAAGTCTCTGGGAAGGAGGAAAGACAGACAGAGAAAGAGAGAGGGGGGTAGAAGAGAGGAAGAGAGAGAGAAAAGAAGAAGAAGAAGAGGAAGAGGAAGAAAAGGAAGATGAAGAGGAAGACAGAGAGGAAGAAGAGGAAGAGGAAGAGGAAAAAGAAGAATGGGAAGAAAAGGGAAAGGAAGTGAGAGAGGAAGGGAAGGAGAGAGGGAGAGGAAGAGGGCAGGGAAGAGGGAGAGGGAAAGAGAGAGAGAACTAGAAGTGAATTGGTGGTGGCAGGATGCTTGTAGTAGACACTTTAAGTGTGAGCCCACTCTACCCAGGGTTTGAGGTGGTAGAAGGGAAAGAGTGTGGTCTCAGGCAGATGTATTTGCATTTTTGTTCTTGCTTCTTAGTAAATATTCTTTTGTAAATGTTAATGAATGCTAACTGCTTGAGAATGGTATTGTGGATATATCAATTGATTTAAAAATGCCAAGAGACACAATATCATTAGCAAATGACATTGGAGAAAAACATCAGAATGAGGCCTTCACCCATTTAGTAACATTTAGAAAAATCCCATTTCTTTTCAGGGATAATTTTAGAACCTTGAGAAGGAGCTATAACCAATATACTGTGGGGATCCCACCTACTAATTTGTGTTTTGATTGGGAGAGTAAGTCCAAGGTCTTATTACACGTACTCAAGGAAAATCACTTTGACAGTAAGGGGGAGGACAAGTTAATTTGAAGAAAGAATTGAGGCAGGGGCACGAATTAGGAGGCTATTTCAACAATCTTGGCAAGAGATGATAAGGACTTGAACTGAAATGGTATCTGTGAGTAGAGAGAAAGGGTTTTATGGAAGAGATGTTGTAGGTATAGAAATAACAAGATTGGGCAACTGATTTATTATATGGGATTAAGAAGGAATGAGGAATCAAGAGAAATGTCAAGTTACAAATTTGGAACCTAAAAGAATTTTCATCAGAAATAAGAAAGTTTGGAACAGAAATGGGTTTGGGGTGAAGTGGGAGAAAAATACTGAGTTCAGTTATATTTAGTTTGAGATTTCTTTAGGAAATCCAGTTTAAAATGCCTGGGGTGACTGATGAGGATTGAAGCTCAAGGAAGATGTGAACTGGATTTATAGATATGTGAGTACTTAGAGTTGACAATTAAACCTATGGAAGTTGAGGTCACTGAGCAATAATATGTAACTGAAGAATATCCACAGATGGGGGCATGATATGGATGATAAATCAGTTAACTAGGGGAGGAATGCCATAAAATTCCAGAAAGGATAGAATATCCTGAAGAAGAGAAAATGGTTACCAATGTCAAATGCAGAAGATGATTCAAGAAGGAAGGAAAAAATCATTTATCAAGTGCTTGCTGTGTTCTAGGCAGTGTGCCAAACATTTTACAATTAATATCTCATTTGATTCTCACAACAACCCTGGGAGACAACTATAATTGTCCCCAATTTATATTTGAGGAAACTGAGACAAATAGAAATTCAGTGACCTGCTTAGAGTCACATCAGATGCTAACTATCTGAGGCTAGAATTGAACTCAGGCCTTCTTAACTTAAGTGCTCCATTTATTCTTTTGCTTGCCTCTAAGATAATATTTAAAACTCCATTAGATTTGGCAATTAAGAGATCATTGTTAACTTTAAGCTCCCTCTTGAAGAAAGAGAGGAATTCTCTAAAGTGGAGGTAAGGAACACTAATGCATTGTTGGTGAAGTTGTGAACTGATTCAGCCATTCTGGAGAGCAATTTGGAACTATGCTCAAAGGACTATAAAATTGTGCATATCCTTTGATCCAGTAGTGGTCTTTTTGTGGTGGCAAAGAATTGGAAGATGAGTAGATGCCTAATAATTGGGAAATGACTGAATAAGTTATAGTATATGAATATAATGGAATATTATTATTTTATAAAAAAAATGAACAAGCTTTTTAAAAGGCCTGAAAGGATGCTGAGCAAAATAAGCAAAGCCAAGAATATATTGTACATGATAACAGCAAAATTGTGTGTTGTTCAACTATGAAAGACTTGATTCTTCTCAGCAGTTCAGTGATCCAAGACAATCCCAATAAACTTTGGATGGAAAACACAATCTGCATCAGAGAGACTCAATGTAAATTAACACATACTATGTTTGCTTTTTTTCTTTTTCTTCTGTTTTTTTTCCCTCTCATGGTTTTCCCATTTGTTCTGATTTTTCTCTCCCAACATGATTCATAAGAAAATGTTTTTTTTAAATGAAAGTACATATATAATCAGAAAAAAATAAAGGTTTTTTTAAAGTGGAGATAGCATGAAACTGCTTACAAGCATGGAGATGATTAGTATAAAGATATGTAAAGAAGAGATAGAGTGTTCTTTGGAAGGAATAGAGGTGGGGCTAATTTGGCTTGATTACAGTGTGCTATAGTGGGAGTAATATACAGCGAAGTTAGAATAATAGACCCCAACCAGGTTTAAAGGCTTTAAAGGACAAACAATAGATATTTTATTTTTAATCCAGACATATTAGGGAGTCACTGAAATTCATGAGTAGTGGAGAGACACAGTTGGATATGTGCGATTGAAACAGGTTTATCTGAGGTTGCTAATGGTCTCTTTTTGTTAAATTGTGCTCTTACATTTTTGGCCATTATGTGGCACTTGGAGGATCAGCCCGGTGATCTAGTGGGAAGAATGCTATACTTGAATTCAGAAGACTTGGGTTCAAGTCTTTGTTCTGCTACTTACTACCTTTGTGTAACTCTGAGCAAGCCTTTTGAATTCTCTGATCCTCCATGATAGTGACAAAAACATTTGGTGAACAAACAAGGCAACATCTTGTTGGAGAAAAGCCTGGAGCATAGGTAGAGCCAAATCAAATGCTTTTCAGAATTAGCAAACAAGCAGCATAGTGGGATCTTGTGTTTTTTGTACTTTTAATCAATTTTGTAACTATAACAATGTAACTATAACTCCTATAGAGTATTATTTGTGAAAGCCTGTCTGCTCCTTTTTAATAATTTCATAATTATATGGATAATGAATTAGCCAAGGAAACAGAAGAATTAGCAGGCAGGAAAAGAATCAAGGAAAAGAGTTTTAGGAAATTTTAGAGAAGAGAGAGTAACTTGGAGAGTAGTCAACAGTATCTAGTATAGGACATGATTCAAGAAGGAAGGAAACAACCGCTGGTTTGATTGAACAATCTTATTATGTATGGAGATGATTCTAATAATGCTTTTGGAGAGATAGGAAAGCAGTCCCTGTCACCAATAGATTGCTTAACTCGTGATGAATTCTTTCACCATGGCAACTCATAAAACAAAATAAATATAAAATGACCCTCAGTTTTCTGTGCTCCTCCCCCCATAAACTCCTATCATTTGCTATTGCAAGGAAGAATAATGTAGTTATATAACCATTAACCATTTATATATAAAAATTATAACTATATAATCATATGATCATTAAGTTAACTGTTAGTACTATAAATGTAAGCTATCTGTATAATGATCAAAATATTAATAATTAGAAAAATTGAATCATATTAACTTTGACATTCTTGCTGTAAATGAAATCAGAAATTATGAGAAAGTTACATTGAGGTGGAAAATTTGTCTTTATGAGCTATGACTTTTAAGTTCTTTAGAGATCCAAATAGAGAGGTTGGAAGAGTTGTTTCATGAATACAAACAAAATTTAGGAATGTAATTTCATGGAACACTTGGTGACCAAAATTAGAAACTGAACTCTGTTGAAAGTAAATGATAATGCTTTTTTCCTTCTTGATCTGATTTTTCTTGTGCAGCATAATAATTGTGGACATATGTATAGAAGAATTGCATTTGTTTTACATATATTGGATTACTTGCTTGTAAGGGAGGGGATAGGGGAAGAGAGGGAGAAAAAATTTGGAACACAAGATTTTGCTAAGGTGAATGCTGAAAACTATCTATGCATATATTTTGAAAATAAAAATTTTTTAAAAAAGACAATAAATGATAACATAGCAACATGCTTTAATGTCAACTCACAGAAAGGAGAATGTGAGCCTGATGTGGGTCCTATTGCTATTGCAGTTCCTCAGGTGTCACCCTAGATTCTTCCCTGCACTAAATTTTGACACAAGAACAAAATGCTCCCTTTTAAGGGAGTTCACTTACATTAAATTGTGTCCCATGCATATTTGAAAATGATATAAGATTCTTTGAAAGACAAATAATGAAAATAACTTTGAAACACCCCTGATTGCTAATATCAAGTGAAGCATCAAACAACATATTCCCCAAAGGTGCTTATCTCTTTCATAGAGAATGTCTGATACTGAAGGAGTCCAAATAGAAGAGAGAATCCCTGTTGGTATTGAAGTCTTTCAGATGCTTCTTTTTATGGGTGCATTGTGCTAATTGCATCAAATCCTGAAACCCTGCAGAGCCTGCTAAATGAGATCTATACTCTTTTAAAGAGTTCAGACTAATATACATACAGGAAAAAACAAGTGAATGAAGAATGCTACTTATTCCCCTGGATGAACAATTTATAAAGCTAGTCAATCAGTAGGTAATCTTAGTTAGAAACTGCTGATGAAACTTGAATTTAGTTTAGATTGAATAAGAGGAGAGCAATCTGGATTGTCTTTGGAAAATTGTATGGTGCTTTTAATGACCCCAAATTTCTCCCTTCAACAAGGGACCATCTTTTAAAAATTAATATTTTCCTAGTGATATTCTGCATATCTGGAAGTGATTAATCAAAGAATTAAAGCTATGGGTTGCTCAAAGAGAAAAAGAAAATTGCAAGGTAGGTGTGAGTGGGTTTTGATAGGTTGCCACTGAAAAACTAACTACACAGGAGAAACAGTTTAAAGAATATTATCAAAAACATGTACAACTGAAAAAGGGTATGGGCTTATCTGATGGCAAGGATGAGGTATACTTTTTAAATAGGCTGTAGAATCCCTTGAGATCCTTGCAATGTCAAGAAGAGCATCTTCAACACATTGAGAGATGGGGGAAAATCTGTGGAGAATTTTCAAGGAATACTGGAAAAGAACTGCACAGGAGGAGAAGGCATAGAGGGGTCATGATCAACACACTTTGGATGGGTTACCTACATGGATAAACAACAGATCCGTTGTCATATAGGAGAGAGTAGTGATGAAAAGGATCATTATCAGCATCATCTCAATCACAGTTTTTCCTGATAGTAATACTGTCCTTGATATTTCTCAGCTGTTCAGCATCTTCTTTTTGAGATATCTTGAGAATCAATTCCTATATTCCCGTCAGATCGTGTCATCTCCATTGCAGACCTGAGCATTCTTGCTCTGTTTCCTTTCTTGCCATTTCTTTCAATTTCTTTCTGCAGCCCATAGGGGTTTGAAAAAGTGGACAGAGAAAACAGTTTATTATGAAAATTTTGACAATCTTTTCTGCTTTCTATCTGTTTGTTGTCTTTCCAGTTTTATCCATAAATGCTCTTGGGATAATTCACCTTAATTAGGTCTCATGCCAAATTTTTGGAAAACTAGTTTTTCCTTTTGCTTTTTGCTGTTTTTGGAGGCATTAACTAATAATCTTCCTTTGTAAGATTTTCCACATAAATCTATTTACTAACCTTATGTTGCTCTAGTACAGTGGTTTTCAGACTTTTTGCCTCCATCTCATATGTGTATTTATAAAACACAAAAAGTAGAAATTCAAATAGATGAAATAATAGTGAGTCACTAGAATGAATTGAGTAGGAAAGTGGCATTGTCAGATATTAACTTTAAGGAATCATTTTGGCAGCTATGAGAAAGGTAGATTGGAGAGAACAGCCCATTAGAAAAGAATGATATGCTGGCATAATCTTCAAGAACTCCTGTGATACTGAAGCCTGATACTGATGAATACTGATGAAAGATTTTTTGTTGGAAATTATTCATTATTATTACTATTATTAATAGGAGTAACTCACATTTATGCTAGTGCTTTTCAACTCACAAAGTGCTTTTTATAAATTTCTTTTGCTCCTCACACCAGCTCTATAGGGCAGGTGGTAAAAGTATTATTATCCCTATGATGGTGCAGTGGACAGAGTGCCTAGAATCAGCAAGATACTAGTTCAAATCCAACCTCTTATTAGCTATGTGATCCTGGGCAAGTCACTTAAAGTCTTTCTGCCTCAGTTTCCTCAAATGGAAAATGGGGATAATAATAACACTACCCAGAATTGTTATGATGATCAAATGAGACAATATCTGTAAAACTCTTAGCACAGTGCCTGGCCCAGATAGAGCTTAATAATACTTTTTTTCCTTCTTGATGTTTAACTCCCTAAAGTTTCAGGAGTCCAAGTGACTACAACTAGTAAATGGAAGAGCTAGGACTAGAACCCAGTCTCATTCCAAATTCAGGGCTTAATTTATTACATATTCATCTGACAAATGTTAATTAAGCCCCTACTTGGTACAAGGTCCTTTGTTAAGTAGGTGCTAGGAGAGATACAAAAATAAAGTTAATCACTCATGTGCCTCATCTTCTTCCAGCCCCCCTCTTCCTCCACTCCACTCCATTCCATCCCATCCCAAGGCACAATTAAAGAGCTGAGTTCTCTAGAGATAAGGTAATATAGCAATAGGAAAAATATAAAGAATAGTGAACTTAAAGTAAGAAATGAATTTCAGTCCTATCTTTAACACTTACAAGTAACCTCTCTGACCTGTTTACTCATCTGTAAAATGGGAAGAAGGATATCTACATCATCTCCATTATCTACCTTTTGTGAATAACATATTTGTAGATATAATATGCTAAATAAATAAGAATTATTGTCAGAGGGATGAAAAGTATCCACAAGTAAATATAATACAAAATTTTACATAATAATTATAATAAGAGAAATGCAAAGTGGTATGAGATTAGATGAGAGGCAGAGCACCAGCTGGGGCAATCAGGAAAGATTTCATGAAATTATTGGCATTTGAGCTGGGTCTTAAAGGGTATGTAGGATTTTAAAAGGCAATTATAGAGGGAAAGAATAGCAGGCATACAGGTCAAAGTGAGCTGAGAAGTAGAGGTGGAGAAATGAAAAACATGTTTGGGGAAGGGTGGTGGGCTAGTTGAGCTACATCATAGAACATGCAGGAGGGAATAGTATAAGTTGAGGCTAGAATAGGAAGGTGCAGACTTGTTGTAGGGTTGGGAAGTCCTTGAATGACAGGATAAGAACTTTTACTTTCATTGGATTGGTAATGGGGAACCACAGACTTTCTAAACTGAAATTTCCACATTAGCCCCAAGTGATCTTAGGATATATTCTTCTCTCTCAATTTACATTATCCCTCTTAACATCATTCACACTCTCAAGATATTTAACAGCAATGAGAAACAAATATAATTTGTTTTTCATAACCCCATAAAGTGTACAGAGTCACCTAGGGGCAGTGTGGAAAGAATGTAAGACTCTTTTTTCTGGATTCTGCAAGACTCATTTTCATGAGTTCAAATCTGTTGTGACACTTACTTAGCTGTGTGACCCTAGGTAAATCACTTAACTCTGTTTGCCTCAGTTTCCTCAACTGTAAAATGAGCTGGAGTTGAAAATGGCAAATCACTCCAGTAACTTTGCCAAGAAAACCTCAAATGGGATCACAAAGAGTCGGACATGACTAAAATAATTGAATAATGTTTCTTATAACCCTATGAGGAAACCAGTCCAAATATTATTCCCCTTTGATGTATGAGGAAGTTAAGGCTCAGAGAATCTTAGAATAGGACAGGATCTCAGAGTTCTTCTAATTCAATCCCTACACAGTCCTATATCCATCCACTCTTCCCAATATCCTCTGCCCATGGTCACCCAGGTAGTAAGTGTTAAGAGTTGAGTTAATGTAGTACTTACACATTCATACAGAATTATAAATCTTCTTACTGTGTGTGCCTAAATTCCTTCATTTGGTTCAGTGGGATCTTTCCAAGTAATTATGGCAAGAGGGTATTCTCAACACAGAATATAAATGAGCCTCCAGCTTTGTATGCTTGAACCTTTGCTGGCTCTGGATGCTATTCTTGGCTGAGGCAGCTGCTTATATCATCCAATGGTAGAAGAGCTGGCATTTCCTCCAATTAGTAGAATTCTGTCCTCATTTAGAAGGTCCAGAAGGTCTCTTGTAGAGACAGGCCACAGCATGTGATTGACAATGGCTAAAATTAGGACAGGGTGTTTTCCTCCCATATACTGATGCAAAAAGACTTTTGTCTAAGTTACTCAATATTGGCTTCTGCTGAGAGGCTAATAAGCAACCCAGAGTTACCTGGTCAATAATTTTAAAAGCAACCATAGTTGAATTTCTCTTTCTGCCATAGATATGTATCCCTGAAAAGTGATGTGACTCCTGATTAGTGAATTTCACTTGGCTCATATATATCACATATATCAGTCACTTAAAGAAGTCTTTTGATGAATCCTTTTATAAAGAATTATTCAAGCTTCAAGTATTTATTGAATGCCTGCTAGGTGAAAGACTCTGTGTAAGGCACTATGGGAGATACAGAGGCTTATAAAACAAAGTTCTTTCACTTAAGAAGGCTTACTAGTGTCATAATTCAATAGTAGAATGAGTCCTGGGTTTAGAATTAGAACATTTGAAATTGAGTTCTGGTTTGTTTGTTTGTTTGTTTGGGGGGGCGGGGGGTTGGCCACATGTTCTTTGTGTGACTTTGAGTAAGTCATTTATATTTTAGGCTTCAATCTCCTCATCTGTAAAATGAACATATTATTTGCACTAAATACACCTCTTAAAATTATTATGAGGAAAGCAGTTCATAAATACTAAATCATTATAGAAATATAAGTTGTTAGTATTTCTGTTATATTTGTACATGCAGGGCTGGGCTGGTAAATGTCCAATAACTCACTCTCTAGAAAAAAATGTATGCAGGACTCACTTTTAGACTTACTCTACATAGTTAATATTTCCTCCTTCACTTTTTCAAGTCTAGACAATCAACAAAACAATAAATCAAGCTCTGATTTGTAGCATTTGCTGATTTCCAAGGCTGGCGCTAAAAATTTAAACAATTGACTTGGCTAAGCTTTGCTAACTCTAGCCCATCATATGATTTCTTTGATATAGAAGCTCCTGGGTAGCAGGTTCCCTCTACCAATGCAGATCACCACTTGTTCTGCAGTATAATTTTAGAGATAACCAGTATATGTCAGCATCAGAATTTGAACTCAGTATGTCCCAACTCCGAGATCTGCCCTCTATCTATTACTACCCTCTCTTACTATTATTAGTTGTTATACAGTAGTAGCCATTATTGTCATGGTAGAAAATAGTCCAAAAATGCCCTGCATATAGTAGACTCCTAATAGCTACTTGTTTAATTGTTGGTAGAACAAAAAGGCAATTACCAATTAAAAGCAGTGTGGAGGAGCAGCTAGATGGTGCAGTGGTTAGAGAACCAGCCTTGAAATCAGGAGTACCTGAGTTCAAATCTGACCTCAGACACTTAACACTCCCTAGCTGTGTGAACCTGGGCAAGTCACTTAACTCCAATTGCCTCAGCAAAATAAAATAAAATAAAATAAAAGCAGTGTGGAATTACCATAAATGGTACAGACAATAAATAATACAGGAGTTAGGGAAGAGGGATAAAATTATGTACTGAGATAGTCAGGGAGGGCTTCATGGAGAAGGTGGTATTTAATCTGATTGTTGAAGAATGGATGATAGTTTAGTAAGCAGTGAGATTAGTATACCAGGTGAGAAAACCAACATGAAAAGAAGAATGGAGAGAAGAAAGCATGAGAGTGAGTTTGGAGGATATTGAGGAGAACAATTAAACTGGGGAAAATTTGGTTCCTCTAGAGAAATAGTAGGGCATAGGGCTAGAAGTATGCCTTAGGGACAAATTACAGAGGATCTTGAATGTCAGGATAAGGTATTTGAATGTTATTTGGCCAGGGAGTCATTGCAGATTTTTGAATGAGGATTTAATCCTCCCCTTCTTCCCCTTTCCTCCCCCTTCTTCCTCCCTTCCTATTCCTCCCTGTCAATTCTGCTTCACTGACTGTTACTCCACCAGATGATGCTTTCCTCAATGTGCATCATTTCCTTTGGACACCACCAAACATGGCTCATGGAGTTTCTGCTACTGGCATTAGCTGAAGTGTTTGTCCATGAGACTTTCTGAAATGCTTTTCCAATTCAAAAGTCAGAAGCAGCTGTCTCAGCTATAGACCAGTAAAAGACCATTTTGTGTGTGTTTATGGGGGGGTGGGGAGAGGGCACAGTGGAGGATGGCAGAGAGAAGAAAGAAGGAAGAGGAACTGGAGTGGAAATTTGCTGTCTTTTTCCCCCTTTCCTACTGATTTATCTTTCAGAATCTGGTGCTGGGAGCCCCTGATGACAATTTTAGAATATAGAGCCTGGTCTTCTTCCCACAAAGGTAATGTCCTCAGGCTTAATGTTTTTCTTGTATTAAATGATGTAGTCTCTGGGCTTGGGGCCTCTGGAATTTCACTCTAGAACACAGTGAGCATGTTGTTTATTTATTATTTTAATTGCTCAAGGTAGATTATAAAGTATAGGGCAGCTAGGGGGCACAGTGAATAGAATACTGGGCCTGGAATCAGGAAAACCCTTTATCCTTAGTTCAAATTTGGCCTAAGACACTTAATAGCTGTGTGATCCTGGAAAAGTCGGTTAATCCTGCTTCCTCAGTTTCCTCATCTGTAAAATGATCTAGAGAAGGAAATGGCAAACCATTCCAGTATTTTTGCCAAGAAAACCTGAAGTCTGATGTAACTGAACAATAACAACAAAAGACTTTAAAACACAAAAGAATGACTATTTGCCAGATAATTGTCAAATGGCTTTAGGGTTTAGGATCCTCCACTTTACTGACTTGAGATCTCCTCTGTTCTTTAAAGTAAATGAGTGGGTAGGTAAAGAGAGATATAATTAAGTTCAGTGGACAAGGTCATATTCACTGCTGTCTCCAAAGTTACTAGTAATCTCTTAATTGACAAATACAATGACCTTTTATCAATCCTCAATTATTCTTGACCTTTGTGCAGTCTTTGACACTGATTGATCAGATCAACAATTGTTTTTAACCTGCTTTTTGATACTCCCTTCTCTGGAGGTTTTTAGGACACTATTTCTTCTTGGTTTCCCCTTTATCTATCAAATGACTCCTTGTCAGTATCCTTTTCAGGATCCTCATTCAGTTTTTATACTCTAACCATAGGTATCCCACAGCATTCTGTCTAGTGCCTTCATCTATTTCTATACTTCATTTGGTGATCTCAGCAGCAACCATGGACTGAATTATTATCTCTCTGCTGATGACTCAAATTGACTTATTTTGCTCCAACCTCTCTGTTGACCTCCTGTTTTGGATCTGTATTGTAAACTTGCAAACTATTAGACACATTGACCTGGATGTCCATTAAACATCTTAAACTTTCATCTAAAACTGAACTCTTAATACTGTCAAGGTCACCACTATCCTCCTAGTATCTCAGGCCACAATCTAGTCATCCTTGTCTCTTCACTATTTCTCCCCATTCCTTCCCCTTCCTCCCATATCCAATCTGTTTTCTGAAGACCTGTTGATTTCACCTTTGTGACATCTCTGGAATATATTATTTTGGTAATATTATATTCCCCATTAGGTTGTGAGCTCCTTAAGGACAGGAGCTTTCCTTTGCCTCTTTTTGTCCTTAGTACTTAGCATAGTGCCTGGCACATAGTAGGCACTTAATAAATATTTATTGATTGATTGTTGTAGGTCCTCATCACCTCATGCTTGGACTATTGCACTAGTCTGCTAATGGTTCATCTTGCTTCAAATCTATCCTCCATTCAGCTACCAAAGTGATTTTTCTAAAGCTCAGATCCAGCTGTGTCTCTTCAACACTTCACCTCTTCAAATCAACATACTCCAGTGTCTTCCTATTATCTGTAGGATCAAATACAAGAATTTCTGGAGTTCAAAGTCCTTCATAAACTAGCCGTCCTCTACCTTTCCATTCTTTTTACACTTTGCTTCCTGTTGCCTACTTTTTGATCCAGGGACACTGGTCTCCTGGCAGTTCCATAAATAAGACATTGAATTTTTTGGCTCTGGGCATTTTCCCTGACTGTCCCCCTTGGTTGTAATGTTCTCCCTTCTCATCTCCATCTCCTGGCTTCCCTTAAGTACCAAGTAAAAGCCCATCTTCTCCAGGAAACTCTTCCTAATCCTTAATTTTAGTACCTTCTGTCTTTTGAAATTATTTCCTAATTATCCTGTACATCGCTTATTTGTAAATATTTGCTTGTTGTTTCCTACAGTAGATTGAGAGGTCCTTGAAAGCATGGACTGGTTTTTTGCCTTTGGGGAGGCATTTTCAGATATGAAACATATAGTAGATACTTAATAAATGTCTATTGATTAGCTGCTTAATCATATTCTTGATCTTTCTTGCAAAAAAAGGCCAGCTCAAATCTAAAATCTATGAGTCTACTCTTACATTTTTCTCATTTTGCAGATGAGGAAACTGAAGCTTAGAGAAGTGAATTGACTTTCCTTAGGGTCTCACAACTTATAAATATGTGAGGTAGCATTCAAATTCTAGGCTTCTAAATTCAAGGTCAAGCATGCTCTCTACTTCTCTGTGCTGCCAGTCTTTATACTTTGTAAATTGAAGAATAATAGGAATGAGGCTCATTTTAAAATTTTCATTTCTATAATAGCTTTTTATTTTTCAAAATAGATGCAGTTAGTTTTCAACACTCACCCTTTCAAAACCTTTCGTTCCATATTTTTTTCCTTCTCTCCTCCCTTAGACAGCAAGTAATCCAGTATGGGTTAAACATGTGCAATTCTTCTAAACATATTTCCGCATTTATTGTGCTGCACAAGAAAAATCAGATCAAAAAGGGGAAAAAAAACCAAGCAAGCGAATAACAACAGCAAAGGGGAAAATACTATGCTGTGATCCACATTTAGTCTTCTCTCTGGATGCATACGGCTTTCTCCATCACAAGTCTACTAGAATTTGGCCTGAATCACCTCATAGTTGAAAAGAGCCAAGTCCATCACAGTTGATCATCATATAATCTTCTTATTGCTTTGTACTAAGTTCTTTAGGTTTTATTCACTTCATTTAGCATCCATTCATGTAAGTCTCTCCAAGTCTTTCTGAAATCATCCTGCTGATCATTTCTTATAAAACAATAATATTCCATTATATTCATATACCATAACTTAGCCATTCCCCAACAAACCCAGTAGAGACGCTGCTGGATCAAAAGGTATGCAGTTTGATAGTTCTTTAGACGTAGTTCCAAATTGCTCTCCTGAATGCTCATCCTCTTGCTGTTGATCATGTTGTCCAAGAAATGTTGAAGTAGTTACCAAAACTCCATTCATAGTGTAACTGACACTGGCTAAGGATCTTAGAGTCATAGACTCCAAGGCTGGAAATGTCTACCATAGAATTGCTGTTCACTCACCTTTGTTCAGGAAAGAAATACAAAGCAGAAGTGGCAGCTAAGGCTTTGAGAATCTGACACTAGAGTTGCTTCATTCTAAATGCCTGAGCAATTTTTGACTCAGCTACAGGTAATTGATAAAAAATAGGACAGCTGAGCACGTATTTCTGCTACATACATCTTTAAAATCTGAGTTAGAGAGGTGAGATGACTTGTGCAGATTTACATAACTAATGACAGAGATAAAACACAACTGACTCAGTGACAAGAGGATGCAGAGATAATTTTATTTTTCTTTTCTTTCTATGCTTCATGACTGAGATGTGTGACCTTTAATTGGAGGAATGGGATGATGGCCAGGTTCTGGGACTATTTAGAACTTGTTCTAAGGAGATATAAAAAGTAACATTTTGAAGGAAAGGGCTCCACATGTGCAAGAATGTTTGTGGCAGCCCTTTTTGTGGTGGCTAGAAACTGGAAATTGAATAGATGCCCTTCAATTGGAGAATGGCTGAATAAATTATGGTATATGAATATTATGGAATATTATTGTTATGTAAGAAACGACCAGCAGGACGATTTCAGAGAGGCCTGGAGAGACTTGCATGAACTGATGCTGAGTGAAATGAGCAGAACTAGGAGATCATTATACACGGCAACAACAGTACTATGTGACGATCAATTCTGATGGACATGGCTCTCTTCAACAATGAAATGTTTCAAACCACCTCCCATTGTTCACTGAAGAAAGCCATATACACCCAGAGAGAGGGATGTGAAATGTGGACCACAACATAACATTCTCATACTCCTTGATTGATGTTTGCTTACATTGTGTTTCCTTTATCTGATATATCTTTTGTATAGATAAGATTTTTCTTGCACAACAATGACAAGTTTGGAAATATGTATACATATATTCGATTTGCCAATATTTTAACATAATTAACATGTAGTGGATATCCTGCCATCTAGGGGAGGGGTGGGGAGTTGGGGGGCGAAATTTGTAACAGAAAGCTATGTAAGGGTTATTGTTGAAGAATTACCCACACATATGTTATGCAAATAAAATTTTAAAAAAAGTAACCTTTTGTTTTCTTTTTGTCCACCTCAGTTCTCTATGGTAATCATACCACATAATGAGTTACATAATATCATCCAGACTTGGATTACAAAAACTACAAAGCTCTAGTAATAATTTCATACTAGAAACAAAAATAACAGTAATAATGGTGGAAATGGCAGTGTGTCACTGCAAGCTGCAAAAAAAATAGTACCAATAAATTACATAGATGAGATACTTAAAATTGTAAAACCAGAAGCTTACAGATAAAAAGTCCTAGCACTACCAATACAAGCCTAAAGTGTCCTTGAAAATTCAACTGGAGCTGGAACATCTTACAGATAGACAAAACAAAGATGCCCAAAACTGCTGGAATATAGCACTGGTCCATAAAAATTTAAGTATGGTATATGAGTGTCACCACACTGAGTGCTCATGATCTCCAAACAACATGGAATGAAAAACATTTAAAATACATAGAGATAATGGAAGAAACTAATGCAATGTGGGATCAAGATAGAGTTTCTATCATACCTACCATTCTGTTTGCAATTGGACTTGTTCAAATGATGCTTCCAATTAGTTTATAGAGGATGAACTTACATTTTAATATCTTATTTAGTTGGAAAATGTGGCTGTGTTCTCATCTGTACAATAGTCCACACAATATTAAATATTAAAAATAAAGCAGGATAGTGACTTGTACCAGAACCATTTTAATCTGATTTCCAAAAAATCATTACTAAGAGGTAATATCTAGGGAGACATGAACTAGTGGCTGGTATTATACTTTAGAAGCTGGTTCTATGTCATGAACTGACATACAGCAATACCCATGCAACATATGTGGATTTTTAGCAAATAGCAAAATCTATAGGAATGATCTGCAATGATCAACTTGTTGCTCAGAATAGCCTTGTCTTGTTGTCGATCCATAAAAATTTAAGAATTTTAATAGAAATTCATCAACTGTTCTGCTTGGTTACATCTCCTTGAACAACATGTCTTCCCATGGATATGCTCAACACTGAAATCTCAGCATCTTGGAGACTGATTCAGCATTAATACTCAATTTTTTTCTCATCACCGTCAGTTGCTTTCCCTCTCTAATTTTATAGCTAGAAGGCAGGGCAAAGCCTGTAAAGGTCTACCTATAGGGGCTTCAAACTTTTCCATGTAACTTAATTTACTATTAGTGGCTAAGTTTTAACTCCATGAAAATCATGCCTTTGCTGATACCCTCTGGAGGCCCCATCCTTCCCCTCTCTCCATTCCCCTTCAGCTTCTTTTTATGTGCTACCTTTCCTCATTAGATTGTAAGCTCCTTAAGGGGAATAAATGTCTCCTTTTTCCTGTTTGTATCCCCAGAACTTAGCACAGTGTAGCACCAGCTAAAGGTAGGTGTTTAACAAATATTTATTGACTATGATTATGTGATGTCACCATATTACATTTATCAATAAGAATATTTTTATATCAACTCTTATTTTTCTAGTACCTCAGAATTGGACACTAAGGAGGTTCCTACATACTGGGGAGTACCAAAAAAGTTATGTATTTTCATTGTAATAGAATATTATGCCATAAGAAATGATGAAATAGATAAATTTGGAGGAAACTGAGAAGACCGTTATCAATTAATGGAGAGTAAAGTGAGCAGAACTGGGAAAACAATTGGTACAATGATAAGAATAGTATAGAGAAAAACAACTTTGAAAGACTTATTCTGATGAGTACAATGGAATTAAGCTAAGTGTCCAGAGGATTAAAGATTAAGTACACATGTGTCTTCTGCCAAAGAGGTGATGGATTGAAAATGAAGATTGACACATGCATATTCACATTTTTGAAAATGGTCAGTGTGAGAATTTTTTCTGGATTGTGTGCATTTGTTATATTTTATTTTTCATTTTTATTGTATATTTGGGCAGCATTAAGTAGGAGGGAGAGACAATAAATACTTATAAAAATAATTTCAAAAAAAAAGATATCACCATGCCAAAAACCAAGCTAAGTAGAATGAAAAACTTTCAAAATACAGAGACCTAGAATAAGATATAAAGATCATGAGGGAACAGGATTAAGTACACATTATCTTCATCATCCTGATTATTGATGGAGTTCTACTGAAGTTGCTTTTAGCAACCAGCAGAAGATGAACTTAAATTATAATAATTTTACCCAAGTATAAGAAGCAGTTATTTTAACCACCTGAGAAATAGTCCAGATAACTTAAGAATGATTCCAAGATAATGCTTTGTCTCAGGACCATTTCTTCACTGTGATAAATAAGATGAAAATGATTTTTTCCTGAAATCATGATAATAGTTGTTAACAATTACAATATAGCTTAGTTTTATGTAGATTTTAATGGTTTAAAATGCATCATATCCACTCAAAAAGTTATCAAACTTTGCATACCCTTTGATCCAGCAGTGTTTCTATTGGGCTTATATCCCAAAGAAATCTTAAAGGAAGGAAAGGGACCCACATATGCAAGAATGTTTGTGGCAGCCCTTTTTGTAGTGGCTAGAAACTGGAAACTGAATGGATGCCCATCAATTGGAGAGTGGCTGAATAAATTATGGTATATGAATGTTATGGAATATTATTCTATAAGAAACGACCAGCAGGATGATTTCAGAGAGGTCTGGAGAGACTTGCATAAACTGATGCTGAGCGAAATGAGCAGAACCAGGAGATCATTATACACGGCAACAACAAGACTATATGATGATCAATTCTGATGGACATGGCTCTCTTCAACAATGAAATGTTTCAAACCAGTTCCAATTGTTCAGTGAAGAAAGCCATATTCACCCAGGGAGAGGGATGTGAAATGTGGACCACAACAACATTTTCATGCTCTCTATTGATATTTGCTTGCATTATGTTTCCCTTCTCAGATTTTTTTTCTTGTAGATCTGACTTTTCTTGCACAGCAAGATAACTGTAAAAATATGTATATACATATTTGATTTGTCAAGTATTTTAACATAATTAACATGTAGTGGATATCCTGCCACCTAGGGGAGGGGTGGGGAGTAGGGGGGAAAATTTGTAACAGAAAGCTTTGTAAGGGTCAGTGTTGCAAAATTACCCATACATATGTTTTGCAAATAAAAAGCTTTAATAAAAAAACTAAATCCAGAAAAAATGCATCATATCCATTCTTTTTATACATATAGTTGTGCTTAGTAAAAATAACATCACATAACTATGTGGTCTGCTATTTTCATAGCCTCAGGAAAATTGATTTTAACCATTAAGTCCAAATTGTCTAATTTGTAAAATAAGGAGATTGGACTAAGGTCACTTCCTAAGGTTTTTTCCAGTTCTCATGTTCGGTAATCTGAGTAATATAAGTTTTAGTAATAATAATAATTAGCATTTGAATAGCACTTTAAAATTCACTAAACATTTTACAAATATCTCATTTTATCTTTACAACCCAGGAAGGTAGGTACTATTGTTATCCCTATTTTACAAATGACAAAACTAAGGCAGACTGATTAAGTGACTTTCCCCAAAGTCATGTAGCTAGTAAATAGGTCAGATTTAAACTCATGTCTTCCTGACTCCAAATCCAGTGCTTTGTCCATTACACCACCCATTTGCTTTCCTTAACAGTAAGCTGGTGAGGAAAGTAGTGTATAATCATCACCACATTAGTAAACAGTCAGTGTTTTAGATGATGAAGGTTCTATTAGTCCCATTATCCTGATTAATGGCTCTGTCATTTGAATAGGGAATAGATACATATACATACATATGTGTGTATGGACCAAATACATCTTACTTATCTGTCTCATCATCATAGTTTCTTTCTGGAGGAGGTCAGACTTAAGAGCTAAGTGAAAGAAGGCCTTTGGAGGTCCTTGTGTTTTATAGAGTCTCAGGGTAAGAGATCTATTAACTTAGCTCCCATGGTTGCCATGGCTCTTTGAATCATTTGGAAAGTTCAGGGAAATCTAAGAATGGGATAGAGAAGAGAATTGTGTCACATTTTGAGGCAATACTACAGAAGAGCCTTCCTTAATGTCATCATGGAGTGATTAGTATAAAAGGCAGTATGACCCTGCAGGGGCTGATATCATCATATTTAAGAAGAAGAAAAAGAAAAAGGAAAATTTTCTAACAAGATAAGGTCTGCCTTTCAAGATTGTATTTCCAGATGACTATAGCTGTGAACAACTCCCTGCTGACTTCTTCATCATGAATGTCACATCATACGGAGGCCCCAGCCCTAAAGATGCTATAACAGGGTCAGGAGAGTCACAGGGGAGAAGAAAATAGCGATGTGGAATCTGTGAGTCATTCTCTAGCAATTTTCTCGTCATCATTAGAAAACAAATGTTAGAGCTAGAAGGGACCTGGAAAATCTTTTAAGTGAATTAAAGTAAGCAAAGTCATTGAGCAAACAAATTAGCTACGCCCCTGAGGTTGTAAAAAGTTAAACATGGTGAATTCAGTTTGAAGTAGTCCAAGCTTAAAAGTTCTTTGTGTAGGATGCTCTGAGAAGAATATTTAATTCACTCCTACCTTTCCTCACCACCGCATATTGGCTTTGGGATCTAGCAGCAAGGGAGATTTCCTATCCTATAATTCAAAAAGTTCTCTTCAAAAGAGTTTGAGGCACAATTGAGGGAGCAGAAACACCCATTCCAGACAGACCCACATATAGAAAGGCAGTTACTTATGAACAGAAGCAGTTTTCAGGAGAAGAGAGATGGCTAAATAAAGAAACAAATAACAGAAATCTAGGTGAGAAATTCAATGGATTGAGATGCTGAATGCAGGGTGCATGACCTGTGGGAACACTCTATGCAGAGACAAAATAATTCCATACCCTGCAGTTCCAAGAGTCATGAGTTGCCTCTGACAAACTTTGTACTCTATGTTTGAACTCACATGTGTAGACTTTTGGGAAAGTGTGCACCAAGTTTAGAGGGATAATGTTTTGTAGGCATTCTTATAATGTCATCAGTAAATGCATTTGCTAAGACCTAAATGTGGCTATTGGGTGATTGTTAATAAGAAGAACATAGATGGAAGTTCTTGAACTATATACAGGATTATGCCAAAAATCCAAATAGCAGGTCAGCCTCTGGAGACCCAACTCATGAGTTCAAGAGTGAACTGGTAGCCTAGAGAGGCTGCTTCAAATATGTCTTCTATGCCTTAAGTTTTACGGTGTTCTTTCCCTAAAATAATTTTGAGAAGTAAATAATGCAAGGATTATTACCCACATTTTACAGATGAAAAAATGCAGGCTCAGAAAGGAAAAAAATAATAAGGACTAAGCCACACAGCTCGTAAGTGGAGTATGTAAGAATTTCAACCCAGGGTTTCTAATTGAAAGTCCAACTCTTCACTATAATGCATTTCCTTTCATTCAGTGTAGAATGTTAGAACATGGAATGTCAGAGCTGGAAGGGACTTTAGAGAGACTATCTAACACAACTTTTCATTTTGTAGAGGAGAAAAGCAAAGTCTAGAGAAAGAAGATAGCTTCTTCAAGGTCTAATTATAAATTTATGGAGTGAATTAAAAAAAAACTTTAGAAATTATCTAGTTGTGAAAACCCTGGATTTGAAGGAGGAAAACATGGATTCAAAACCTATTTTCTATCTTTGTGACTTTGGATGATTCATTTGACATCTCTGGGGTTCATTTTTCTTATATAATGAGTTACATATAAAATAGAAATGGGGTGGGATTAGAGTGGTTGATTTCTAAAATTCCTGTAAATGCTTAATCCCAGGATCCTCATTGACATTTATAAAATGCAAGTTCCCCGAGGGCAGGGACATTATTATTAATTTTTTTGTTTTTGTATCTCTAGCATATAGCACACTGCCTGACACATAGTAGGTGCTTAACAAATGTTATTGATTAAATGAATTTATATGTAAGGAAAGTAGGACCTCGAGAATTTAGAGTAATTTATGTATGATCAGTTCCTAGATTTCCAAAGTGGAAAGCAAGTTTAGAGGTCATCTATCCATAGCTGATGTGAGTAGTGGTCTAGTTTGCACTTCAGTAATAGGAACTGAGACCGCCTGAGACAGCCCATTCTACTTTGTAAAATTCAATTTACTAAAGGATTTTCCATATATATAGCTAGTATCTGTTTCTCTGCAATTTACAGTCATTTTTGTAACTAATTTACAACCCAGTTCTGCCATAATCCCTAAATGAGTATTCATCAAGTGCCTACTATATGCCAGGCTCTGTGCTAAGCACTAGGATATAAATAAAACAATTAAAAATCTCTAGACCAGGACCCTGCACTACTAATTAGGACTGAGACTAAAACTCAGGTCTCTCAAATTCTACTCTATCATTATTCTTTTATATCTTGCTCTCTTATTAGTTTAACAGAATGGTGATCTCATTTAAGTCTAATCAAAAGTCTTTCTGTATTTGCCCATCTTAAAAAAAACAGGGGAGGAAAAATTAGAAAAGAATTTATAATACCATTACAATATGTAAGCTGCAGAGGCCTCCTGGAGAGGAGAATGGAAAGTTAATATTTAACTGAATTAGAAAGAACAAGTTTCAGTGGGAAAACAAGGCTCAGATATTTTGCTGAGTGTGATCAGAATTCCCCAAAGATGGTTGGAACAGATTATGTCACCATGGATGATTTGGGCCAAATGGAGAGCAAGAGGCCCAAGGAGCCATCTTTTGCTTTTTCTTCTGATCCAATACCTTCCAGACACACAGGCCTCTTCTAATATTAATGAGACTGCCACTTGAAAAAGTGATTCTAAGATATACCCTGGCCTTTGATTTCACAAAGCTGTTTCCACTGCCTCTAGCTAATTGTGTTTTCAATAATAAATTGGAGGAGAAATTTTGGTTGACTTGGACTTACTTAGATCTGCCTTAATTAGGGTGTTTGAAAAGTGCTCTCCTAGGCTTGGGAAATTGTTGGCTGCTCTGACATGGAACAGTTGAACTGACCAACAGCAGCTTCATAACTTTCACACATACTGTGTTTCTCCTTTTAACTCTATCATTAACAGCAACAATGTCTAATACCAAATTAGCCTTTTGTATTCTTCAATTTTTTTCACATACATCATTGACCTTTGGTTTTCACAAAACCCCTATGAAGTCTGATATTACTAATCATATTTTATAGACAAGATACTTAAGATTTACAGATATGGGGTGATTTATCAAAGGTCATATAGCAAAGATCATTTGCCTTTTAAAAATTTTTTTGGTTACCAAAGCTAACCAATATTATCTCTTAAAAAAATCCTTTGAACATGAAGCCAGAAATTTAAGTAAACCCAACCCCTGGTAACCAAGTTTATTCTCTGGGAAATTTTTAAATAGGACTGTCCAAAGGTAAAGACAAGATCTATCAAGAGGATGGTAAGGGTAATAAAATCATATTGTTTCAGTTGAAGATCACTAATATTGACAATATTTCTTTCACCACCTTCTGCATAAAAAGTAAAAGGGGTAGAGAAGCATTGCCTAGAGACAGTGTTAGGGCACAGTTATAAATTCATAGTGTACCCAATTTATACAGTTGTATGATTTTCTCCCCCTATATTCAACAGTATGTTTATAGGGGTGAATGTGGCAGATGGTGGGAGTGATTCAAAACTGAAACTTAGCTTTGCCCTTTGTCCTTTGTTGTTTGTTCTTTGTTCTTGAAGGGACCATGGCTTCTGGGAGGTGATGCTGGGACCCAATCAACAATATAATAACCAGGCCAGGAATTCAAGAGGAAAGGATAATCTAGAATTGAAATGATTCATCAGGGGTCATGATGGGGGGGGGGAGAACAAAGTAACTAGTGCAGAGGAGAAGAAATTCTACTAGTGCCTGGTAGAAAACTGATACCTTGAGGGATTGAAGGTCATGGTATGGACTATGAGAAGAGTTTGGTAAGGGAAGACAGAGGGAGAGATAGAAAGTCAATAGATGAAGGTAAGGTGATGATGGTGAGATAAGGTATTTTGGAGTTCTTGAACATAGATTGTTGCATTTGAGGTTGGAGAGATTAATTGACTTGCTCAAAGTCACAAAGGTAGTAACTGGGAGATCTAGTTCTTTCCATTTTCAACCTAGTTCTCTTTTCCTTATATCATTCTACTTCCTAAATGTAAGAAATTATTAT
>JAJPUD010003981.1:86984-132169 GCA_023553655.1 Myrmecobius fasciatus
GAAAGTAAAATAGTTGGTTTTTTTAATTGAATAAACATGTTAAGATATGGTTTAATATTTAGGATGCTTAGTAAAAGCATCTTCAATACAATTCCAGTAAGACTAGGTAATAGATATGAGATGTAATTTATCCTGTTTGTACAAGAATCTGATCTCTTCTAATGGATTTCTGTATTTTGAAAGGTTTTTTTTTATTCCATGTAGTCTGGAAATAATGAAAATTTGGTAAAGTGATCTCTTAAAAATAATGTTTTTAAATTTTATTGATCAATATTATCACCAGGGGATTATAGGCAATAGTTTAGTCATTTTGTTAATCAACTAGCATTTATTAAATGCTTATTTTAAGTCAGACATTGTGCAAAGCAGTGGTCTATGATAATACTCTGGTTTCAGTATAGTAAAACAGAGCTTGAAGTCTGTATTTGTAGTTCATGAATTTGTCATCTATCAACTCATGAAAGATAATAACCTTCTGTTGTATAATTTTAGTTAGCAGATTATATCATGTGAAATATTCAGGAGTGCTAAATTTTTAGTCTTTAGTGATGCATTGTATAGTTTCTGCCATTTCCTGGTGTTGATTTCTTTTTCTGCATATATCAATAAATCCAGAGGCTTAAGGATAATTCCTTTGTAATTTCTGGTGGCATCGACCTGTTTCTGAATTGCCACCTTTAATTTCCTATTTCCATAAAGAAATCCACATAACTCAGTCATCTATTTGCTGCTTCTTTGTCAATATATTGTTGGCACATAGAGTGCCTTTAAATTTCTCTCTTGGATATAAGCCATTGCATTGACTCCATGGAGAGGTAAATCACTTTTTGTTACATCTGACAAATATGATAGTGAATACCAATTATTAGCCTTTATCTTTGCTTAGAGAAGTGACATGTTTTCCAAATGCATTTTTTAGGGTTCTAACCTATTTATCATATGCTTGGAGAATGTTTATCAATCTTTTTCCTTTTTGTTGGCAAGCATTAATATCTCTCTCTCTGTCTTGGAGTGATGGATTCTGTGTATCATTAATATTGTATGGACTTATGGATGTTTTCCAAATATGTTATGGATTATTTTATAATTCTGAAAATGGAAATGTAGACTAGTATTGTGTACTTGTCAATTGTCTTAAATGTATTCCTCCAAGTAAGTATTGATTTCAGGATGCCAACAAGTCTCTTAACATATTCAGCCACAGCTTTCTGTTTGATAGCTTTCTGCTTGAAGTGTCTTGCCTGAAGGACACCAAAGTATTTATAAGTGGTGACTTTTTCTGTTGGTTCATTTTGATCTCTTATAAACTCAAAGCCTCCAGTCTCTACATTTCCTTGTCATATGTTAAAAATTTTATATTAACTTAGGGCAATTTTTTTATATTATTGGAAAAAGATCCCATAAAATAAAGGAATGGTTTGATATGTTTTTTGGTGGAATCATATAGCTTGAAGTCTTTCATATACATCGAATGATTGATAAAAGATTTCACTTGACTCTCTTCTTAACTTGGAAGCCATTTTTAGTTTTATTTAGGAGAATTGATAATGAACTTGAGATTTGGCAGAATTTTAATGGGCTTAAACTGTATCCTTGAATAAGAAAGTTCTGAACATTATTATATTGGTGGTATGTTTTACATAGAAAATGGTTTCCTAGGTGGCCAACAAATACTGTAGCATTCTCACTATACCTTAATCTAATTACATGTTTGCATAAGCAAACAAACTAGACATATGGAACTGAGTTAAAAGCTATCATCTATTTCCTTTTCCAGTTTATTTTACAAATGAGGAATCTACATCAAGAGTCACACATCTAAGTGTCTGAGGCTGGATTTGCACTCATGAAAAAGAGTGTTCCTGACTCCAGATCTGGTACTCTATTCACTGCACCATCTAGCTGCTCTTAATAGTCGTTGTAGTCGTAATTCTTTCTGTAATCTTTCTACTAGCCTCTCTGTGGCCCAAAAGCAGCACTTGCATGAGTCTCCTTCTGTAGGCAATTTTTCCTACAAAAACTGGTTTTGTGTTCCATTCTTATAAGGATCTTGCTCACTGACAAATTAATCTATTAAATAATTTTTCTCCAGATGTAAACAAATAACATTGACTGGCCAATTAACTTCCATGTGACAATGAATTTTAATAGGTCCCTTCACAACCTTAACTTAGAGGAGTGATTAAAATAGAGTATTTTAAGTATATGATAGGGCCTGGGATAGCTTTCATTATTCCTCAGATCACAACAGGAACTAGCTCAGATTGCTACTTCCTAATGAGGCTACAAATGGATTACAAATACCATCTGGCAAATGATTCTTTTTGTTTACCTCCCAAGTCTTGAAATGCTTCCTCATTCCTTTTGTATGGAATGGGACTCAGAGGTGTAAGGGACCTTAGAGGAGAACATCTAGTTCTTTCATTTTGTAGATGAAGAAATATCTTAACCACACATATGACAAGTGACAGAATCCAGATAAGACAACTCTTAGAATAATACAATTCTGTCTCCATCACATTAATATTAGCAGTAATAATAATAAATAAAAATAACATTTATATAACACTTTCATATTGATAAAGTACTTAATATATATTCTTATTTGATTCTCACAACAACCCTGTAAGGTAGGTATTATTATTCCCTTTTTTCAGATGAAGAAATATAGGTGGCAAGAGCTTAAATAATTTATGTGACAGTTGAGCATTCAAACACAGATGTCCTTGACTTAAGGCACAGTACTTTATTTATGATACCAGTACCTATATGTTTGACTTTTGCTTTTGTAACTAGGATTGAGACATCTACAGAATTCTTCTTAAGGTATCTATCCATGTGGAGAGGCTAGAGAGCCTGCCTCTTCAAGAGATATGATGATGTTTATGGAAACTTACAGAAATTCTTAGAGAGAATATAGAACATGCATAGACATTCTGCAACTGATTTTTGGTCTGCTAATCCTGTGAAAAATGACAACAAAAAACTCTTCATCTAACTCTTTCACTGGCAATATTTGGTGAGAGAAAATTTTTTAAGGGAAAAGAGGCTTTTCTCTTTTTTCCTGCTGAGGCTGACATGCAGCCCTGAAAAAAAAATAAACCTTGATCCTTTGATTTACCATTTGTTTCAGGTGAAGGAGTTGGAGGCTGACTTTAGGAGTTTCAATAAAGTCAAAAGAGTGAACATTATGGCATCCTGGCATCTCAGTGCCCAAGAGTCTGGGAGGTTTTACAACCAACTCAGTTGAGGAGTACTAGTTCCTGACATCTAATAGGGAAGGAAACCTAACTAAGAACTTCAATCATACTAGACCCTTTCTCTGTAGCTGTTATGACGAATGGACCAGTCAAGCTTTGTAGTTTTTAGGAGCACAACTCCTGTTTGGATCTTTATCAAGTTTATTTTTGATTAATATATTCATAGATGCCTAGGATCTGTTTTTCCTAGATTGGTGAACCAGCTCCTTGTATACTCCTGTGTACAAAGTAGTATAAGCCAATATTTAGAAAGCCATTCATGAACCTTATATATAATAGCACGGTTCAAATTAGGATGAAGAGGAAACTGGGCCCATGTCATAGACAGATATGCATCTTTGCTATGTGATTTTAAAAAATTAAATTACAACTAGATGAGCATGAGTTATGCTTCTTTAAATTCAAAAAGACTATGATGTTGAAGCAAGCGTCTCTTACAGTTCCTATTTTTTAAAGATGGAAGTTGTTAATGAAGTTGATAGATGGGAAGAAAGCATTGGGAGATTGGAAATTCAAGTATATTGGTGGCAACAAAAATCAGTTTCAGGAGACCAACTCATAATGAACATTTATGGGGAGCTGGACAGCTCCTGCAGTAGGGTTCATCACTACCATCATTATTCACATTCACATAGTGATTATCACAATTTTGTAGATGAGAAAAGTGAAGTTCAGATCTTCTACAGTTGTACAACCCACAAGTGTTACAGGTAAGACTAAAATCCAATTCTTTTGACTTCTGGTCCAGTAATATAGTATGTAGTGTTTTCGTGATAATAAAATATCAGCCTCTGCTCCTTTCAGAATGGATGCTATCTTCTGAACAGTGTGGTATTGTATATTAGGGACCAAAATTTGCTTGCAAGGAGCAAAAAAAAGCCCTGTTATTTATAGTAAAATGTATATAGGGAAGCTCTGTCAGTTTTCTGAATTACTGACAGTTGCAGAAATGTTAATACAAAATCTTTATAAGACTGTCCAGATGTTCAAAATTAAACAAGCATCTGTTTTGAATAAAAGACTTTTTTTCTTTCTCTTTTTTTCCCCCACTCCTCCTCCTCCTCCCCATACTCCTTATAGATCGGTGTGCAGGCTGGAGACAATTGTCGTGGCTAGAGTTTTATTTAGCTCTTGAACACGGCTGTCCATAGTGTCAAAAATGCACCAAAAAATAACCCTAGGAAAGGTTAATAATGGCCTTTCTGGTGTCATATTCTCCACTTTATGTGTTGTGGTAATTATTATCATTAGAGCTGTAAGAATGTCTAGTTATCTTTCTTAATCACACACTATAAAGAAGTGCTTCTGAACACATATCTATTATTTAATCAAAATTTCACAGTTATTGGCATTCATGCTCTACAAGGGCTGTGTTTATTTTCTGTTTGCAAGGGGGAACAGAGCCTCCCAGAAGAGAGGGGGACCTTGGTCCATGCCTACTTTAATCACTGTCATATCATGTGACAATCTGTGCTATTAATATCAGAGACGACTAATGCATGTTATTACTTCTTGTTTCCCCTGTACTTTTTGCACTCTAGGAAAGCACTTTTATTAACAAATAAAGGAGGAAAAAAATTGTGTGGTAGCTGAACTCTGCTGCTATGCCTGGAGCATGGCCTGGCTAGGCTGGGTCTCGGGCTTGTAGGGTTAATGGGTCTGGAAGGGTCATCAGGGCCAGTCCAAGTGATCTATGGTCGCAATTTGGGGACATCCCTGAATCAAACATAACACTCAAGAGACTATTACTCCTTTGGGAAAAGAGCTTCAGCACCTTAGCTGCTTCCTTCTATGAAGAACTATGTGAAGGAAGGTGCTGAAATGACTGGTTTAAGCCACCTCCTTGTCATTGATCTCCCTCTCCTAGAATCTAGAACTCTAGGTGACTAGATCTAATTTTAAAAGGGCTTAAAAAAGACCTGGGTTCAAATCTAACCTTAGACACTTATTAGCTATATGACTCGTTTGTCTGGGTTTCCCCATCTGTAAAATGAAGATGATTAAAGTACTTACTTCCCAAGATTGTTGTGAAGATCCAGTGAGTATTATTTGTAAAGTGCTTAACACAATGCCTGGCATGTAGTAATTGCTATTTAAAGTTAGTTATTATTGTTATCATTGCTGAAGCAATTGGATTAAGTGACTTGCCCAGGGTCACACAGCTAGGAAGTGTTAAGTGTCTGAGGTCAGATTTGAACTCAGGTCCTCCTGACTTCAGGGCTGGTGCTCTATATACTGCGCCACCTAGCTGCCCCTAGCTATTATTATTATTATCTGTCATATGTTCTCAGTAGCATGTCTAGGAGCAAAGGCAATAGATGGTAAGAAAACTGAGGTCTGGCATGGCAAGATCAATGATAGGATAAAAATAAGAAGGGAGTTGGTATAAAATCCTGGAGATTGGAGCTATAATACTGAGTACAGTAGTTATTGGATCACACAATCATTAATTTAAATCAAAAAAGTACCTTAGAAGTTTATTCCAGTTGTGCCTCATTTTATAGAAGAAGAAACTGAGTCTCAGAGAAGCTAAATGATATTCCCATAGTGAATTGCAGTAAAAAAATTTTTTATAGAGCAATTTACATATTTTCCCAGAAGGAGTCATATTTTTGAGCACAGAAGATTTTTAAATATGCAGTCATACCTATTCTTTCAAAATAGTATTTTAGTAATTGTGTGGAGGATGGATGGAAGGAAGTAAGAAATTGGTTTCTAGACATCCCATTTAGCTATATACTGTTTTATTTGTGGGACTTGATTCTTCTCTCTCTTATAAGTTTGTAACCACTAAACAAGTAGCCCAAAACTAGGTAGGGCAATGGAAAGGGCCTTGTGGTCAAGAAATTTGGTTTTGGATTGCATTCCAATACCTTCTAGACACCTGATGATAGGCAAGTTTCTTTTCATTTCTGGACCTCAGTTTCTTCATCTGTATGGAGGGAGATCAATGATATTAAAGAGTCTTCTCACCATCACTTCTCATAGATCCTTTGCAATTTTGCTAAATGGAGTCACTGGTATATTTTGAAAGGAAATAGACCAACAACCAGGGATATGACAGGAGTTGAAAAGAAGTTCTTAAGTTACAAAAGGAAACTTTTAGGTCTTGAATCTAAGCTCAACAACAAGAAAAGCAAATAGACTTAAAGATATTTAAGTTCTCTGGCTTAAGCTGACTAACTGGGTGCAGATGACTAGAATTTGCAACAGAAGAGAGCTAAGACTAGCTAATTCACTTTCAAACTAAAGAATTGGTTGCTTCTCTCACTATGGTTGAAGAGATCATGCCGCAACTAAATGCTAGCAGGGGACACAAGAGCAATATAAGACATCATCTCAGCAAAGAAAGCAAGGGGGACCATGATGTGGGAAAAGAAGGAAACCCCAAGTGCTTATGTATGGGTTGAGCTAAATAATTTTTAAGGGCCTGTATAGTCCACTAAAAATTTATTTTGCTTAATTTCAACTGGACCCTTGCTGTTGCAAGGCAATTTTTTTTACATTTCTTTAATTGATTCACAATTTTTATCAATTTTTTCATTCCTCGTGAATGGAATGAACTCACCCTTAAAGCAGAAGCAGATAGCAGACTGGATTAAAAACCAGAATCCAACAATATGTTGTATACAAGAAACACATCTAAAACATAGAGATACATACAGGGTGAAGGTAAAAGGCTGGAGCAGAATCTATTATGCTTCAGGTGAACAAAAAAAAGCAGGGGTAGCAATCCTGATCTCAGACCAAGTAAAAGCAAAGATAGACTTCATTAAAAGAGACAAAGAAGGAAATTATATCTTCCTAAAGGGTACCATAGATGATGAAGCAATATCAATACTAAACATATATGCACCAAGTGGTATAGCATAGAAATTCCTAGAGGAAAAGTTCAGAGAGATGCAAGAAGAAATAGACAGCAAAACTATAATAATGGGGGATCTCAACCTCCCTCTCTCAGAACTTGATAAATCAAACCACAAATAAATAAGAAAGAAGTTAAGGAGGTAAACAAAATGTTAGAAAAGTTAGGTATGATAGATCTTTGGAGGAAATTAAATGGAGACAGAAAGGAGTTTACTTTTTTCTCAGCAGTCCATGGAACTTATACAAAAATTGACCATGTGTTAGGACACAAAAACCTCAAAATCAAATGCAGGAAGACAGAAATAATAAATGTATTTTTTTCAGATCATGACAGAATAAAAATCACACGCAATATAAGGCCAGGAGAAAATAGACCAAAAACCAATTGGAAACTAAATAATTTTATCCGAAAGAATGAATGGGTGAAACAGCAAATTACAGACACAATTACTAATTTCATCCAAGAGAATGACAATAATGAGACAACATACCAAAATTTGTGGGATACAGCCAAAGCAGTAATAGGGGGAAATTTTATATCTCTAGATGCTTATTTGCATAAAATAGAGAAACAGAAAATCAATGAATTGGGCTTGCAACTAAAAAAGCTAGAGAAAGAACAAATTAAAAACCCCCAATCAAATACCAAACCTGAAATCCTAAAAATAAAAGGAGAGATCAGCAAAATTGAAAGTAAAAAAACTATTGAATTAATAAATAAAACTAAAAGTTGGTTTTATGAAAAAACCAACAAAATAGATAAACCTCTAGTTAATTTAATTAGAAAAAGGAAAGAGGAAAATCAAATTGTTAGTCTCAAAAATGAAAAGGGAGAACTTTCCACCAATGAAGAGGAAATTAGAGCAATAATCAGGAGTTACTTTGCCCAACTGTATGCCAATAAATTTGATAACCCAAGTGAAATGGAGGAATATCTACAAAAATATAGATTGCCCAGATTAACAGAAGAGGAAATAAATTACTTAAATAGTCCCATTTTAGAAAAAGAAATAGAACAAGTCATTAATCAACTCCCTAAGAAAAAATCCCCAGGACCAGATGGATTAACATGTGAATTCTACCAAACATTTAAAGAACAATTAACTCCAATATTATATAAACTATTCAAAAAATAGGGAATGAAGGACTCCTACCAAACTCCTTTTATGATACAGATATGGTACTGATACCTAAACCAGGTAAAACAAAAACAGAGAAAGAAAATTGTAGACTAATGTCCTTAATGAATATTGATGCAAAAATCTTAAATAAAATATTAACAAAGAGATTACAGAAAATCATTCCCACCATGACCAAGTAGGATTTATACCAGGAATGCAAGGATGGTTCAATATTAGGAAAACTATTAACATAATTGACTATATTAATAACCAAATTAACAAAAACATATAATCTCAATAGATGCAGAAAAAGCATTTGATAAAATCCAACATCCATTCCTATTAAAAACATTAGAGAGTATAGGAATTAATGGACTTTTCCTTAAAATAGTCAGTAGCATCTATTTAAAACCATCAGCTAGCATCATATGTAATGGTGATAAACTGGAACCATTCCCAATAAGATCAGGGGTGAAAAAAGGTTGCCCACTATCACCATTACTGTTCAATATTGTTTTAGAAATGCTAGCCTTGGCAATAAGACAAGAAAAAGAGATTAAAGGAATTAGAGTAGGTCATGAGGAAACCAAATTATCACTCTTTGCAGATGATGTGATGGTTTACTTAGAGAACCCTAGAGAATCAACTAAAAAACTATTAGAATTAATCCACAACTTTAGCAAAGTTGCAGGATACAAAATAAATCCACATAAATCATCAGCATTTTTATACATCACCAACAAAATGCAACAGCAAGAGATACAAAGAGAAATTCCATTCAAAATAACTATCGATAGTATAAAATATTTGGGAATCTATCTGCCAAGGGAAAGTCAGGATCTATATGAGCAAAACTACAAAACACTCTCCACACAAATAAAGTCAGATCTAAACAATTGGAAAAACATCAAGTGCTCTTGGATAGGTTGAGCGAATATAATAAAGATGGCAATACTATCTAAACTAATCTATCTATTTAGTGCTATGCCAATCAAACTCCCAAGAGATTATTTAACTGACCTAGAAAAAATAACAACAAAATTCATCTGGAAAAAACAAAAGGTCAAGAATTTCAAGGGAATTAGTGAAAAAAATGCAAATGAGGGGGGCCTAGCTGTACCAGATCTAAAACTATATTATAAAGCAGTGGTCACCAAAACCATTTGGTACTGGATAAGAAATAGAGTAGTGGATCGGTGGAATAGGTTAGGTTCACAGGACAAAATACTCAATGACAATAGTAATCTAGTGTTTGATAAACCCAAAGACCCCAGTTTCTGGGATAAAAACTCACTATTTGACAAAAACTGCTGGGATAATTGGAAACTAGTATGGAAGAAATTAGGCATTGACCCACACCTCACACCATATACCAAGATAAGGTCAAAATGGATTCATGATCTAGGCATAAAGAATGATATTATAAACAAATTAGAACAATGTAGGATGGTTTATCTCTCAGACCTGTGTAGGGGGAAGGAATTTGTGACCAAAGATGAACTAGAGATCATCATTAATCACAAAATAGGTAAGTTTGACTATATCAAGTTAAAAAGTTTTTGTACAAACAAAATGAATGCAGACAAGATTAGAAGGGTAGCAGTAAACTGGGAAAATATTTTTACATCCAAAGGTTCTGATAAAAGCCTCATTTCTAAAATATATAGAGAATTGACTCAAATATATAAGAATTCAAGCCATTCTCCAATTGATAAATGGTCAAAAGATACGAACAGACAATTTTCAGACGAAGAAATTGAAACTATTTCTGGTCACATGAAAAGGTGCTCCAAGTCACTATTGATCAGAGAAATGCAAATTAAGACAACTCTGAGATACCACTACACACCTGTCAGATTGGCTAAAATGACAGGAAATGAAAATGATAACTGTTGGAGGGGATGTGGGAAAACTGGGACACTGACACATTGTTGGTGGAACTGTGAACGGAATTTGGAACTATGCTCAAAAAATTATCAAACTGTGCATACCCTTTGACCCAGCAGTGTTTCTACTGGGCCTATATCCCAAAGAGATTTTAAAGGAGGGAAAGGGACCCACATGTGCAAAAATGTTTGTGGCAGCCCTTTTTGTAGTGGCAAGAAACTGGAAATTGAAAGGATGCCCATCAATTGGAGAATGGCTGAATAAATTATGGTATATGAATGTTATGGAATATTATTGCTCTGTAAGAAACGACCAACAGGAGGATTTCAGAGAGGCCTGGAGAGACTTGCATGAACTGATGCTGAGTGAAATCAGCAGAACCAGGAGAACATTATACACAGCAACAAGACTATACGATGATCAATTTTGATGGACATGGTTCTCTTCAACAATGATGTGATTCAAACCAGTTCCTATTGTTCAGCGATGAAGATAGTCATATACATCCAGAGAGAGGCCTGAGGGAACTGAGTGTGAACCACAACACAGCATTTTAACGCTTTCTGTGAATATTTTCATGCATTTTGTTTTCCTTCTTAGGTTGTTTTTTCTTCTTCTCTTTCTAGATCTGATGTTTCCTGTGCAGTAAGATAACTGTATAGATATATATACATGTATTGTATTTGTCATATAATTTATCCTATTTAGCATGTATTAGATTACCTGTCATCTAGGGGTGGGGGTTGGGGGAAGGAGGGGAAAAGCTTGGGGAAAAAAAGTCTTTTGCAAAGGTCAATGTTGAAAAATCACTCATATGTTTTGTAAATAAAAAGCTTTATAAAAAAATTTTTTTTTCATTCCTCTTCAAACATCCTATGGCTCTTCTGCTCCCTCATCTTCTCATTTGAGAATCTTGCCTCATATTTCACTGAAAAAATTGTGTCCATTTGTTGAGAGATCCCTATTCTTCCCTCCTCCTCCAGTCATATTACCCAGATGCCTTTTGCTACTATCTCTTCTTTCACCTTAGTCTCAATTGAAGGGTGGCCTTTCTCCTTGTCAAGACCAACCTTTTTTTACATGCACAAGTAATCTATCCCATTTAATCTCAATTTCTTCAGCAGATTGCCACCTCTATTATTTCTCATGTTGTCATCAGTCTCTCCTGTCTGCTGCTTTCCTGCTGCCTATAAACATGCTTATGCCTCTTGCATCCTCAAAAAATACTTTTTCTCCTCCTTTTTGTAGTTAAACATCTTGAGAAGACTTCCACTTCTTTACCTCTAACTATTTTAAACCCTATAATTTGTCTTCTGACCTCACCATTCAATTGAAATGTCTCTTCCCAAGGTTACTAAGGATCTCTTAATTGCCAGGTTGAGTGACTTTTTCTCATTCTTATCCTTCTTGACCTCTCTGTAGCCTTTGGCATTATTAGTCATTTATTTTCTTCTCTTTAGGTTTCTGTAATAGTATTCTAGCCTGTATTTCTTCCTACTTATTGGACTACTCCTTCTCAATCTTCTTTGTTATATCTTCATTCAAGTCATGCCTGCTAATGGTTGATATCTCCCAAGCTTAGAACCTTTCTCTTCTCCTCTCTTCTCTCTCTACCCTCAGATGCTACCCTAGTTTCAATCATCATATTTAGGCTAATGGTAGTTAGATTTGCTTATACAACCCTAAGCTCTCTTAACTTCCAAATACTCATCTCCAATTACCTATTGGAAGTCTCAAAGTACATGTTTCATAGATGCCTCAACTTCAGTAAGTTATTATTTTTTCCTTCAAACTTTCCCCTTCTGAATTTCTCTTTTATCAAGGCTATCATTATCTGTTTACTCACTAAGTCTATAACCTAAGTATCATGGTCAATTCTTTACTCTAATCTTCTATATTCAAGGACTTTGGATGCACTGTCATATCTTCAGTGCAGATCATCATTTCAGGCTTCTTGGACTACTTGCTAGTTAGTCTATTTGCTTCAATTCCCCCCCCCTCCATTTCATCTTCTATACAGCTATGGAAGTGAAATTTTTTATTTAAAGCTTTTTATTTTCAAAACATATGCATAGATAATTTTCAAGATTCACCTTTGCAAAACCTTGTGTTCCAATTTTTTTCTCCCACCCTTCCCCTAGACAGCAAGTGATCCAATATATGTTAAACATGTGCAATTCTTTTATATATATTTCCACAATTATCATGCTGCACAAAAGTCAGATCAAAAAGGAAAAAATGAGAAAGAAAACAAAATATAAGCAAACAATAAAAAAGTAAAAATACTACGTTGTGATCCATACTCAGTCTCCACAGTCCTTTCTCTGAGTGCAGATGGCTCTCTCCATCACAAGACCATTGGAACTGGCCTGAATCATCCCGTTGTTGAAAAGAGCCACATCCATCAGAATTGATTATCATCTAATCTTGCTGTTGCCATACACAATATTCTTCTGGTTCTATTCACAAAAAATGAACTTTTAAAAGTGCAGATCTGACCACGTTACTTCTTCCACCCCTTACCTTATTCAGTAAGCTCCAATGGTTCCCTTTTGCCTTCAATATCAAATGTAAAATCCTCTGTTTGGCTTTTTTTTCCAATCATATCCAACTCTTCATGATTCCATTTGGGGTTTTCTTGACAAAGATATTGGAATGGTTTGCCATTTTCTTCTTTAGATCATTTTACCGATGAGGAAATTGAAGAAAACAGGATTAAGGATCACACAATTAGTGTTTGAGGCGAAATTTGAACTCAGCCCTCCCTGATTCCAGTCCTACTGCTCTATCCACTGTACCATCTTACTGCCCAAGACCTAACCTTTTCCTGTCTTTTCAGTCTAACTCCCTCCCTTCCTCACCCTGTGTATTTTTCATTCCAGTGATACTGGCCTTTTTGTCTTTCTTCGCATACAATCCACCATGTCCAAATTCTGGGCATTATCTCTGGCTGTCTCATCCCTGGAATGTTTTACCTCTTCATCACTACCTCCTGCTTTCTTTAAGTCACTGCAAAAACCCTGATTTCTAAAGGAAGCATTTTTGCATTGCCCTTATTTGCATGTGGCCTTCCTCTTTATAATGTGAGCTCCTTGAGGGCAGGGGTTGTCATTTGTTTTCCTTTGAAGCTACAGTGAGTGTTTCATGTAGTGTTTGACTTGAGTCTTGATAAAAAATGGAGATGAGGAAAAAGAGCCTACCTACTAAGGTAGTGGGAATAGGCAGTGCAAACTATTCCTATGGGATTTTTCCTTTGATTATGATGTAGGGGGCATCTGCAAAATGAATTTATGATCTGATATAATGAGAAGCCATTATCAAACTCAAAAAATATTTTACCTTGAATTTCTTTTCAGCTAATATCTGTGATACAATGTGGTAGAGGGGCAGAATCATTGGTATTAAATCAGAAGATTCTTATATTTCAGCCCAAGTTTGCACTTCATACTTGGACACATCCTTTTACCCCTTGGGACCTCAGATTCCTTATCTGTAAAATGGATCTGCCTATCTCAAAGCGTCTTCAAAAGAACCTTTTGTGGATTTATGATTTCATCAGTATAGATACTCCTTCCCTTGAAAACAGCACTCTTAGGGTGACATTCTTATTTATTACTTTTCATTATTTATTTTTGGAGCAAAATTTAAATTTTTTCAATGAACAAAAATCTATTTTCTTTCTCTCTCACCTTTCTTAATCCAGTTGGGAAAGAAAGAAAAAGAAATCTTAGAACAAATATACATAGTTATATAGAAAAAGACCAACCTCTCATATTGGTCATGTGTAAAAAATAAATGTTTTAATCTGCACCCTGATTCCAACATTTCTTTGTCAGGAGGTGGGTGGCATATTTCAGAATGAGTTATCTGAAATCATGATTGGTCATTATATTTGTGAGAATTTTTAAATCTGTCAAGATTATTTGTCTTGAAAACATTGTTATTATATGAATAGTTCTCGTAGTTCTGTTCATGTTACTTTGCATCAGTTCATACAAGTCTTCCCATATTTCTTTGAAACTGTCTCCCACATAATTTCTTATGGTTCCATAGTATTACATTACATAATATGCCATGATTTGTCCACTCATTCCCCAAATAGTGGAGGCCTTTTATTATCTATTTTTGGCCACCACAAAAATAGATATTAGAAATATATTATATACATTCTTTGCTATATGGATTTAGTTATGATATTACTGGATAAAAGAGTAGGTGCAACTAGAACCTTATTAATCATAAGTCCAAATTGCTTTCCAAAATGGCTGTATCATATGAAATTCATCAACAGTTCATTAGTGAGTCAGTTTTTCCAGAGCTTCTACAATATCCATCATTTTCTATTTTTGTCAGTGTTGCCAATATTATAGGCATGCAATAGAAAATCATAATTCCTTCAATATATACTTTTCCAATTAGAAAACTAACATTTTGTAACCTGTGGCCATTTATCAATTAGGGAGCATGAGTGCTTAATTGAACCCAACACATTATAATCCTATCTCTCTTAAAACAAAATAATTAGGGGTTTTCTAGTTGTATTTAGTCTTCCTGTTGCATAGTATTAGACCTTTTCCAGCCATACATGTCCTTGATAATATCTTATACCATTTTGTTGAATTATTGATAAGGAAGGGAGGAACTTCTGGTGAAAATGATGTCTGGAAAGGTCCTAGAGGAGCCCATCTCAGCCACAGACATGCTAGAAATGTTCTAAAAATGCATCAGAGGAAAGAATTATTCTAAAAAATTTAAAGAAAATAGCAATAATCTCATCCACCCAATCTAATACTGCATAGATAGAATGCCAAAGGTCATCAGGTATTATGTATAAATATAAGATGGAAGGAGGAAGTTGGTACTCAAATTGAAGCCTGAGCTCTTATCTGTCAGGGCAACAGGAGATGAGGTTAGCCACTATATCTTGCAAAAAAATTTGAATGAAATTTTGGCAAAGATTCTACAGCCGTGTGTTAAATAAGGATATTATTTTATATCCTTCAACTCTGCTGAACCTGTTAATGAACTCTCTAGAGTTCTCTAAGAATAATATCATATTATCTGCAAAGAGTGATGGTTTTGTTTCCTCATTGCCTATTTTTATTCCTTCCATTTCTTTTTTTTTTGTCTTATTTCTATAGCTAGGATTTCTAGAGTAATATTGAATAATAGTGGTGATAATACACATCCTTGACTTACCTCTTATTTTATTTTAAAAAATTCTAGATTATCCCTATAATTTGTAATGTTTGCTTGTAGTTTTAGATAGACATTACTTATCATTTTGAAAAAGGCTCCATTTATTCATATGATTTCTAGATTTTTAAAAATAGGAATGTGTTTTTTTTGTCAAATTTTTTCTGCATCTATTGAAGTAATCTTTTTGTTTGTTTCTTTTTTTAAGTTTCTATAGTCAATTATGCTGTTAGATTTCCTAATATTAAACCAGCCCTGTATTCCTGTATTCCTAGTATAAATCCCACCTAAACATAGTGTATGATCTCTATGATATATTATTGTAATCTCCTTGCTAGTATTTTATTTTAAAAATCTATGTCAATATTCTTTTTCTTTTTTTTTTTTTTTTGCTGAGGCAATTGGGGTTAAGTGACTTGCCCAGGGTCACACAGCTAGGGAATGTTAAGTGTCTGAGACCAGGTTTGAACTCAGGTCCTCCTGACTTCAGGGCTGGTGCTCTATCCACTGCGCCACCTAGCTGCCTCTATGTCAATATTCTTTAAGGAAAGTGGACTATAATTTTTATTTTCTGTTTTCTCTCTCTAGTTTAGATATCAAAATCATATTTGCATAATAAAAGGAATTTATTAAGACTTGAATATTTTTTCAAATAGTTTATACAAGATTGAGATTAATTGTTCCTTAAATATTTGGCAGAATTCACTTCTGAATCCATCTGGTCCTGGGAATTTTTCTTAGGGAGCTTATTTATGTATGAGTTATTCAATTTCTTTTTTTTCTAAAATGAGATTATTCTTTTCTGTTACTCCAAACAATTTATAACTTTATAAATATTCAGCCATTTTACTTAGATTATCAGTTTTAATGGCATATAATTGGACAAAATGATTCCTAATAATTGCTTTAGTTTTATCTTCATTAGGGATGAATTCACCCTTTTCATCATTGACATTGATAATTTGTTTTTTTCTTACTTTTTCTTTAATCAAATTAACCAGTGATTTATATGTTTTGCTGGTTTTTCATAAAACTAGATTTTAGTTTTATTTATTAGTTCATTTTTTAAATTCCCAGTTTCATTAATTTCTTCTTTGATTTTTAAAATTTCCATTTTATTCTTAATTTGGGATTTTAATTTATTCTTTTTTCTAGTTTTATGATTAATTAATCAATGTGCTCTTTTTAGCTTTTGTGATGCATGTGGCTAGAGACATAATTCCTCTAAGTGCTACTTTGGCTGCATCCTACAAATTTTGATATGTTTTCATTATCTTTAATGAAATTATTGATTATTTCTATGATTTGTTCTTCAACCCACTCATACTTTAGCATTAAATTATTTAGTTTCCACTTAATTTTAACCTCTATATTAATGTCCCTTTATTGAATATAATTTTATTGTATTATTTAATATTTCAGCTTTTCTGTATTTGTGAAGTTTATCACATAATCAATTTTTGTAAAGGTGCTAAGAAAAAAAGCATATACCTTTTCTATTTCCTTTTTATTTTCTTCAGAGGTCTATCATATCTAACTTTTAAAAAATTCTATTCATCTCCCTAAATTCTTTCTTGTTTGTTTTTGTTTAGATTTATCTAGCTCTGAGAGGAGAAAGTTGAAGTTTCCCCCATTAGTACAGTTTTGCTGTCTATTTCCTTCTATATTTCATTTAACTTTGTCTCTAAGAATGTGGATGGCATGCCAAGCATATATATTTAGTATTTATGTTACTTTATTGTCTACCATGCTTTTTAGCAAGATGTAGTTTCCTTGTTACCTCTTTTAACTAAATATTTTCCTTTGTCTGATATTGACTACTTACTCCTGCCTTTTTTTTTTAAAAAACTTCATCTGAAGTATATATAATAGATTCCGCTCCAACTCCTAAAATTTTGTTTCTGTTTCAAATATGTTTCTTGTGGACAACACATTGTTTGATTCTGATTTCTAATTCATTCTTTTATCTGCTGCCATTTTATAAGTCAATTCATTCTATTCACATTCATAGTTATAATTACTAACTATGCATTTCCCTCCATCTTATTTTCTTCTGTTTATTCCCTACCTCCCTCTCTCCCTCTCCCTCTCTCTCTCTCTCTCTTTCTGTTTTGTCTCTCATCCCTCTTTAAAAGTCTGTTTTGCTTTGAACTACTTCCTTTTATTACCACTCCTTTTTTTTCCCCCTTCCCTTCCTACTTCCCTGATTGCTAAGATAAATTGCTATTTTCAATTAAGAGAGAGAGAGTATAATGTATTCTTTCTTTGAACCAATTCAAATAAGAGTGAGGTTCAATTGTTGCATCCCTCCCATCATTTCCCCCTCCACTGTAAGTTCTATCCCTTAACTGCCCCTTTTATTTTCTCTATTCTTATTCTGCCTTCCCCTTCTTTTAGTGCATCTTTCTTTCCATCCATTATTTTTATATTATCTGAACATAATTGCCTTGTTTGTGCTCTCTGCCTATCTAAATGCCTTAATAATGATTAGGAGTTATATGTATCATCTTCCTATATAGCATTGTAACCTGTTAAAGTCCCTTATGATTTTTCTTTCATGTTTACTTTTTAATGTTTATATTGAATCTTGTATTTGAAAGTCACATTTTCTATTTATTGCTGGTCTTTTTTTTTGAATGCTTGAAAGTCCTCTATTCATTAAATAGTCATTTTCCCCACAAAGGATCATCCTCAATTTTGCTAAGTAGGTGATTTTTGGTTGTAATCCTGGCTCTCTTGCTTTCCAGAATATCATATTTCAAATTTTCTGCTCCTTTGGCATGCTAGCTATTAAATATTGTAAAGTCTCAGTTGTGGTTCCATGGTATTTGAATTGTTCCTTTCAGTATTTTCCTTTTGAATTCAGAATTCTGGAATTTTACTATAATATTCCTGGGAATTTTCACTTTGGAATCTCTTTCAGAAGATGATTGATGAATTCTTTCAATTTCTATTTTACCCTCTGGTTCTAGGATATTGAGACAGTTTTCCTGAATAATTTCTTAAAATATGCTGTCTGGGCTCTTTTTCTGATCTTGTTTTTCAGGTAGTCCAACAATTCTTAAATTATCTCCACTTGATCAGTTTTCCATGTCAGTTATTTTTCTGATGAGATATTTACATTTTCTTCTTTTTTTCCCTTCTTTTGATTTTGTTTTATTGATTTTTGATGTCTCATGGAATCAATGAATTCCACTTGCCTAGTATTAATTCTAAAAGAACTATTTTCTTCAGGGAGTTTTTATACTTCTTTTCCCATTTGGCCAATTTTGTTTTTAAGGATTTTTCCCCCATCAGTGAAGTTTTGTATTGGCTAATGAATTGGCTAAATTAGTTTTTTTAAGGTGTTATTTTCTTGAGCATTTTTGTGCCTCTTTTACCAAGTTGTTAATTATCTTTTCATAATTTTCTTGCATCATTCTCATTTCTTTCCCCAAGTTTTCTGCAACATTTATTTAATTTTTAAAATAATTCTTTTTAATCTATTATGGTAATTTTTGTTGGACTTATTTCTTCTTTGAGTTTTTCCTTTAGCTGTTTTGAAATTCTTTTCTTCTGAGTTTGTGTCCATATTTTCCCTATCACCATAATAGCCTTTTATGGTCAGGTTCTTTTGTTTGTTTGCTTATTCCCACCTCCTCACCTCAGGCTATTTTTAAAAAAATTGAATGATAGCTTTTTATTTTCAAAATATCTACAAAGATAGTTTTCAATATTCACCCTTCCAAAACCTTGTGTGCCAATTTTTTCTCTCTCCCTTCCTTCTACTTCTTCCCTTAGAAAGCAAGAAATACAATATATGTTAAACATGTGCAGTTCTTCTATATGTATTTCCACAATTATCATGCTGCTCAAGAAAAATCAGATCAAAAAAGAAAAAAATGAGAAAGAAAACAAAAAGCAAACAAACAACAACAAGGGTGAAAACACTGTGTTGTGATCCATATTCAGTTCGCCCCCTTCCCCCCCCCTCCCCCCGCCCCATCCTCTTTCTGGATGTAGATGGCTCTCTCCATCATACCTCTATTGTAAATAGCTTGAATCACTTCATTGTTGAAAAGAGCCACATCCATCAGAATTGATCATTGCATAATCTTCTTGGCTGCTGTGTACAATGTTCTCTTAGTTCTACTCACTTTACTTAGCATCAGTTCATGTAAGTTTCTCCAGGCCTCTCTGAAATCATCCTGCTGATCATTACTTATAGAACTATAATATTCCATAACATGTATATACTATAACTTATGCAGCCATTTCCTAACTGATAGGCATCCATTCAGTTTCCAATTTATAATCTCTTTGGGAGAGATTATATGGCCTTAGCCCAGTAAAGACACTGCTGGACCAAAAGGTATGTATAGTTTGATAGCTTTTTGAACATAGTTCCAAATATCTCTCCAGAATGGTTGGATAAGTTCACAACTCCACCAACAATGTATTAGTGTCCCAGTTTTATCACATTCTCCTCCAACATTTATCATTATCTTTTTCTGTCATCTTAGCCAATCTGAGAAGTAATAAATAGTACCTCAGAGATGTCTTAATTTGCATTTCTCTGATCAATAGTGATTAAGAGTACTAGAAATAGTTTTAATTTCTTTCTGTATGTCCTTTGCCCAGTCTATTTCTTGACTTTGAAATTTAGGTTAAATTAAGCTCTGAGAGTGAAATCAGCAGAACCAGGAAATCATTGTACATGGCAACAATAAGTCTATATGATGATCAATTCTGAAGGACATGATTCTCTTCAATAACGAGATGTTTCAAACCAGTTCCAGTTGTTCAGTGATGAAGAAAGCCATATACACCCAGGGAGAGGCCTGTGGGATCTGAGTCTATACCACAACATAGCATTTTCACATTCTCTAATGATGTTTACTTACATTATGTTTTCCTTCTCAGGTTTTTTTTCCTGTACAGCAAGATAACTGTATAAATATATATACACATATTTGATCTGTCACATATTTTAACATAATTAACATGTATTAGACTTCCTGCCATCTAGGGGAAGGGATGGGGACAGGAGGGAAAGAATTGTAACAGAAAGTTTTGCAAGGGTCAATGTTGAAAAATTACCTATGCATATGTTTTACAAATAAAAAAACCTTTAATTAAAAAAGCTTTATAGATAATAAGAATAATTAAACCGAATATTTTCATACCATAAAAAAATTAAGCTCTGAGACTAGAGTAGGGTAGGATGGATGGGTACACTGTCACAGACTTTGGAGCTTTTTTCACTGTTTTTTTCAGAGCTCGTTCTGGGAGTTTGGAATTTTTTTGTGATCTCAAGATGGCGTGATCTGAGGAGAGATGTGGTCAATGCTCTTCTGGTTTGGGCTCTGGTGTTTAGAAAGAGCCCTTAATCTATTGGGACAGCAAATGATACTGCTCCTTAGGGTTTCTAATTACTTTTGATCCTGCTTCTCAGGACTTCTGCTTCCTCGTGACTGAAAACATTTCTTTTTGCCCTTTTGGAACTATGATCCAGAAGTGGGTATGGTAATGGAATAGACAAACATGCCCTGCCTCATGCCCAGTGTTAGTATAATATCCCCTGTAATCTCTTTCCGACTTCTTGTCAGATCCCCTTACTGTCTCTGGCTTGAAAACTCTCCAAAGATGCTATTATCACTTCCAAGCCCCTGAGTTGATGTTACTTCCATGTGAGCTATGGGTCAATATCCACTTCATTGGCACTCCAGTGACTTCCTTTTGATTTCTTAAGTTTTATTGGATGGCAAAAATATTTCACTCCAACCTTTTGTTGGTACTTCAGAATTTGATTTGAAGCATTATTTTAATTTTTTTCTTTTTTAAATTTTTATTTATTTTTATTAAAGCTTTTTATTTGCAAAACACATATGGGTAATTTTGCAACATTGACCCTTATAAAGCTTTCCGTTACAAATTTTTCCCCACTAGTCTCCACCCCTCCCCTAGATGGCAAGAAGTCTACTACATGTTAATTATGCTAAATACTTGACAAATCGAATATGTGTAGACATATTTTTACAGTTATCTTGCTGTGCAAGAAAAGTTGGATCTACAAGAAAAAAAAATCTGAGAAGGGAAACATAATGCAAGCAAACATCAATAAAGAACGTGAAAATGTTATATTGTGGTCCACATTTCATATCCCTCTCTCTGGCTGTATATGGCTTTCTTCACTGAGCAATTGGAACTGGTTTGAAACATTTCATTTGTTGAAGAGAGCCATGTCCATCAGAATTGGTGAGCATAGAGTCTTGTTGTTGCCGTGTATAATCCTGGTTCTGCTCATTTCACTCAGCATCAGTTCATGCAAGTCTCTCCAGGCTTCTCTGAAATCATACTGCTGGTTGTTTCTTACAGAACAATAATATTCCATAACATTCACATACCATAATTTATTCACCCATTCTCCAATTGATGGGCATCCATTCAGTTTCCAGTTTCTAGCCACTACAAAAAGGGCTGCCACAAACATTCTTGCGCATGTGGTGCCCTTTCCTTCCTTGAAGATCTCTTTGGGAAATAGGTCCAAGAGAAACATTGCTGGGTCAAAGGGAATGCACAGTTTGATAACTTTTTGAGCATAATTCCAAATTGCTCTCCAGAATGGTTGGATCCATTCACAATTCCACTAACAATGTGTCAGTGTCCCAGTTTTCCCACATCCCCTCCAACATTCGTCATTATCTTTTCCTGTCATTTTAGCCAATTTGATAGGTGTGTAGTGGTACCTCAAAGTTGTCTTAATTTGCATTTCTCTGATCAATAGTGATTTGGAGCACCTTTTCATGTGACTAGTAGTTTTAATTTCATCATCTGAAAATTGTCTGTTCATATCCTTTGACCATTTATCGATTGGAGAGTGGCTTGAATTCTTATAAATATGAGATAATTCTCTATATATTTTAGAAATGAGTCCTTTAGCAGAACCCTTAAATGTAAAGATGATTTCCCAATTTATTGCTTCCCTCCTAATCCTGTCTGCATTAGTTTTGTTTGTAGAAAAACTTTTTAACTTAATATAGTCAAAATTATCTATCTGGTGTTCAATTAAGAGTTCCAGTTCTTCTTTGGACATAAATTTATTCCTTCTCCACAGGTCTGAGAAGTAAACTATCCTTGTTCCTCTAATTTGCTTATAATATCACTCTTTTTATCTAAATCATGAACCCATTTAGATCTTATCTTGGCATGTGGTGTTAGGTGTGGATTTGAAGCACTATTTTAAAGTTGTTTAAAGGGGAATGTTGAGACAGCTTGACTGTTTGTTCTATTTTTTGCCAGCTTGGCTTTCTATTATATAAGATTTTATCTGTCAATATTCCAATCAGATATTATTAACAGAATCCTGAGGGAATAGGAAATTAGAGCACATCATTTTTGATGAAGAGGGAGGGAAACCTCTGGGAGAAAGGACATTTGCTTGAGCAGATAAGAAGTATAGAACCCACAATACATGATTTTTTAAAAATGGGATTTAAAAGAAGAAAAGAGAAAACTAGAAAAAGGAGGTGAAGTTTACTGAATAGAATTGTTTTAGGAAACAAGTCACAATTCTCAGTGTTGGGGAGGGCAGGGAGTCAGTGCAAAATTTTATGAAGATGTTTGAGCCATACCTACTCTAATAGACTTCTTAAAACAGGATAAGCTGGTAGGGCTGGGAAGGAAACCTAAACATCAGGTTTCCAACAATTACATTTTATATATGAAGATTCTGAGGTCTAAATGGATAAGATGACTTACTCCAATACACACATTTAATCAGGAGCAAATCTATGATGAGAAATCATTTATCCTGATTCTCTAATCCAATGCTTTTCTTAGTATATCCTAATTGTTGAAATATTTCAGATGAAAATGGGAGGGTTTTGCTCATAATTATCTAGATAAGTCCCTTCTTGCTTTATTTCTTGCTATATACAATCACCTTTGAAGAAAAGTAAACCCTAAATTTTAAAGAATAAATCATATTTTATTGATTCATATTTGTATTGAGGGAACATATGGTTCTCTGAATGCAAATGCTTCACTTGATGTGAATGTAATTATAATGACCTCTAGTCTATACATTTTTTCCCTATTGGCTTTTCTATACTAAAATGGAACTAGGAGATGCTCTAGGGGTTTAAGGTTTAGTAACAAAGTTTCTATTTTGCATTTCTTATCCCACAGGCAAATTCAGAACTGAGGAATTTTAAAATGTTTGGGAAAAGGTCTTGAAATGTACTGATTCACTCAGTTTTATTTTTTGTTAGGCTGTTCACTCAATCTTTATAATTTTTTAATGAACTAAAGAAAAATGATCAAACTGCAATGTGAGGGAAAGAGAAACCTCTGTGGAAACCACATGTTTTTGCTTCAGTGACACTAGGAAAGAAAAAACAAACTCCACTCAACATAAAGATGTTGCTTGATCCCCATATCTCCACCTACCCAATCTTTCATACTGCATAGTGCACTCATCCCTTGATTGCTTCCCCTGCTTCTCAAGCCTCACTTCTCTTTCTGGTTCTTCTTCTAATGTTTCAAGCACTATCTCCCAACTGTCAACATGTAAAAAATTCTTAATGATGCAAACGCAGGTTACCATGGCAACTAATTTCCTTGTCTAGGTGGTAGCAGACCTACTGTCTAGGCTGCCAGTGAAATTTAGAATAATTTCTCTTTTCTTTTAAAATTAAGGAACTTGTTTAAAGTGTTCCACTGTGTTTTCCTCTGCTCTCCAAAGAATAATCCTCTCAAACTCTGAAATATCAAATTACTACAATTCTGTGATGTCTTTTATTATTTCCTTTCCCACCAGCATATAACACTAGTTAGCATTTATATAGTATTTTAAGGTTTGCAAAACTCTTTACATATATTATTGTTTTTGATCCTCAAAACAACCTTGGTAGGTAGGTACTGTTATTATGCCTGTTTTATAGAGAAAATTGAAGATAAAATATGTTAAGTTACTTGTGTAACATCATATAGTTAACTACAAAATACCTGAGGGAGAAATTGAATTCAGATCTTCCTAACTCCAAGTCCAGCACTCTATCCACTGTACTACACAACTGCTCTATATGATCCTATCTCCCTGGAAAAATAAAAATGGTATTTTATTTCTTGTTTGCTAGCATGTCAAATGTTTCCTACAAAAAATTAGTCTTATTTGCTATAATATCTCCATTTCTTTTTCTGTCAATTGCCTTTAGCTTTCAATTCTTTTTTATTGAATTTCTTTTTCTCTTGGTTCTGAAAAAAGTTATTGTGAGAGTTGTTCTTTTAAGTTATGATGTTGAAGTGAGAACATAGGAGCGAAACTCTAGAGTCCTGACTGGCACCAAATTAGATATTAAACTTGGAAAATTTCCTTTAACCATACTAGGGCTCAATCTATTCATTTGTAAAATTAAATGCTTAAGCAGAAGGATCTCTTCTAGCACCGAAATTCCAGGTTTTGTGAATCCGGAATAATTTTTATTCCTGACTTTCTCTGTTGTATGATTATAATGTTCCTTTCAGATCTGAGATTATATGATTTATAGGATTCCAAGGCAACTAAGTTCTGATGTTCTATATGCTGCTTCTACCAGGTACTTTCCAAGTCTAATATTCCATGGTATTTCTATAACTATGAGGTTTTGCCTAATTCTAAAATTGTATGTACTAAATTATAATTTACTTTCTAGATCAGACATTCTATATATTATGAGTCTATAAATGGTGTTCTATAAAGTAATGAGTTCCCCATCACTGGAGTTGTTTCAACAGAGGTTCATTTACCAACTGGAGCTCAGTTTGCAAAAGTTCTATTGATGTTAGGAACATCACTGTTATATCATAAAAGAAAAAAATATATACTGGATAATGACTAAAGAATAAGACAAATAGAACTGGTGACATCAATAAGAACATGATCCAAAACACTAAGAAGTCCAAGCCAACAAGAAACAAGGAGATATACATGAGATTTGGGGTAATTGAATGTTTGTTTGAAAGCCATGTGCTTAAGAAATGTTAACTTGGCAGTTGTGTGGAAAGCAAATTGAATAAAAGAGATGGGAAGCAGAAGACCCAATTAGGAAGCTATAACAATAGTTCTGGTGAGATATGATGACTTTCATAATTCTTTCTCCTTCTTAAGCTCAGGTCTTTCTCCTACTTCTCACACACAAATTTCTCTTAGGAAGACCAGAAATAAACAATTTATACACTCTCTGTAAGTGTATTTTTTCTCCAGGCCAAATATCCCCAATTTTATTTAGCTTAAATAAACTTGAAATGCAGTGATCTTCAAGATGGAAGATAATAAGTAGATGAACTAGAGATAGTGTTTTAAACAAGTAGAAGTAGCATATACTAATTCATAGTGTTACAAATTACATGAAGCTGTTCACTCAAAATTCTGTAAAATATTTTGACTGTTGTCGAAAAGCTAGAGAACATTTGAAGATAAAGAGATTGTCCTTTCTACTCTACTTACTCAACCAGTGTCATTTTTGTCTCTAAGCAATTTCTCAGTATATCCCCTCCTCTTTTTCCCCATTACCACCACTCTAGCATGGGCTTTCATCATCACCTAGATTTCTAATAACTTGCTAATATGTCCTCTGACTTCTCCTTTCTTCCTTCTTTAATTATACCACCGTGAGATTAGTCTTCCATATGTATAGATCTAGTCATGTCATGTCTTTGATAAAAAATCAACAAATGTTCTTTATTTGTTGGAAGCAAATTTCAAAATCTTTAACCTACTATTCAAGGCTCTTCCCAGTCTTATGCTTCCTGTGCTTATTCATGTAATGTGTGCCTTACGTGTAATACATATGATCTTTGATGAGTAGTATATCTTTGAATGTTTTAATATTATTTAATTAATAATTATTTTATCAATAAAATTTAATAATTACAATTAATTTTAACAAATAGTCATTATTTATCTCTGCAATTCACAGTAAACACACAACAAGATAAGAAATTGATACAGCACACTAAATTATCACTTAACCTCTTCAGTGACCACAGGTCTAAATTATATGCAAGATATATCACATATATCAGAGAAGTACAAGCATAGTCATAAAACATAAATATGAAGCAAACAAAATTTAAACAATAAGACCTATGGAAACAGCAAGATATGCCAACTTGAACAAATCACAAAATTAAGTATATTTAATAGACTAATGTACTTATAATGTATGTATGGTCAAAAAGTGTGATCAAAGAAGGGAAAATGCACCTATTAAGAGCTTACTATGTGTTAGGCAGAAAATTTTTATTAATTGCTAATACTTATTTAATTATTAATAAAATAATAATATAAACAGATTAAAATGTGACAACATAGATTGTATCAATGAACCCAGGCAATTACATGCAAGGTACACATCACATGGATAAATATTATCATTGTGATCTTGTTGCAAGTAAAACCCAAACCCTCTGAATTTCCCATGGGATGTTGTAAGGTGAGTGTCTGAGATCTGATTTAAACTAATGAAGATGAGTCTTGCTAACTCCAGTTCCAACACTCACTTCTCTTCATCATCTCCCTGCCCTCTGAAGTTGTAGATAGATACAATGCTTCTTTTCACTTCTCTCTAAATCAGAAAATACCACTGTGAGTATCTGCAGTTTCTTCACCTCAAAGACTCATCCCAAAAGTAAATAGGCAGATATAATTTTTGCCCAAATATCAGCAGTTGAAGGAAAGATGGTCGCATCATTCCTATTCAAGATGTAGATGTATATATATTCGATTTAAGTATTCTAACATAATTATCATGTAGTGGATATCCTGCTATCTAGGGGAGGGGTGGGGAGTAGGGGGGGAAATTTGTAACAGAAAGCTTTGTAAGGGTTAATGTTTAGGAATTACCAATACATATGTTTTGCAAATAAAAAGTATTAATAATAAAAAAAAATTTTAAAAAAAGATGTAGATGTATATAGGAAAATCAACATGCTGTTAACCTAAAATTTTTGTTTTGGTCTCAGGATTCCTAGCATACTCATTTTACAGTTGAAACATTTAAGTTGAGGTTTTCCTTAAGGACAGAAATATGTATTTCTAGACTTTCTGATGCCTACCAAAACTAATCAAGTCAAGACATTTGTTAAGTATTTACTGTGCCAGACATTGTGTTAATGGCTAGCAATAGCAAGAAAAGCAAAATTGATCCCATCTCTTAAGAAGTTCATCATATAATGGAGGAAACAACAAAAGAAACAATTTGTACGAATCAGATGCACACAGAATAAATTGTATGTAGTCTCAGAATGAAGGAAGAAACATTAAGAAAAATCAGGAAAGACTTCTTGTAGAAGGTGGGATTTTAACCAAAACCTGAGAAAATCAATAAGTAATTTAGTTTGAATGGACTTGACAGGAATATAATAAATATTTTCTTCATACACTTAAGCAATCTATAAAGTCTTTTTGATTCCTAATTGGTCATGCTTATGTAAATCTTGTGACATTTTAGTTATTATCAATATATGACTTTATGCTCTTACTGTAATCTTAAAGAGATAAATAAAGAAAATGTTCCATGGGGTTCTAGTATTTACATTCACAAGATATGTAGTTTAAAACACTCACCCTCTTCATTTCTACCTTCTGGCTTCCCTCATTTCCTTCAAATCTCAGCTAAGATCTTTTTTACAATAAATTTTTCCCAGTTCCCCTTAAGTCTATCTTAAGGGGATAGACTTATCCCCTATCTACCTATCTATCTTTCTGTCTGTCTGTCTATCTTTTATATGTCTATCTTTGTACAAAGCCATTTGCATGTTGTTTTCCCCACTAGACTGTGAACTCATTGAAGGCAGGATTCTTTTGTATCTCCAGCATTTTGCACAGTGTCTGGAACATGGTAGATGCTTGATAAATAAATGCTTGTTGGCTTGACTTGACAAACTGATAGTACTTTCTTTGCTAGCAATGAACATGTCTCAATTTTTTTTTTGGTGATATCTGCAGCCAACTGGGGCCAGTAGAACCTCTTTCCTACTAGCTCTAGGGTCCTTTCCTGACCCATATGTTCAAAATCACCATGTAGAGTCTTCATAGCCATAGAGCAATATGCCCTGGGTAGTACCAGCTGCTTCCTGGTAAGATGCATGGAATCACTGACAATCCAATATGGTACTTCATTGCACAACTGAACTTCTGCCATTGTCTTGACAATAAGGTGCCTTCAAGGGACTGGCACTTAAATCCTTTGGCATCAATGTCTCAATTCTTGGGCTGTATCACTTCATGCAGTCCTTCATCAGCCATCTGCTCTCACTCCCAGTCAGTCACAGACAACTACAGCAAAGGAAGATGATTCAATGAGGCAAGGTTCATAGATACTGCTGGCATATTGATTGTCAAAAGTACTAGACTTTCAACTGTGCTGCCTATTACCCAAATTTTGAAGATCACTTATAACTTTTACTCCTTCTTTAAATATCATCATAAATTTAAAATTGTATTACTCTTTAGGCAGGGCATCTCCATCTATACTGGTCTTTAAGTGAGTTCATAGTTGGCTAGTAGGGCTATTTATCTCTGGAAAACAGGTGCCCATTTGGCACTATAGTCTATATAAGTTGGTGCATTGTTGTCAGTTTACACTTGTGGCTTTATTTCATTCATACACTCATTTTTTGAACTTATCAAGGACAAACTACGTCCAAGTCAAGGACTCAAATTTGTGTATGGGGTAATGAATTCCTTTATTGTTCATGTTTCTTTTATTTTATTTTTCCAAGTACATGCAAAGAAAATTTTCAACATTCATCTTGGCAAAACCTTGTGTTCCAAATTTTTCTTCCTTCCTCTCTTCACCTTCCCTAGATGACAAGCAACCCAATATGGGCTAAACATATGCAATTTTTCTAAACATATTTTCATATTTGTCAAGAATTCATATAAGAAAAATCAGATCAAAAAGGCAAAAAAAATGTGAAAAAATCAGATCAAAAAGAGGAAAAATGTGAAAATTAGATAAAATGAAAAAAACATGTAAAAAAAGCAAACAAGCAATAACAACAAAAAATGAAAGAAAATATTAGGTTTTAACTCATATTCAGTCTCCCTAGCTCTTTCTCTCTCTGGATGTAGATGGCACTTTTCATCATGTCTATTGGAATTGTCTTGAATCAACTAATTTTTGAAAAGAACCAAGTCTAATACAATTGATCAACACATAATCTTGTTGTTGCTGTGTACAATGTTCTCTTGGTTCTGTTCATATCACTTAGCATCAGTCCATGTAAGTCTTTCCGGGTTTTTCTGAAATCAGCCTGCTTGACATTTCTTATAGAACAATAATATTCCATTAAATTCATATACAATAATTTATTCAGCCATTCTCCAATTGATTGGCATACACTCAATTTCCAATTCCTTGTCACTATAAAACGGGCTGCTACAAACATTTTGCACATGTAGGTCCTTTCCCCTTTTTATGATCTCTTTAGGATACAGACCCTGGATCAAAGGATATATACAGTTTGACAACCCTTTAGGCATAGTTCCAAATTGCCCTTCAGAATGACTGGATTAGTTCACAATGCCACTAATTAGTGTTCAATTTTCCCACATCCCCTCCAACATTTATCATTATCTTTCCCTGTCATTTTAGCCAATATGAGAGATAAGAAATGATACCTCAGAGTTTTCTTAGTTTACATTTCTCTAATCAGTAGTGTTTTAGAGCATTTTTTCACGTGACTAGAAATGGTTTCAATTTCTTCATCTGAAAATTGTTTATATTCTTTGACCATCTATCAACTAGGGAATGGCTTGTATTTTTATAAATTTGAGTCACTGACTATGGTGTCTTGTGAACCTAACTTATTTTACTGATCCACTACTCTATTTCTTAGCCAGTGTCAATAGTTTTGATGACTACCACTTTATGATATAGTTTTATGTCTGGTACAATGAGGCCATCTTCCTTTGCTTTTTTTCATTAATTTCCTTGAAATTCTTGATGTTTTGTTCTTACAGATGAATTTTGTTATCATTACTTCTAGCTCTATAAAGTAATTTCCTGAGCATCCATTGGTTTTCAAAGGACTTTAACAGTTTTATGACAAATCAATCCTTCTTCTTCCAGTTCTTTTCAATCATATATGTTCAAGGGAGAATATTCAGTAGCTTAGCAATAGCATCATAATTCCCATCACATTTTCAATAATAATCACAAAATCCTAGAAAAGTCTTCAGATATTTCAGGTTCTTTGGATATGAACAAATCAAGAGAGTTTATATTTTTCTGCATTGTGGCTCAAACATGATTGCAATACTATATGATTCATATGCTTAATAGTAACTCTTCGAAACAAGTACTTGATGGTTGACAGCTTTGGACCATTTCCCTCTATTTCAAGACTTTCATAAGTGTTATCTTGTGTTCTTCCAGCGACCTCTCAAATACAGGGATATCATAAAGCTATACCAACACTTGGATAGTTCTTATCTCCAACTACTTTCTCCATCAGTTTTTGGAATGTGGCAGTAATCTCACTGGAACTGATAAAATCTAACTGGGCATATAAAAGCAGTTTTCTTTTTATCATTCATTGATGTAAAGATATGATAGTTGTCACTTTGTAAGTCCAACACTGAAAACTACTGGATACCTAACAGATAGTCCAGGATATCTTGAAATCTTTGCATGATGTACTGGTCTACTTTTATTCTGTTGTTCAAAATCTGATTGTCTACACACACACATATTTACATTCTTCTTTGATATCATCACTACACATAATGCATGTACACATCTAACTATAAAAACTGCTGCAAGATATAGTAGACTAGAATATTGTACCCTCTATCTTCATTAAGAGTTCCTTTTTCTCAATCATATATTCTAAACTCAGAGACATGGTTGGAAAAAAGGGAAACCTAGTTTCTAATGAAAGAGTTTAGACTCTTTTTCTCAAACTCTTTTTAAAAATATTTTTCCATAGGGCCTTGGGGAAGATTCATTTAAACTTGAGTTTTGGCTCAAGTCTAAGGTCTCTCCAAAACAAGGCATTAAAAAGAACTCAATATACAATGTAAACCAGGTGTGGTACAGGTTTTTATTTCATGCACAAAAAAAGAAATGGTATACATAGAAGATTTACCAATTTTTTTTCAAGAGAAAGATAAACAAAATTCAGCAATTTACTAATAAAAAATACTGACAAATACTGACAAAAATTTAAGTGAATCAAGGAGCAGTATTATTTATTTCTATGTTTTCTTGGAAAATTGAAGCTTATACATTGGGATTAAAAACAGCTTGAGGAACTACTGAAGATGTATGATTTCATTCCCTTTAGTTCTGTCATGTTCTTGCTCCAGATCTATGGATTGTCTGGCAATCCAAGCTAAAACTTTGGATTATTCCTTGGTTGGTGATGGTCTTCTAAAGTGCAGAAACTACCCTAGTTGCTAATTAACTCCAGTTGATGAGGGTCTCCAACCGCATTAATTCAACTTAGATCATAATAGTAGTGGCACATGTGTAAGAAATATTTGACAAAGATTTAACTCCCAACACTTGTTCTGGAAATGCTTCTATCTGTGTAGAGACCTCATGTAGGTCTTTTGTTGTTATTGTTTGTCCTTTATTCTTAAAGAGGACAAATGACATCATGAGGGTGATTTTTTTACTTGCTCATGACTTGGATTTAAGTAAGACAGAGTTGCATGCAAAATTGTATTACTGGGTAAAAGTATGTGAACACTTTAGAGAATTTCTGGATATAATATCAAATTATTTTTCATAATAATTTCAACTATTCCAATTAAATAGACCAACTCTAAAAACATGGTGTCAATGTGTTTCTCTTTTCATAATACCATCATCAATTGTGATTTTCCTTTTTTTAAAAATCATATTTTCCAGTCTAATAAGTGTAAGGTAAAAGAGGAGAAGGAAGAGGAGAATTCTTTGAGAATTGTTTTAATTTTCACTTCTCTTATTAATGCTTTGGAATATTAACTAAAAGTTCTTCTTTACTCATACACAGTTAGTGATCATCTTGACTCTTTTCACTGTCATGTTATGCTATCTAGTTCTAACTGCATACGGTAGTTATTCTTTGAGTAATATTACAAAAAGGGGAGAAGACAGGGGTCTCCACTGGATATTCTTGTGCTATTTCCTAGTACTTTGGAAAGAGTTGGATTTGATGTCATGGCATTTGGGTTTGGCTCCTAGTTCAGTCACTATGTGTGTGATATTGGGCAAATTTTCTAACCTCTCTAGACCTTGAGTTTTTTCATCTGTAAAATGAAGGAATTGAACCAGATGACTTTCAAGGTCCCATCTGGATCTAAATCTCTAATCCTAAGAACAATATGGAAACAAGGATATAGTGCTTTGTGCAATATTTGCTTCACATTGTTTTGTTTTTCCACCCCATCCTGATCCTTCTGTATCTTGTTTAGCTTGTGTGTGACCCCTCCTCCTCACAGATGCCTGTGGAAAGTCATTACACTGGGGTTTGACAGAGTGAAGACAAATACTCTATTAATAAGCTGAAAAAAATAATTTATTTCAATTCTTTCATTTTATATAGCAAGAAAATGTAGCCTCAGAAGACAAGTGGCTATTTCAATGTTAGTAGGTTTGTTGAGGATATTGTACTTGAACCAAAATCTTCAATTCAATTTAATTCAATAAACATTGAATGCTGGGCTGAGTAGTCCTGATTTTTTTGCTGAGGTAATGGAAGTTTTTGAATAAGAGAGTGATGTGGTCATACCTGTGCCTAAGGATGACTATTTTGGCAGCTACATAATGGGCAGGGAGAGACTGAAAGCAGGATTAGCAGCTGGATTCTAATCCAGTCTTCTTTTCACTATATCACACTACCAATTGCCATGTCTGATTCTCATACCTGTGACTTTAGTAAAGATCTGTCATTCTGGTTACTGGTATCAAATTTCAATTCTAATATCTGACCTTATCATCTGATTTTTTTTTTCTTTCCATTTTGCAATGGAAATTTCATGTTCAATGGTTTAGGATCCAGGAAACAAAAGTTCTAATCCCAGATCGGCCATTTTTAAGTCATATGACTTTAGACAAATCACTTTCCTTATCTATTAAATGTTTCCTCATACATTGCTCTCTACTATGTGAAAATGCTTGATATGACAAGAGAGAGTTCATTCTGCAATCAGTGGAGCTAATTCACACGTTATTTCTCATACATTACCAGTGTGGCTTTTAGCAAGTACTCTTTTCATCTCTGAGATTCAATTGTACCACCTGTAAAGTGAAAGGATTGGACTTTTTGACATCCCATCCTGCTTTAGACTTATTGGGATTTGAAACAATATTGCACTTATTAATAAGTAGGTTACTGGCACAATGCAACATGATGTTGTAGGAAACATGGAAGTATCATTTGCATTTCAAGGTCTATTCTGTTACTTTGCCAAGTATGAGGCAAGTTGCTGTTTCCTCTTTCTGGGTTTCATTTTTGTCATCTGTACAATAAGGAGGATTATTAAGTACTCTACTAGAAATCTTAACAGAAAACCAACAGTATCGAATCCTTTACAACTTTGATTTAGGAAAAATTTGGAATGCATTAGAGCACTAACAATTAAGGCTCTTAAGCTTGCTAAAACTAGCAAATACCGAACACCTTCCTTCAATATGTATCCCCCAAACCGGAGAAATTCAATTAAATTCAGATAACCTTCACATTTGCCACACAACTCCCATATTCATAACCAGACCCCTGAACCTTCTGAGGTTTGCCCAACACTAGTTTCACTCTCTTTTATCTCCCCCTCCATCTACTGAGATAAATTAAGGTCTCTGAGGATAATTTTTCCTTTTGAGCCTTTTCAGACCCCCCCCCAAGCAAAGCTGATTTATACAGTATCCTCAGAGGTTAAAGAATGGGCTTGAAACCTTGAATAGAAACAGAAAGTATATCTATTTAGTTGGAGTGTTTCCTCTCCAGTTCATTCACATTAGGCATCAATAATGCTCGCTGAACAATACAAACAATGGAAGAGTCTAGGGAACATCAATGCAGAAGGCAAAGTTATTTACAGAGAGTCAAGGTCTTTCTATGATAGTATAAGAACACTCTGATAACGATGATAAAGCACTTAGAAGTAATGATGCACTTAAAAGTACAGATGAAGCGCTTTTAATTTATTTGATAAAGAGAAAACTGAAGTGGGCAGCTTCAGCAAAACATACACCTCTGTCCTTAACTCATGCAGAGTGGCTGATCTAAGAACATGCACACCACAACAGACGGTATCCATCATAACAAAAGACCCTTTTAAAGATACAGAAGCTGAACTTAGGCAACCTCCTTTCCCCTTCAATGGGAGAGATTTCTTATTAAAATACTATTTGGGAAGAAAAACATCCCACTGACATTTTAAAGATTTGTAAGCCTGGAAGTGAAACAAAGAAATAAGAACCAAATGACGGTGGTGGCCTTGGCTACCTCCCCCAAGAGATATCATGTTATAAAAAGTCTATATGGTACTGAAAAATCATTCCAGAGTATTTTGTTGGAATCTCTTCTTTATGCTATTGCATTCTTCTTTGTCTTATATTTATTTGGGCACATCAACGGGATTTTCCTTATTGTAACTTACAAACTTATCAAGGGTGGCAATGATGCAGAAATTCTTTCTCTAATTTACTTTCCCCCGTCTTAGTCTGAGATAAGGAGAATTTCATCTTCCTTTCAAGATTGGCTTCTTTTCTCTCAATCCCAAACTCTGCATTTATATGATCTATATCTCTGGATATAGATCACAGTTAATAGTAATCTTTAAAAAGAGTTTCAAGCAATATAAAAATGCAAATAACCATTAAATATGAGGTATAGTGATGTGTGATAGGATTGAGGTGTAGTTGAATCCCTTTTTTTTCCTGCTGAATCTCTTTCCCACTTCCACCAAATTCTTCTTCCTGTTAGTAAGAGGGAAATCTGATTATAAAATTAATGGACTGGTTCCCAGTCAGCCCTTTTACCTCCTTATGATGGCTCTCCCTTCTTTAATGAATGTTCCATAGCACAATGTATCACTTCTATTTTCTTGCCCTGATCTCTGTTGCAATATAGTATCTAAGCCCCAAATTCCCTGTTAGATGGCAAGAGGTTCATGGAGGACCATTGTAAATCACAATATTCTTCCACAGTCCTGCTGTGTGGGCTTCTCTTCCTCTTGTCTTCACGACTTTTCTTGGGTAAGGAAGTTCTCCCCAACTTAAAAAAAACAAAAACAAACCTAGAATCTTGATAAACTCTGGATAATACCTACATACCAGTATCCCTATTACAACAAAATTCCATGCCAATAATCCTGGGGAGGAGTTACCCTTGGAAATCATTGCTTATGTCAAACCAAAACATACTTCCGTATAATTTAAACCGATTATTCCTAATCCTCCCTTTTGGGGCAAAACTGAATAAGTACCTTCTCTTTTCCTCCTGATAACCATTCAAATACTTGAAGAAATCTTTCACTTTCTCTTCCTTCACTCCTACCAAGTTTTTTTTTTTTTTTCTTTAAGTGAAACATACCTAGTTCATTCAGCCATTCTTGTAGGACATACATTGATTAGCAGTTGTTTAATGAGCCTAGAGATCCATGATAAAGTTCCTTTAATGACAGTTTAATAAAAGTAATATTGAACTTCTCTGTCCTACCTGAAAGCTAAATTAAGATTGTATCATCCTAACAAGTCTTTTTACTTGTCTCTACTTTCTTTCCACATTGACCTATCCTATATACTGCTGACAGACTAATTTTAATTATTTAAAAATCTGGTCATTGTGCCTCTGGCTCAATAATCTTCAGGCATTCTCTATTTTTTACCAAATAAAGTTCACACTCCTTTGTCTGGCCTTCAGGGAGTTCAGCGATATAGCAACATCCTACCTTTGTCTGAATCTCTTTTCCAAATGCTATACACCAGTAAGCCAAATTATCTTCTCCCCTTAAACATGTTCCATATTTGTCTACCTCCTTGCCTTTGTTCATGTTGTTCCCTATGGATATAATGAATGCATTTTCTCTCCCTTTTTACTTTTTGAATTCCAGCCCATTCTTTTTTTTATTATTTTAAATTTTTTTTACTTAATATTTTCCCCCAGTTACATTCAAAATTTTTAGATTTGTTTTTTTAAGATTTCTGAGTTCTAGGTTCTCTCCCTCAACCCCACCCACAATTAAGAAACATAATGTGAAGTTAGGCAAAATTTTTCCATAAAGTTGTGAAAGAAAAATAAATCTCCCACCCTCAGTGAAAATAAAATAATAATGAAAATAAAAACCTTCAAGAAAAATTAAGTTTAAAAAGAAAAAGAGAAATAAAGAATGCTTCAATCTGTATTCAGATACACTAGCCCATTCTTTATGACCCAGTTCTCCTGATAATCCAGGCCTTCATGGATATCTCCTAGCCGATAAGACCTTCTTTTCTAATACACCACATCCCCCTTTATTCCATTTTTCTAATATGTACTTATATATCATTCTATGCTATGATTATCCAAGTTTATGTATTGATTACTCATTAAATTTTTAGCTTCATGAAGGGAGGACTACATATATACAAACCTTTTATTCTCCTCTTCCTCCCCACCCAAAGCTCAGTATTGGGCTTTGTATTAGCAAATGCTTAATAGATATTTATTGAATGAATAAATAAATGGTTTCAAGTGCCCTTACTTTTGTTGTTTTCCTTCTCTAGATACACTATAGTTTGTCTAAATTCCTTCTAAAAGGGGATATTCAGAACTGCACATAACACTCCAAGTATATTCTGACCAGGTCTGAGTATAAAGAATTTGATTTTCACCTTTTTCATTGTGGGCATCATACCCCTATGAAAGCAGCCTAAGATCATATGAGCTTTTTGTACTTCCATGTGCCATTGCTGACTCATCTTGAGTTTCTAGTCCACAAGGACCTCTTTGCAATAAACTTCTTTCTACCCATGTCAACCTAATCCTTTTGATTTTTGCACCTAATTATAGATAGCTTTACTCTGCAATGAACTACATTCCAGAAAGCACTGGAAAATATAATTGCTGAACTACTGCCAATAATCTCTGAAAAAGCATAGAAAATAGAAGATAAATCATAGGATAGAGAATGGTAAATGTCTTGATTTGCAAAAAAAAAAAAAAAGAAAGAAAGAAAGAGAGTGGAACCTATAAATTTTAAGCTAGTGAAATTAGAAGCAAAATTTCAGAAAAGCATAGTATATTGGATAACTTGATTTCAGATGATACCTCTGTCATACTGGCCCTGTAACTGGGTACAAAACTAAATCATCTTAGAATGCCAGGCAACTCTCCAAAGCTATAAATAGCAAACCAAATGCTGATCTGCATTGGTAGGGGTAGTATTCTCATTAGGGATCTCTCTGAATCCATGAAATCATAATCCAAATCTGACTATTAAAAGGATGGTTCATAAATATCTAATAAATGGCATGTTAGTCTGTATTGATAAGAAGGAGAAAAATTAATGATCTAGGTCTGTAACCAGAAAAGTTAGAAAAGGAACAAATTAACAAATCAATAGGAAACAGAAACTAGGAAATAATTGAATAGAGAATAGAAACTAGGTCATTTGAATATATCTCAAGGTAGAAAAAAACAATTAAAATGACTAAACAAATCCAAGATCTGTTTTTTTAAAGACTTACAGCATTGCTAAAAAATTAGAAAATCTAATTTAAGGAAATTTAAGGAAAGACTATCAACCCAAGCCACCAAAGACTAGTTATGAGAAAGAAGAGGTCATAACCAGAGAAAAAGAAAGAAGGAATTTTCCAGAAATTATTATGCAGAGCTCTGTGCCAACAAATTTGAGAAATAAAAAAGATTATTAATTTATAAGTATAAAATACCAAAACTAAACCTGAAAGTGGAATAGGATAAATAAAAAAATCTCAAAATGAAAAAAAAATAGGTCATTAAAGAACTGATGTATAAAAAAAAAGACTAAGTCCATGACTTTTAAAGAATAATGAGCTCATATATTATATAAATTGTTTCAAAGCAAAGAGGAAAACAGAGATGACCAAAAAAGTCTTAGTGCAATGTTAAACTATTAGTTTAAAAGAGTACCGAGACTTTTTGGATATCCTTTATGAGGCTAGACATCTTTTTATATAAGACAAATATAGTGTAGATCCCTCAACTGAACAAAGACTTGGAAAAGATTGTTAATGCACACTGATGTAAAAATACTAAGTATTCACAAGTAGACTATAGCTGTTCATTAAAAACAAATGAATGAATGAGCAAATATTATAACTAAGTAGGATTTTACAAATGGAATACAAGGATGGTTTAATAGCAAGAAAACAATTCCTATAGTGCCCAGCCCTGAAGTCAGGAGGACCTGAGTCCAAATCTGGCCTCAGACATATAACACTTCCCAGCTGTGTGATCTCAGGCAAGTCACTTAATCCAGATTGCCTCAGAAAAAAAAAAAAGAAACAAAGAAACAAAGAAACAAAGAAAGAAATAATAGAAAAGAAAACAATTCGTACTTAAAAAAACAAAAACAAAAAACCTTAATAACAGTAAGGGGAAAAAAAGATTATATGATGATATTAGAGCCAGAGAATGCCTTTGAGAAAATACAGTACTTTAAAAATGTAGGAATGGAGGGGCAGCTAGGTGGTGCAGTGGATAGAGCACCAGCCCTGAAGTCAGGAGGACCTGGGTTCAAATCTGGTCTCAGACACTTAACATTCCCTAGCTGTGTGACCCTGGGCAAGTCACTTAACCTCAATTGCCTCAGCAAAAAAAGCAAAAAAAAAAATGTAGGAATGGAAAGATCATATCATAATTATACAAATATATTCATGTATTTGAAATCATGAGTCAATATTATACATATTGGAAAAACATGAGTATTTTCATTACAACAGATTTTAAATAGGAATGTCCACTCTCATTGTTCCTATTTAATATGGTTTTAGAAATATTAAAAGAAATGAAAAAAAATTAAGGAATGAGCCATGGCAATGATATAGTGAATATATCTCTATTTGCAGTCAACAACAACAACAACAACAAAATGGAGCTAATACATACATTAAGTAAAGTAGGAGGATTCAAGATAAAACCACAAAAATAATTTGCATTTCTTTAGACTGCTACCAAGAAATAATAATTTAAAAAAGCTAATGAAAGAAATATCCTCTAAAACAATTACAAACTAATGAATATTTGAACATTAACTTATCAAGTAATCCAACAACCTAGAAAAAGGCAATTAAAAAAAATATTTTGATCGAAATCAAGGAAAAACTAAACAAATGGAAGAATAATCACAGGTCATGTTTAGATGGAACAAATAGAGTAAAAATGTCAGCATTTCCCAAACTAACTTGCAGATTTAATGCAATCAAAATGCCAAGTGGTCATTTAACAAAATTAGATAAATTCATACAAAATTAATGGGGAAGATATGATAAAAATATAAAAAAACTATGAAAGAGAAAACTGGCAAGAGGAAACCCTACACCACTTCAAAATGATCTTGAAAATAAATATTTCAAGGTATCCAATATTTGAAAAATAATAGAGAAATAAATCAATAAACAAAATAAGAAGCCCAGGAGTGGAATCTAATATATCTAAATGATTAGTGCTTAATAAAGCCAAACATAGGAAACATTTGGGAATGGCATCATTTAATAAAAGCTCTTAGGGAAAAAAAATAGATGTATGGCAAAAAAAATGGATTTAGAATTAATTATACTTCACACTACACAAAAATGAACTCTCCCTAGATTAACAAAGAAATATATTTGTCTCAACTGTTGAGAAGTTGGACATTCTTTCAATTAAGCTAATATAAGCAATCAAGACAAGTAACATCAATCACTTTCATTAATGTAAAGATAAAAGGATTTTGTGTGAACATGAACTATATCTCTAAAATTAAAAGATTGTATTGGACGAAAATATTTTTAGTAGCTTTATCACACAGAAATTCTCTGTTAGAAGGTAAAATTATTGAGACTATTTCATTCATTGTACTTTTATCCTCAATGTGTAGCTTAAATCTTTATTTATTGATTGACATTCAGAACTTATAAGGAAATTGTGCATATATATGACTAATAATATTTACTTCTCATTAAATCAATAGTTAAAAGATATAAACAGACGATACAAACATTTCATAAATGTTTGAAAATGGATAGCCAAATTTTCTAATAATCAAAGAAATATGTATCAAGATAACATTTAGACAGCCCCTACTAAAATAGCATAAAAGCAAAAAAAAATGATAAAATCTAACTTTGGGATTAAAGCCTGGGGAACTATGTAAGGATTCCACACATATCTCTAAGGTTAAGAGCCATCTATCAATAAAGTAGTCAAAGAATATTAATAGTCTTGCCCTTCTTCCCATCAAATATAAGATATCAGCAACTGTCTGAAAAATTGTACAATGTTACTAATAATTTCAGAGAAATGCAAATTAAAACAATCCTAAAGTATCACATCCATCAAAATCCACCCTCACACCATAAAATTAGCTGACATATCTACTTATTGAGAGAAAAATGCAAAGATGTAGTCTCAAATATATCTGAAAAGGGACATAGAACACAGAACACATAACAAGCATTTTCTTTACTTAAGTGTTTGGTAATTCATTTGATTTTTCTTTATTAAATGATACCTTTTTATATTTTTGATTATTAAGTTTAGCAAATGTTTATTTACTTTATGATACTAAAAAATATTAAATGACATATTGATAAAGCCTGCCTAAACTCTTTTCTCTTTTTTGACAAAGTCATTAAGCTGGCATGTTGAAGAAAGTCTAGAAACAATTTACCTAAGTTTTTTGCAAGTCATTTGATAGTCTTGCCTGCATTCCTATAAGTAAAATGGATAATTGTGAATTAGATGAAAAAACAGATTTTTGAATTTTTTGAATAAGTGGACCCAAAGAGGAGTTAGTTATTAATGTTTTAAACTTTAACTTGAAAAGGATGTCATAAAGATGTATACTTGGTACTGTGTTATTTAATGTTTTTTTTTAAATCAATGGCTTGGATAAAGGCATCTATAACATACTTATGTAAATTTCCAGAAGACATAAAGCTTAATGACAGATTTGGGATTCAGAAAGTAACAGGTTGACTTAGAAGACGGAATTTTTAAAAACTTTTATTTTTCCCCAGTTACATGTAAAAAAAAATTTTTAACATCTTTTAAAAAACTTTGAGCTCCAGATTCTCTCTTTTCCTCCCTCCCAACCCTATACCATTGAGAAATCACATGTAAAGTTATGTAAAATATTTCCATAAAAGTCATGTTGCAAAAAGAAAACATAGATCTCAATGTGCTACCCCCTCACACCACAGCAAAAAAAAAATGTTTCAATCTGTATTCAGACATAATCAGTTCTTTCTCTAAGTATGGATAGTATTTTTCATCATAAATCCTTCAAAGTAATCTTGGATCATTATTTTGTTGAGAATAGCAAAGTCATTCACAGCTGATCATCCCACAATACTGCTATTATTTTGTACACAATGCATTTCACTTTGCTTGAGTTCATGAAAATATTATGCTTTGATCCACATTCAGTCTCCATAGTTCTTTCTCTGGATGGGAATGGCATTTTCCATCAAAAATCTATTGGAATTGTTGCAAATCATCACATTTCTGAGAAGAACCAAGTCCTTCACAGTTGATTGTCAAATAACCTTGCTATTACTGTATACAGTATTCTCCTGGTTCTACTCAGTTCATTCAGCATTGATTCATGTAAGTCTTTCCAGGCTTTTCTGAAATTAACCTGCTCATTATTTCTTGTAGAATAATAATATACCATTATATTCACATACCATAACTTATTCAGTCATTCCCCAACTGATGGACATCCACTAAGTTTCCAGTTCCTTGCCACTATGAAAAGGGCTGCTACAAACATCTTTGAACACGTGGGTACTTTTCTCTCTTTTTTGCTCTCTTTGGGATGCAGACCCAGGAGTGAGACTGCTGGATCAAAAGATATGCACAATTTTATAGCCTTTTGGGCATAGTTTCAAATTGCTCTGCAGAATAGTTGGATCATTTCACAACTCCATCAATAATGCATTAGTGTCTCAGTTTCCCCACATTCCCTCCAATATTTATAATTATCTTTTCCTGTCATCATTCATACCTCAATGTTGAGGTAGGAAGTGGTACCTCAAAGCTGTCTTAATTTAAATTTCTCTAACCAATAGTGATTTAGAGTATTTTTTTTCATATGACTACAATTGGCTTTAATTTCCTCACCTGAAAATTGTCTGTTCATATCCTTTGATCATTTATCAATTGGGGAATGACTTGTATTCTTATAAATTTGACCCAATTCTCTTTATATTTTATAAATGAGGCCTTTATCACAAACACTAGCTATAATTCTCTATCCCACCCCACCCCAGCTTTCTGCCTCCCTTCTAATTGTGGCTGCATTGGTTTTGTTTGTGCAAAAACTTTTAAATATAATGTAATCATAATATCCATTTTGTATTTCATAATGTTCTTTAGTTCTTCTTTAGCCACAAATTCCTCTCTTTTCCATGGTCTGACAGGTAGACTATCCATTGCTCTTCTAATTTGCTTATAATATCACCTTTTATGTCTAAATCATGAATTCATTTCTACCTTTTCTTGGTATAGGATGTATTGCTCAACATTTTTTATAGAACAATAGGATTTCATTATAATCACATACCACAATTTATTCAGCCATTCCCCAATCATGTTACTTGAACACTAATTACCAATTTCTAATTTTTTGCCCTGAGAAAAGAGCTGCTATAAATACTTTTGTACATATAGGTTCTTTTCTTTTTTTAAAAGAAATCTTTTTTGGGATCCATGCCCAGTAATGGTTAGGTCAAAGGGTAGGCATGATTTTATAACCTTTTGGGGATAGTTCCAAATTGCTCTAAAGAATGGTTGAATCTTACAGCCAAGAATAAGTTACCCAGCTAGAATGAGCATTATCTTCCAGGGAAGAAGATGGTCTTTCAATGATATAGGAGAATTTCACCTATTTCTACTGAAAAGACCAGAACTGAACAAAAAATTTGATCTACAAACACAGAACACAAGAGAAACATAAAAAGGTAACAAGAAAAAATAACTCTTGAGAACTATATTTATGTTATAGATACTTATAGAATGAGGGTTGATTTTATGAATTGATTATTACATTATGATTATGATATGATTACTGTGATTTTATGATTATTATCATATGATTGCTGTGATTTTATGATTATTAATGTATGTTTATTGTGATTTTATGAATCTTATGATATGATAAACTGAAAAAGAAATTAGAGGTAGAAAAGGGATAACACTGGAAGAAAAGGAAAAGGAGGTAAAATAAGGGAAATTACATCTCATGTAGAGGCAAAGAAAACCTATAATGATTGAGGGGAGAAAAGGGAGGGGAATGAGAATTGGGTTAATCTCCATCTCATCAGATTTGGCTCAGAGGGAATAATAGAAGTACTTATAAGGAAACTGGAGGGAAAGGGGGGGAAAAGGGGGTGGGTGGGGCTCTAAAGGGGAAGGATTGTTTGAGGGAAGTGATTTTCAAAAGCAAAATAGTAGGGAGGAGGGAAAGGGGATAAGAAAGAGAAAAGCATAAGTTAGGATAAAGGGGCAGCTAGGTGGCGCAGTGGATAGAGCACCAGCCCTGAAGTCAGGAGGACCTGAGTTCAAATCTGGTCTCAGACACTTCCTAGTTGTGTGACCCTGGGCAAGTCACTTAACCCCAATTGCCTCAGCAAAAAGCAAAAAAAAAAAAAAAAGGATAAATAAGATGACAGGAAATACAGAATTAGTAATTTTAACTGTGAATGTGAATGGAATGAACTCTCCCTTAAAGCAGAAGCAGATAGCAGAGTGGATTAAAAACCAGAATCCAACAATATGTTGTATACAAGAAACACATCTAAAACATAGAGATACATACAGGGTGAAGGTAAAAGGCTGGAGCAGAATCTATTATGCTTCAGGTGAACAAAAAAAAGCAGGGGTAGCAATCCTGATCTCAGACCAAGTAAAAGCAAAGATAGACTTCATTAAAAGAGACAAAGAAGGAAATTATATCTTCCTAAAGGGTACCATAGATGATGAAGCAATATCAATACTAAACATATATGCACCAAGTGGTATAGCATGGAAATTCCTAGAGGAAAAGTTCAGAGAGATGCAAGAAGAAATAGACAGCAAAACTATAATAATGGGGGATCTCAACCTCCCTCTCTCAGAACTTGATAAATCAAACCACAAATAAATAAGAAAGAAGTTAAGGAGGTAAACAAAATGTTAGAAAAGTTAGGTATGATAGATCTTTGGAGGAAATTAAATGGAGACAGAAAGGAGTTTACTTTTTTCTCAGCAGTCCATGGAACTTATACAAAAATTGACCATGTGTTAGGACACAAAAACCTCAAAATCAAATGCAGGAAGACAGAAATAATAAATGTATTTTTTTCAGATCATGACAGAATAAAAATCACACGCAATATAAGGCCAGGAGAAAATAGACCAAAAACCAATTGGAAACTAAATAATTTTATCCGAAAGAATGAATGGGTGAAACAGCAAATTACAGACACAATTACTAATTTCATCCAAGAGAATGACAATAATGAGACAACATACCAAAATTTGTGGGATACAGCCAAAGCAGTAATAGGGGGAAATTTTATATCTCTAGATGCTTATTTGCATAAAATAGAGAAACAGAAAATCAATGAATTGGGCTTGCAACTAAAAAAGCTAGAGAAAGAACAAATTAAAAACCCCCAATCAAATACCAAAC
>JAJPUD010003981.1:142169-197169 GCA_023553655.1 Myrmecobius fasciatus
TGGATGTAAAAATATTTTCCCAGTTTACTGCTACCCTTCTAATCTTGTCTGCATTCATTTTGTTTGTACAAAAACTTTTCAACTTGATATAGTCAAACTTATCTATTTTGTGATTAATGATGACCTCTAGTTCTTCTTTGGTCACAAATTCCTTCCCCCTCCACAGGTCTGAGAGGTAAACCATCCTACATTGTTGTAATTTGTTTATAATATCATTCTTTATGCCTAGATCATGAATCCATTTTGACCTTATCTTGGTATATGGTGTGAGGTGTGGGTCAATGCCTAATTTCTTCCATACTAGTTTCCAATTATCCCAGCAGTTTTTGTCAAATAGTGAGTTTTTATCCCAAAAACTGTGGTCTTTGGGTTTATCAAACACTAGATTACTATTGTCATTGAGTATTTTGTCCTGTGAACTTAACCTTTTCCTCTGATCCACTACTCTGTTTCTTATCCAGTACTAAATGGTTTTGATGACCACTGCTTTATAATATAGAGAAACTGTCTTTCTTTTTGCTTGTATTTGTACTTCCAATGCTTAGCATAGTTCCTGGTATATAAGTACTTAATAAATGTTTGTTGATTTGATTTGTTTCTCTTGGTCTTTGTTTCTTCATCTATAAAATAGAAATTAATAATATAATAGCACTTGACTGAGTCATTATGAAAATCAAATGAAATAATATGTCTAGCACAGTGGATAGCTAGATATTGCTTGGTTGAGACCATAGAGGAAGATGTTGTTCACCAATTCCTATCATTTATCTGCCTTCACACTTTGCCCTATTGAGAACTTAAATTGAACTTTGAAAGAAGTTTGGAGTTACAGGAGGGATTGTTAGGAGGGATCATATTCTTGACCTGAAAGATAGTTTATGCAAAGGTATGAAAATGGCAGATGGAGCATTGGTTATGGAATACAACAATTAGACTCAGTTGGCTAGAATTCAAAGTGCATGAAAAGGAGCAATATTTAATAAGCCTGGAAAGAGAGCTGGGAACCAGACATAAGTTGAAAGGCTGACTTAGGCAAAGATCAGGGAGTCTAAAACTTGTAAAATTGAGCTGAGGTCTTTTGAACTGCAGTAGCTTAAGCCGATCAAGTATCTATACTGGTAGCAATATGATGAACTTTTAGGAGTGGGGATCCACCAGGAGAGAAATGGGTCTAGGTTGGCAGTAGAATGACTTAAGGTTTCCATTGCTGTCAGTAATGGGATTGAATCTGCAACTGAATGTTTTACTTCAACTTTTGCCAGGAAAGATAGGCAAATTCAGACAGAGAGATACAGAGAGACATAGAGATATAAAGAGAAAGACACAGAGAGGGACAGAGACAGATAGAGTCAGAGAAAGAGAAATGCAGAGAGAAACAGAGACAGACAGAGAGACAGCTAGATAGACAGAAACACACAGACAGAGAGGCATAAAGAGACAGAGTGAGAGAGAGAGAGAGAGATTCAAATAGAGATATAGAGAGACCTACAGAGAAAGACACACTCAGAGAACCAGAGTCAGAGAGAGATAGAGGCAGAGACACAGAGAGAGACAAAGATGGGGAGAAATGAGAGAGAGAAAGGAAGGAAGGGAAGAGAAAAGAACCATTTCAACCTCTAAGATTGTTACAAAGGAAAGAAAGGGGCACGAAATCAATGGGGATTTGTCTTGTTTAACTGGGAAAAGAAGGAGCTCACCATAAAGGACCTCAATTTATTTTTATTTTTTTTCCATTTATTTTTTTTAGTGAATCATGAGGTGAAGTCCTCTGCTGAGAGGAAGTAGAGAAAGAGTGTCATAGGTGGCTTGAGGAAAGAAAAGAAGGATTAGAACAGGAGCTGTGGGGAGTGCAATTGAAAGTCAATCAGGGAAGAGTAAAAAGATTAGTGTGCTGCAGTGAGGATAAAAGCAGATTTGTAGTGGACCCAGGCAGCTCAGTTGTGTGATTTCCTCCAAGTATATGCATAGAAGCAGAAGAGGCAATAATGGTGGGAACAATCCAGGGCTAGGATTAGACAGGGATGGCAAACATCTTGCTAACATGTTTACCAGTCCTACATCAATCTTACCTTCATCCTTACTTTCAGTTTCCTTACATTCAATGTGCCATTTACATTCTGTTCCTGAAAATAAGACGGGCAACCAACCTCTGAACCAAAGTCCTTGATGCTCTGGGAAGAGTGACTGAATAATAGTCCAACATTCAGCTCAAAGCCTGGCTCAGATTGTGTTGGAGTGGCCTTTCTGATCTGAGTTCATCTCCTTTGGTCTCATTGACCCTCAGCTAAGCAGTGCTATACCTACAACTTCTGAAGATACAGTAAAAAGAAAAAAAAATAAAGCTCTTGTCATCAAAGTCTTTGGTACCGGCAAGTGGTCCAGCTTTGTTGTTCAGTCATTTCAGTTGTGACTGACTCTTCGTGACCCAGTTTGGGATTTTCTTGGCAAAGATACTAGAGTGCCATTTCTTTCTCCAGCTCTTTTTACAAATGAGAAAACAGGCAAACAAGGTTAAATAATTTGCCAGGGTCAATTTAGTAAATGTCTGAAGCAAGATTTGAACTCTTGAAGTCGAATTTTCCTGATTCCAAGCCTAATGCTCTATCCATTGTGCCATGTAACTGCCTTAGAAATCAATATGATTTTATCAGTGGAAATAATATTAAAGAAGGTGCATTGTTACACACTTTACTGCGGCATTCAATCACCATCACACCTTTCCATTTGACTTGCAGCTGGAACCTTCCCTATGTGTTGTCTCCTTCATTAGAATTGTGAACTCCTTGAGAGTAGGGCACGTTTTACTTTTCTGTTTATACCCTTATACTCTGTGAGTCTCTCGGTATCTATCTGTCTATTTATCTCTCCGTCTCTGTCTCTCTCTGCCTCTATCTCTCTCTGTTTCTGTCTTTCTGCCTTTGTCTTTCTTTCTCTGGCTCTCTCTCTGTATGTGTCTTTCTCCCTATTAGGAGAATATAATAGCACCCAGAACAGTATTCTACACACACTAAGTGCTTAATAGATGTATCATTGATTCATTCATATTTGTAGCATGTTCTAGATGAACATTCCTAGGAGTCTTTTGGGTTCCCAAGACCTTTTCAGGAGGTTTTATATAATACAAATACATTATTTGACTTTTAAAAAAACTACTCTCTTTCTTGACATCTCAATGGGTGAGGTAGCAGGGCAGAGTAGGAAGAGAATTTGGAACAGAAAATAAAATAAAATTTAATAATTAAAAAAATCTTCTTCTGCTTTCCAAGTACATATCTTTATATATAAAGATTTTCTTTACATACTTCAATTAAAATAACATCACAATAGACTGACTGAATGCAGAAGTAGATAGGAGAATCCAACTGTCTTCTATTAAGCCAGTTAACAATATATATAAAACTATATAAGACAATGCCACTCTTCACTAATTATTTTTTGTTTTGAAGAATATAGTTATTTATTTCATATAATGTTATTTTCTTTAGTATAAACTAAGATTATTACCATTTAAAATGAATTAATATTTAATATTTTGAAATCTATTTCAATTTCTAATAAATATCAATAGATATAACTCATGTAAGCAAAATCTCTTTGGAGTCTTCAATAATTTTTAAGAATGTAAAAGAGTTTTAAGAATGTGAGAGACAATGTTTTAGATACTCTGCAAAGGCTTCCCCTCTAGGTTAGTAGACATGGCCCCCTAAAAATACCTGTAAATGGACCTCCTCTGGAATTACTGCCTAAATTGTAGCCTATTCACAGTCCAGGACTATGGTTCTATTGATGTTCCTTTGTTGACTGAGTGAATATTTTCTCTCATCTTTTGCAGTCTAATAAGAGACTTCTCTTTCATTGAGGGACCTCATCTTATTTATTGAGTTCTAGAAAGAAGCAGAGAGTTTGACAGGTAATTTCCAAATGTCTTTATCTCTTTAATAGACCTAAAAGAACTACAGTTTCATGCAGCCCGCACAAGACAGCAGCCACTAGGTGGTTGGTAGGAACCATCCTGGATAGGCTCATATAACTTCCTTCCCTTCCCCGTTGAATTCTCTTAAAGCTCAGAACAGGCTTTTAGGGCAATAGTAGGACTTTTACTTCATGGTTTTATTTTATCCTCAGACTCCCACTTCAGGAATATCTTTCCCAGTTAACTATACTTCCTCCAAGGAGTCTGCAATAATGTACAAAACAAAAAGTTTGCTGGCATTCTCATCACAGCATACAGTTATTTCCCAAATCAGCAATCCTGTTGCAGGTCTATACCCTTAACTCTGTACCAGTCCTCTCGTAACTACTTGGCCCTGAAGGTTGCCCACTCCCGATACACAAGTGCACAAAGATCTTTTCTGCATTGGTGCCTTTAGGAGATTTGTCCAGAATTTTTGCTATTGGCTGAGACCCCTCCATGTATGCTATCTCCTTTCTTAGATTGTGGTCCTTGAGAGCATAGACCATCTTTGTCTTTTGTAAATAAATTTTTCCTGTCTTGAAGGTGGAGTTTTTGTTCAAAATACTTTGAAAAATTAAGTTTATTGAATTCCTTTCCAAGTTGAATGAAATATCTTAGCCTTCTCTTTTTAATAGAAATGCTTTTGAAATTTTTCCCTTTGTCAAATTTCCCTCTCTTAAAAAATCATTATAGATGAGCCTCTCAGATGTATTCTATATATCAGACCCTTGCATCTGACAGATTATGAAGGGTTTATTCTTTGGAGACCACTCTAATACTCTTGATGGCACATCATCCAAGGCCTCCTCTAGAAAGATCAGAATCTGGCTCATGTCTCTCCCAGGGCTATCAGCCCTGCTGTAAGCATTCACGTAATAAAGGCATTAGACACAGAACAGGTTTATTTAATGCAATAATAAACACAGAAATGATTCATAATTGAGACCTTAGCAGAAAACTCTTTCCAATGAGCTATATTTCGCTTACCAGATATTCAGTACACTCCCCCCTAGATTCATAACCCTACATTTAGTGATGGTCCTGTTTTGTGCTGGGGAGAGGAGGAGAGGGTTGGAGGGGTAAAAACTAACTCTGATGCAAATGCAAACTCTGATGCCCATTTCCAGAACAGGTCCAAGTAAACTGTTGCTTTAGCACATATATCTATGAGCTCAGTTATATGGGGCAAGATTGGACATCTCCAGTACAGGTTTATCCAGATTCCTCCATCCCTCTTGACCCAATTCTCCATCTGCTTTTGGATAGCTATTGCCTCCTAGATAATTGCACTCACTCATATAATTATTCTAGGAGTCCTATTCTCTCCCTGTGCAGGTAATATTAATGGAACAAATAATTGGCCTTATCAATACATAGATATGTATTGATACATATAAAAAGAATTATTTCTGGGAGAAATCAATGAGGACTGGATTAGTTGGGGAAAGCTTCATATAGGAGGTCAGAAATAAGGTGGTCAGAGGATGGGTCAGATTCAAAATATTCTAAACATGTAGCTTTTTCAAGGTCATTTGGGCAATGGCTAGCTGGGAGCAAAGTGGCCCATTCTTTAGCTACCTAACTACCATTACTCAAGGACCTGAAAGCTATTATCCATTTCAGTAGTAACTTGGGAAAACCCACATTCCAGGAGGCACTAAGAACAAACCCAGCTATTGAGAAGCCTGAAAGCAAAGCCTTTTCATCTTCTGACAACTCAACATGTTTAATGGGAACAAAATAAGGGAAGGGACTGATCTGGAACTTACATTAACCTCTGGCCTTGGATGAGCCCGTAGATTCAAGGCTTTCAGATGTGTCCCTAGAACAATACTTGCTCTGCTCCCTGGTAGGTAGTGTCTTTGTAATCCAAAATACTTAGAAAAAGAAACTTTATTGAATCCCTTTCCAAGTTGAATAGAAACACATAAGTCTGCTCCTTCCAGCAGAAATGCTTTCAGCATTTCCCCCCTCCATCAAATTTCTTCCTCTTTAAATAAAAGCCCCCTCCTTATCCCATCCTTAGTAGTGCTGTTCAGCAGTTAGTATTATGTGGAGTTTTTCTATAGTGGAAGGCTTCTGTGACCCTCGCCTTAAGTAACTACTTAAGCATTCAGTAATAGACCATACAGAAGCTCTCTAAAAATAAACATCTGCTTATAAAGAATTTAACCTCGGGATACAACACTTTAGAGGAAAGGGCATCTTTAATGGACTCTTGTCAGAGAGCCTAAAAGGAATCTGTTGCAGCTGAAAACTGACAGCTTCTCGTTGTCATGATACTAGGAGCATTGTTAACAAATGGGAAAGGTGTACTTCATTCAAAGCATGGCTATGATGCCTGCTTCCTTTAAGCTGTGATGGAGGGGAAGAAGGGAAGTAGAGGAACTATCACATCCAGAGCTGTAACTACAAATCCTTGTACCGGAGGACAGATCAGTTAAGGTGGGGTGGGGGGAGCCCAGAAGATACCCTCTTCCTACTACAGAGTTATGCCAGGAGAGAAAGTGAATTAACTCTTTCTCCCCCTACCCCGGGGAAGGTAGGTCTTATGCCCTTACAACACAGTTGATAGGTCCCACTGTCCTGCTCTGCCAACCTCCACTGCCCCTCCCTAGATCCCAGGAAGAGGTTGCAGGTAAAGGGAGGTCCTGGGAAAAGGATCCCCTGATGATTGAATCCAAGAGTGTAAAGGGTAAAGAGCCATCTAGTACAATACTCTGAATAGGGGTGGTGAACCCATGGACCATTATGAAAAGGAAACACATACCAACATCAGAACTCTTGGGGAAGAGCCTGAGGCACCCTATGCTGGTTGTTAGTCTGGCTGTATCCTATGACTTGAGGGACAAACTGACAGGACTCAATTCTTTCCTCCAAGCAGTTTTCCTAGAATTGAACCGATTTTCTTTTTGTCTCCATCAAAGAAGCATCCCACTTTTAGGAAAGCTCTATTATAACCACTGAATTAAGTGGATAATGAAACAATTTTCTGGGGCAATATTTTCCAAATGAATTTATCTATCGATCCAAAATTTGGGGAATTCAAGCATTTGGGGGTTTATTCTGATATTTGTGATTCTCCATAATATGACTCAACCTATCTTTCTGCCCTGATCCTGTCCTTCTTCACTTCATGTAGACTACATTTCAAACAAACTACATTACATGTCTTTTCCCCTCTGTCTCTGTGCCTTTCTTCATAGTATGCTCTATTCTATGTTTAAATTTCCTCCTTTGGATGTGAAATGTGGACCACAACATAACATTCTCATACTCTTGATTGATGTTTGCTTACATTCTGTTTCCTTTATCTGATATGTCTTTTGTGTAGATATGATTTTTCTTGCACAGCAATGATAAGTGTGGAAATGTGTATACATATATTCGATCTGTCAAGTATTTTAACATAATTAACATGTAGTGGATATCCTACCATCTAGGTGAGGGGTGGGGACTGGGGGGGAAAAATTTGTAACAGAAAGCCTTGAAAGGGTTAATGTTGAAGAATTACCCATACATATGTTTTGCAAATAAAATAATATTTAAAAAAAATAAATGTATTCAATATATGTATATGTATAAACACATACATTTATATATGTGTATGTATGTGTATTTATATTTCAATGAACCAATTTTTTTTCATCTGATATTCTATTAATGTTGTGTCTACATGGTACCATAAAAAATAAAATTTTTTTTAAAATTTAAAAAAAATTAAAAAAAAAGAAAAAAAAGAAATTTCCTCCTTTGTTCAAGAATTAGATCAGATGACATCACCTATATATATATATATATAATATATATATAGCATTCCCTTCTTTCACAAATGAAAGTGCTCTCTACTTACAATTCTCATAGCATTTTGTCTAGACCTCTCCTTTGCATTTATCTCACTCCCCCCTTATTTTAACAACCATTTGTGGTATTTCTTTATACCCAATCACTTGTAAATTCCCTGATAAGAGTTTATCTAAATTTTATCTTTGTATCTACAGTGCCAAAATGGTGTCTTACACACAAAAAAATTTCTCAATAAATATTTATTAAATTGAATGTGATCATATTAAAGGAATATTTGAGATTAGAAAAAACTGGAGTTTAGGAATATCAATTAATCAATAAACCACTGAGCATTTATTAAGTACTTTCTATATAAGGGCTCTAAACTAGAATACAAAGACAAAAATGAAACAAAGAAATTGTTTCTATCAGTGGAGACAACATGTGTGCACACAAATATATACAAAACACATTCATATAACCAGAATTTTCTCTGACCTCACAACTCAGATGAGTGGTCATCATGTTTTTATAACAATAATTTAAACATCAAGGACACTAAAAGTAAACAATCATGGAATAACTTGCCTGCAGGTGAGGAAACAAAATTGTCTTTTCTCCCCTCTAGCCCTTCTCCGGTGGTGCAAAAGGATTTAAGGTAGGAAGTGAAAGAATTATGGTAAATAGGAAATAACTTCCCTAGTAGAAGGAAGGCGGCTGAAGATAGTAGAAAAAGATGTTAAACAGAATAGTGTTGCTCACCATCTGTAGGACCTGCAAGATACTATTTCACTCCCTTGGTAGCATCCTTCCCAACTAAGAGATCATCCATTAAGGGAGGAAAGAAGGAAGGGGGGAAGGAAACAGGAAGGAAGAAGGAAAGAAGGAAGGAAGGAGGGAAGGAGGGAAAGAGAGAAAGAAAGAAAAAAGAGAAAGAAAGAAATAGGGAAAGAGAGAGAGGAAAGAGAAGGAAGGAAAGAAAGAAAGAGAGAGGGGGAAGGAGGGAGGAAAGGAAGAAAGGAGAGAGAGAGAAAGGAAGGGGGATAAGGTAGCATTGCCTACTAAAAAGGCATGTTTATGAAAGGAAATTTAGGAACTTAAGTTAGGGTTGGGGTGGGGAGGTAAAGGTGGGGGTGAGGAATGTGCTAAATTGTATCTTGTGAATTCCAAAGAGGATCAAAACAGAAGTATTCCCCTTGCTTAGATGGACCACTTGGATGGATGAAATACATAACCAAATGTTAGAGGTTATGCAATTCTTTTATTTTATAAATGAAGAAAATAAGGGACAGAAGGGGAAAATGATGACTCACAATCATATAGTAAGTAAATAAAGGGTCAGCTCTCCTGGCCTGATCTAGTGAACTTTCCTGACATTTCTTGGAAAGGCTGATATTACCAAGACCATGGACCTCAGATTTGCCCCTGACCACTTTCTTTTTGATTGACAAAGGTGGGAAAATCTGTGTCTGATATTTGGGTCCCATTAATGTGAAGGTTTTTTCTAGTGATATCCACCTCCTTCATCTTGTCAGGTTTTTTCCTTACTTTATGAGGGGAGAGAGAGCCAGCAATTAATCTGTGACCCCAAATTATATGGCATATTGAGCACAAAAGGAAAGGTAATCAAAGACCTGTTAGGAAGATTAAGCCAAATGGAGAGATGTAGTTTGTGTATGACCAAAGATATGGAGTTTTTTTGGTGGGGGGGTGGGAGTCGAAGGTTTCTTTCTTGCTGTGGCCGTGATAATAGGAATCTGTGAGAGGTCAAGGCCACAGGAATCTTAGGGGGTTTGTCCAATTCATTCCCTTCCAGGCCTCCCCTGAACACATCTTGCATCACTAATGCTTCCCTCCCTCCTCCATCCATATCCTTTTATAATTCCCTACTCCTTCAACTGTAGACCAGTGTTTAGCTTCTTTGTGGGAGGATATGCCAAATTAATCTGGCAGGGATGAGAGTCATTGCTCAGGGTCATCTTCTTGAGCTGATCCATTGTCTAGGAGCAGGAAGACTCTCACACTGGTTGGACAGAGCCACTGATAATGGAAAAGTCTTGGTTAACCACTAATCAGGTATGTCAGACAAAGATTTCTGCTCAGATATCTGTCAGATTAAATGACTTCTGAGGTTCTAGCCAACTCAGATCATTTTGTGAGTAGAAATGGCCTTGTTGTGGTAAGTTTCACTAATAATAATAGTTCAAATTTATATACCATTTTACATTTTTCAGGGTACTTGTATGTATGTTTTCTCATATGGGGCTCACAACAATCTTATATGTGGTTATCACAAGCACAGGTATGTGGATAAATGTTAAACTACTAGCTTACCAGGAAAAAAATTACCATACATTTATAAATTTAATTTGCACTATTAACATTTTCTCCATCACTTTCTTCAGCCTAGACAATCAACAAAATAGATCAAAACCTGATCTGTAGCATTTACTGATTTCAGAGGTGTATATACTCTTACTGAAAATTTAACAATTAACTATTACCTCCAGAATCAATTACAAAATTCTCTATTTGGCAGTTAATACCCTTGATAGCTTGGCCCCCTCCTACTTTTCTACCTCTTAGCTTCTTACATCTTACTCCCCACTAAGATTCTTCAATTCAGGGACACTGGCATCCTGAACAAGACACTCCATTTCTTGGATCCTGGGCAATTTTTCTGGTTGCCCCCATGGGTGGAATGTTCTCCTTACTTATTGCTGTTTCCTGGCTTCCCTGTTATTCTTCAATTCTCAGTTAAAATCCCATCTTTCTTAGTAAATCTTTCCTAATTCCTCCTAATTCCAGTGGTTTCTCTGTAATTATTTCCTATGTATTCTGTCTATAATTTGGACATATTTGTTTGCTTGTTTTCTCCCCATCAGACTGTGAACTCCTTGAGGAGAGACTTTGCCTTTGCCTCCTTCTGAATCCCCAGCACTTGGCACATAAAAGGTGTTTAATAAGTATTGATTGATCGATTAATTGATTTGATTCTTGGGAGCTAATACTATCTGGCTTCCTCAAACCCCTGATTAAGATATTATTAATACAAGGAAACTAAGCTCTAAAAAAGTGACTTGCCCATGGTTATATAGTGTGTGTCAGAGGAAGAGTCTGTCTGGCTCCAAGTACTGGATTCAATCCATTATGCTTTGATGCCATTAAAGAAAAACATTTTCTAATATGACCCGGTAAGCTCATAGTCAGAAAAAATCAAGGAAAAAACTGACTTTGTTTCAATCTTTATGCTTACCAAATGCTTGAAGAATCATAATGAAATTATTTTTTGTGAAAGGACGTTCACTTCTATCCCAGAATAATCAACAGGACCTAAGATTCCAAAACAAGAAAAGACTATGATAGAGATAATAAAATATAATAACTGAAAATTTTCTAATAGAAATAATAAGTCTATGTTCTTTGGTGCCTTAAGGCTGACAATGTGCTTTCCTCACCACAAGAATAAAAGTGGGTTGTACAAGATTTACTGTCCTCACTACTGATAAAATTATGTCTCAGAGACATAAAAGCAACATATTCATTGTATTAATATAATAAATATTGGATCCAAGTTTTTAACCAAGGTATTTTTGATTCTACATCTATTACTTTTTTTCAACACAAACACAAATACCTTATACTAATTCTAAACTTTTCCACAGAAAAGGAAATGGCAAATTTCCTTGATTCAGATAATTCAGAGAAACCTGACCTTGGTAAAAGGTCTTTGCATCATTTCCCTTTACTCTTTCCTGTGGTTTTACCAGAAGGCAGGTCAGTAATAACCCCATTTTTCATGTGAGGAAACTAAGACCTATACCAACCAAGTGGTGCAGTCCAAGTTATCTGAAAAATCCATAAGAGAGATTAGATTCTAGTCCAGGAAGTTCTGAATCATCTCTATTTGTTTACCCCAGTGTGTCATTCAATATACTTGAAAATGTTACTAGAACAGATTATGGGAGAGATCTAACCATGTTTTAACAAGGGATCTGATTTAAACACATATGCACACACACACACACCACACACAGACACCCCCCTACATTTCCTCAAAATATATTGCCCCTCAGGACATTAAAATAATATATTCATTCCATAGGTCATTTACTTGGGATTCCTAATTAGAGAGATTTGTCTGTCTCAGGATTTTATGGGGATACTTGCCTGTCTGTGGAATCACATACAGTCTTAGGAGTAGACAAAGTCAGCAGACCAAATTGAAAAACTAGTTTTCAATCATTAACCAAGCAAATAAAAGTGATACACAGTGAAAGTGTGGGGTGATTGATTTACTCAGACCTACCCCACTTAAAATGAGAAGCTACTCAATCCATCAAGTTTAATCATAGACTATAGAGTAAGTGTAAAAAGTCCTTTAAACTGGTCGCAAAAGAACTATACTCAGAGAGGCTAAGGAAATTTAACCATGCCCCAGGGAACCTATATAAATTATCAATTGATTTGACTAGAATCATTCAAGAGATTGGAGCAAACTTGGCCTTCCAGCACATCCCTAAGGAACAAAGGCAGAACTGAGTTGTAGAATCAAGGAAGGTCATTGATTCTGCAGGTATGTTGGAGCAAAAGACAGAGGGAGATGCTGAGAAAAAGTCAGCTCTTCCCCCAATTTTCTCATCCCAGGTAAATCTCTCCACACCCAATACTATAATTTGCTGTTTGATTACCCAGTCATTTCCAGTAAACAAAAATTTGCCTCAAACAGGGGTTAATTAGAGATAGATATAAATATAAAATTATGCAAAGAACACAACATCTTCGTAAATGTTAGTTTTCCTATGTGGAGACTCAGAAAAAACTGTGATGAATTCCATTTTTGGTCCAAAATAAACCTCCTAAATCTAATAAGAGGAAACTTTCTGAACCTTTGGGGTCATTATATTGAGCACTAAACTTAAAATGAGCTAATTATTGTAACAAAATATTACAATAGCTACACATGATATATTTTAAAATCTGATCAGCTGTTTGGTCACTATAGTCTGGGCTGTAAATAAAACAATATAGTCCACATACTTTTCCATAGTTGGTCACTAATCATATACTTGATGCTTTAGGCATGTGGGCAAAGAGCTATTTACAAGATTTTTTATTTGCAATCATAGTCTAAGCACTTGTTTAGAAGAATTCATCTGTCATAGCAACAGTAAAGAGTACCTGGGCTTGAAGTTTGGTTTTAACAACTGCTGTGATTATGAACAAGTCACCTAATAATTCTGAGTCTTAGTTTCCTCTACTATAAACTGAGAATAATTATACCAATGCTATATCTATCACAGAGTTCTTATGAGTAAAGCCTTGGGTAAGTTGTAAAATTCTATATATTCTCTATTATCATTTGATCACTATACATATTTTAAGTTCATCAGCCTTGTTCACAGTTGGTCACCAAATATGAGATATCCCCAAAGTCTTAGAGTAGTTTTAAACTATGGAACTTATTAAAATTATCAAAGGTTTAGACTGCCCTAAGACTTTCGGGATACTGGACACTTCTTTTTTTTTCTTCTTCCTTACCATCAGTGTCACTTTCATCATATCCTATTTTCTCTTTGTGCCCTGGTCTGAGAAACTCATCAGCTGATAGGTAATAAGTCTGGCTAGTAGTAAGTGAGGGCATATTGGTGCATGGGCTATTCCAGATTGGGGGATAGTTTTTGTTGGGGGCAGGAGGGTTAGGGTGCTACTTAGGAGTAGTTGCTAGATTAAAGCCCTCCTCCTTCCTTTTCTCCAGTAACAATAATGTCATCATGTCTTACTTTGTTCACCTTAAATATGCTTTTTAAAAGGTTGGCCACCATATATAGGAAAGTAGCAGTATGATGTAGGAAGGTTATATTTGAAATCAGAATAGATGGTTTGAATTCTGGATCTGCTGTTTAATACCTGTGTGGTCTTAAACAATAGTCTCTGGGTTTCAGTTTCCTTATCTGTAAAAGGAGGAAGTTGGATAATCTGTATTATTTGTAATCCTCTTAACAATTTTAATTTCTCTGATACCAGGGTAAGGGCATGAGTCCCAGCTCTACTACTTATTTGTTGGGCAACCACAGTCAAGTCTTTGAACCTCAAATGGGGCTTATAATACTTGTATTATATATACCTCATGGGGTTGTTGTGAGGAAAGTGCTTTTGTAAGCCTTAAAGAATTTATCAGAATGTCCCAAAATCTACTTTAAAAGGCACTTTTAAGCTTAAGTAAAGTCATCTCCCAATTAATTCAAACAATAAACCCTATGAAATTGTCATATTGTTTGAATAATTTGTATTAGGTTGAAACTAATTGTTGCTGTTCAGTTGTTTCAGTCACATCTGATTCTTTGTGAGCTCATTTTGGGTTTTCTTGTAAAAGAAGCTAGTGTGGTTTGCTAGTTCCTTCTCTATGTCATTTTACAGATGAGGAAATTGAGGCAAAAAGTATTCAGTGACTTTCCCAGAGATACACAGACTGAGGCTGGATTTGAACTCAGGGCTTGCCTGACTCTAGGACCAGTGCTCTATGCACTATGCTACTCAGCTGTCCTTATCATATTTTAAATAACCCTAACTTCAAATTATGTGAATTCAAACATGTCTGATCACTTGACCCAATTCTATATTCATAACAAACAGGATCTAGTTGCAACTCTTCCTTCTGAGGAGTGTTTAAAGAAGTGTATTCTCTAATAAACACACTCTGCACATTGCTTACTCTAAGGCCATTCTTTTTTCCTAATAATTAAAATTTATTTGGGACAAGACTTAAAGACTTAAATCTCTTAAGGAAATAATAGTGTAGAAGAAGAACAAGGCTTATAGAATATAATTAACTTGCTTAAGACCACACAGGTATTAAGTTAGCACAGCCTCCCCCATTAGACTGTGAGTTCTTTGAGAGCCAGGACCATTTTTTACCTTATTTTATATCATAGTGCCTAGCACACAGTAGGCATTTAATAAATGCTTATTGACTGGTTGAAAGTCCTTTTTTATTTTAATAGTATTTTATTTTTTCAAATACATGCAAGGATAGTTGTCTTTTTTTATTTAAAGCTTTTTCTTTTCAAAACATAGCATAGACAGTTTTCTTTTCCTTTTTTTTAATTAAAGCTTTTTATTTGCAAAACATATGTATGGGTAGTTCTTCAACATTGACCCTTACAAAGCTTTCCATTACAAATTTTTCCTCCTAGTTCCCTCCCCTCCCCTAGATGACAGGAAGTCCACTACATGTTAATTATGTTAAAATACTTGACAAGTCGAATATATGTATACATATTTTTAGTTATCTTACTGTGCAAGAAAAATTGTATCTACAAGAAAAAAAAATCTGAGAAAGGAAACCCAATGCAAGCAAACATCAATAGAGAGCATGAAAATGTTATGTTGTGGTCCACATTTCACATTCCTCTCTCTGGGTGTATATGGCCTTCTTCCCTGAACAATTGGAAGTGGTTTGAAACATTTCATTGCTGAAGAGAGCCATGTCCATTAGAATTGATCATCATATAGTCTTGTTGCCGTGTACAATGCTCTCCTGGTTCTGCTCATCTCACTCAGCATCAGTTCATACAAGTTTCTCCAGGGCCTCTCTGAAATCGTCCTGCTGGTCATTTCTCACAGAACAATAATATTCCATGGCATTCATATACCATAATTTATTCAGCCACTCTCCAATTGATGGGCATCCATTCAGTTTCCAATTTCTTGCCACTACAAACATTCTTGCACATGTGGGGCCCTTTCCTTCCTTTAAGATCTCTTTGGGATATAAGCCCAATAGAAACACTGCTGGCTCAAAGGGTATGCACAGTTTGATGACTTTTTGAGCATAGTTCCAAATTGCTCTCCAGAATGGTTGGATCTGTTCACAGTTCCACCAACAATGTATCCTGACTGACAATTCCAATCCTATATTTGACACTAGCTTTATGTGTAACATTCATTTCACTTTTCTGGGCCTCAATTTTCTCTTCTGTAAAATTAATGGTGTTAGAGATGGTGAGTTCTAAGTTCTTACTTTACGCTTAAGAAGAATCGAAATAGTGTTGTGTTGATACTAACATAAATACCTCTTTTAAAATAGCACTTAAATCTGAATCAACTTTTATACTCACAGGCTTGTCCCACATAGATTGAGCCCTGCTGGGATAAAGTCTTTGCACAGAGATACTCAAAGGATAATAAATTCCTTTTCTTCCTTAGCAGTGCATTAGGGGTATGATGACTATAATTTTTCTTCTGTAAGGAATCTACTTCCAAAGGCAAATTCCTACTTCGAGAAGGGTAGGAATGACAACAACAACAAAAAACTTAAATGAAATTAGAGGGAAGAAAAGGATGCAACACTCTATGATTTGGATGTTATCCATATTTTCAGATGGCTTGAGAAAGAAGCAAAGCTCAGTACATTTCTTTAGGAGATTATTAAAATTTTCAAATTTCTTGCTAATCTTTATAACTTACCTTTTGGCCCAGGGCAGAGGAAGGGAGAGTAGGAAGTGACTCAAGCAACCATTCTTCTTGCCAGGGTGATTTACCCAGAATTTCACAAGTTCTGAGAATCAGTCTTTGATTTTGTTGGATTGAACCAGATTATTTGTAAGAAACAAATTATTTGTAAGATGCAAGTAAATCATTACAAATATGAACAAGGAGCAGTTGTAGAGACATGATTGTAGTGGGATTATTGGACTTTAATGATGAGGGTTCATTAGAGAGTTAGCATAAAGTAATAACTAAGAAGAAGCTGGAAGGTTGAGATGGTGATCTGTGTTCCCATATGAACAGAGCAGGTGAGATAGCTCCAGGTAGTCTTACAACTCATCTTTGATTATGGTAGAGCAAGAAGCAGCATTTAGCCCCAGGAACCCCTCCTACTTTTCTCTTGGTCACACTAGGAGAAGCTGATAGATGCTCAACCTTCATTAGTCCCCATGATTTCCTAGCTGTGTGACCCTGAGTAAGTCACTTAACTCTAATTGCCTCAGCAAAAAAATAGTCCCCCTGATTGGGAGTAAGGGTATCATGGATAGAGATATTTAGAGATGTACTATAAATACTCCATAAGGGTAAGTTGTAATCAGATATACCTTATATGAAGTGGTTCTTTAAAATTATAGATATGGTGCTCACCTGATGTTTAGAAGTCCAAGAATATAAGTAACTTTCTCCTTTGTTTGGAGTGAAAATACCCCTCAAATCTTATATAGTAACTGACATATAATAGATACTTAATACATATTTCTTTATGGATTGGTAAATTCAGAGAAAGTAATGATATTTACCCATATCAGTTCTTTGAGAGAAAGACAAACTCTCCAAAAGCAAATCAATGAGAATTGCTTCATTCCAAGAAATACTTAGCTGTAGATCTGAAAGGTGCTGACATAGTTGATAACTATATCTTCAGCTTTAATTGAGTAGTTTCATCACAGAAGGGACAATCCTTCATCTGTTTGAGATGGAGACTGCAAAGTTACCCCAAAGCAGATTTTTTTCTCTTGAATATGATAGTCTAGTGATTTATCTGTCCTGTGATCTCTGATAATATCAGCCCTGCCTTAATTTTGTGGAGAAGTCTACAAAACAGAGTTCTAGGTTAGGCCTGAGGCAAGAAATCAGCCAACTTGTCCATGCAGATTCTAAATTTTTAAAGGAGTAGGGAAGGAATGCATTTAAGAGAACTGTTATAGCTCCTCTCAAATTCAAAAGATTTTTTCCTTTAAAGGTTTTTTTTTTGATGGTCTTACAAAGTTATATTCTCAAGACAGAGATGAACCTTCAGAGTTACTTTCTGACTCTTGAGTATGTACATATTTCAGTGAGAAGAGTCACAAGGATGATCAATATGTAACAAAAACACTTAAGATTATAAAAGAAGCCTACATTTCCCATGATATTGTGGGACTCAAGATGGGCCTGAAGAAACACTGGTAAAGGCACTCCATGGCTCCACTCTTATGCTTCTGAAATTTTCCTTTTCTGTCATGCTTCATGCCCTTCTCCAAACACACTACACACACCTCACAATCAGCTTACTATGGCCACATAGTTTAATGGTGATGAGGACAGAAATTGCAAAGGGATAAGGAACTTCCAGGGGAGGAAACCCTATCTACTAATGCAGGTTGGCACCTCCTTTATAACATGTAATTTTAGAGATCTGCCTAGTGGTCAAGGATCAGCATTTTTCTGAACCCAGACTTTCCTGGTTTCATGTCCAGGTCTCTCTCCACTATGCCATACTATCTAAATAATATTTTTAAAAGTACCAAAAAGTCAAAGGAAATTTTGTTAACCAACCTCTCTCCATAAGTAACCCTTAATCTATCTTCCAAAATTCCATTTGACTGTTTTTCACACTTTGTTATAGCCAAGGATTTCTGAATATTATTTACTAGTTGATCATGGAGAAGGAAAAATGGGAAGAAATTTGTGCTCAGGGATCCATCCTGGACCCCAGAATAAAACTAGGAAGGCAGGATGGTCCATGAGAGGCTGATCTCTCTCCTGGCTCACCACTCTACCAGTCTTCAAAATACCTGAATTAGCATTTAGAAACTTTATCTTGCTTTGATCCCTGCTCTTGTTCTTGGTCTAATTGTTTTCATACCCCTGGTTTGGTTACCTCAGATAGAGGCTTGAGATGTAGCTTCTGGCAGTGTCCACAGTAAGGTATCAGTTCTTCCTTGGCAGGCTCTACTCAGCATAGTCAGAGGTATGGGTAGCATCAGCCAGCAGCCTCCTCATCTAACTTCTAAGCTCTTGCTCTCACATTCTTGGTGGGTTGGAAGCTTCAGTCTAAAAGCAGTGGGTCTGAATTCAGACTCTTGTTCCCTGAATCTCTCAAAGGTGAAAGGAGAAAGTAGTGGGTAGGGAGGTGTTAAATTCCAATTCTGGATGCCAGTGTGAAGATCACCTAGGGCTTAACCAACAGGGCAGCATCACTTTCCTATTATTTCTTGCCCACAGCAAGTATATGATTTCCTCCAAACTCAGAGAATGAGTCATTAACAAAAAAATGACTTGTATAGAGGTGACCCTGGATAGACACAGGATGAATTAGCAGAGTGTAAACTTTTGATGGTCTCTACTAAACTGGAAAGAGATAAACTATGTGTCTCATCTAAGTACTAAGCAAATAAATAAGGAGATGCTTGTCATCCAAAGGCTAGCTGATTGCAATAGGACAAATATCTATCAGAGTTCCCCTATGCTCTGTGTAATATAAATTAAGCTAAATTTTCCCTCAAAGAAAACAAAACCAGCTTTTGATTGGCAGTAAGGTTATGGCAAGTCTCTGGCTGTGCCTCCTTTTTACTCAGCTTTCCAGAGGTCTCTGACTATGTTGACTTGATTTCTGGATCACCTCAAAGCAACAAAGATTTTACTTATAGGACTGGGACCCTTTAGACTTTGTGGATGCCTGAGGATCTTGTTAATTACCATAATCTACTCTACTTAATAGATATGTTTCTGTAGGGATAAGGGTACATCTGTGGGAGGGACTGTCTTTAGACGCTAAATGCTACAATATTTTTATTGCATATTTTTGCTATGATAGAGCTAAGCAAACTTCCTTTTGTTAATTGTTCAATAAACTACAAGTACCTTCTTTCATTCCAACATAGAATCTGAACTAGCATGGGGATGGCAAATGGTCCACCCTTAAAAGTATTGAAGGCTGTGGTCCCATCAAAACTTATAAAACATGAGGTCATGGTGAAGTTGTCACATGTATCACTGGAGGGAGCTCCTACACTGATGAAATAGGTCCTTGAAGAATTGAAGGTGATCAATTGCTTGTAGAAAGATTTCCATTCGAGATAGTTGAAAAAAAGAAAGAAACTTGTGAAAGCGTTAACTTCATTGCATAGAAATTTTAGTTACGGCGAACAGTTCACTCTCTAGTCATGCTGAATAAATGAGATCCAGGATCCAGAGAGAAAAGGGATCTCAGGTGAGGAAACCAGGACTCAAATCAATTAATTAAAAGACTTGCTTAAGATCACACTGCCAAATTTTATATTCTATGGACTATACCACGTTCTTCAATTTCCCCAGTTCTCCATTTCAATTCAACTCAACAAACATTTATGCTATGGTAACCTGTGACTTGGGGTCTCAGTTCTGAGCACAAAAGGACTGGATTCAATTTCAGAAAACTTTTCTCTTTTAATAATCCTTAAGGCTCAGCCCTGGGAACATCAGCATTCTGCTTGTGTCTATCTAAGGATCCCATTCCTCTTTAAGCACTGAGGCTAAGAAAACTTTAAACAAAGAACAAGTTTATTACTAAGAGTACAAGAAAAAAAATCAAAATAGTCCCTTTCTGATGAGTTGTCCTCCACCTGCCCTTTCCCCACCAGCTTTAGATGTCCAGCACTTAGATCAGAGCACCTCAACAATGTAGTTTTATGGATAGAGCCAGGAATATCTGAATTCTAATCCTGTCCCAAATATTTACTAGCTGTATGAACCTGGCCAAGTCACTCTCTGGGTTTCTCATCTATAAAATGAGAATATTTGACTCAATAACATCTAAGGTCTCTTATGATCCTAAGACAACTTCATTCCCTATTCCTGTTGTTTCTGCCAGCACCACTGTATCCCCACTCTATCTCTATCTATAGTGTTCACAGCTCCCAACTCACTTCACACAGTTTTTCCGTCAGCAGCGTGGGTGCTTTGAAAAGGAGGCTCCTATGGTCTTCATGCCTGACAGATTTTTCTTAAGGCAAACATGCTTCAGTATCTTCCCCACCTGCCAAGAAGAAAAGAAAGGAGTTGTTTGAGTGAGTGCTCTCAACTACCCTTATAGGGATGACAAAACCCCTTTCCTAAGTTCAAGAGATCCAAATACAAAGAGGAAAGATCCAAAAAAGGATTTTGCACAAATATAGCATTATTAGAAAGGATCCTATGTTTGAAAAAAAGAAAACATGAACTTAGATCACTTATAATCGGAAAACTGAAATTCAGATATTTATTCTGATTTTGGACAAACCTGAACCTTATTGAACTTCAATTTCAACATTCAGTATTCAATGTAACATTCAACATTTATATAATATGGCCAATCATACTTGTACTTCCTTCCTAACAAGATGGTTGTAAGGATAAAATGTATATATGTAAAGCACTTTGTAAACCATAGAATGCTACATAAATGTCAATTATTTGAAACCTTTTCATATTTTCAGTATTAATAGGATATGACTGAAGCTGACATTTTGCAAGTATCAAGTAGTCCCATTGCTTGAAAATTTGCAAGTTGATTTTAAGAAGCATCAAAAGGTGGCCAAGACTTGTTTCACTTACAGATGGTCTGGGATTCTGTGCCAATTTACTAAATGTTTGGAATTTACTCTTTGGAAATGACATCTAAGGGCAAACAGCTGAGATTGCCAAAGGACCTAGGGTAGGTGCCACCTGTATGGCACTTCCCAAATGAATTATGGCTTCCTTTTTATCCAGGTATTATGGGAGAGTGGAAAGAGTTCTGAACATGGATTCAGAAGACATGGATTTTAATCCCTGGGTATAACTCTTCCTACCTGTGTGATTCTGGTTAAGTCATTTAATATTTTTAAATTTCAGTTTCCTTAGCTATAAAATGGGGGTAAATAATCCTAACCCTCTCTACTTCACAGAATTTTTTGGGGAAAGTGCTTTGTAAACCTTAAAAGATTATGGAAGTGTGTATCATAATTATTCAGCACAATGTTATGATGCTGGGCAAGAAAACTCTTAACAATCTGAATCCCTTAGCCCATGATATGATTCTCTTCTCTGCAGACTGTCTCCAGAGGAAAACCTAAAAGGACTTAGTCCCTGAGCTATGTCCAAAAGAGTGAGAGGTCAGCCTGTGAATTGCACATGGGAGAAAAGTGTGGTTTGTAAATGTACTCTGGAAACCGAAAGCAAAATCAGTGTGAGTTTCTAGCTTTTAGTGTCATCTTAGCCTCAACATGTACTTCCACCAGGATGGGTAGAAGTCCACCAAACTAGCCTAGACGTTTCCTAGGATGCTAGTTTCCAGGAGGTGATTGGCCTTTACCTTTTTCTTCATGTCTTTAAAAATGAGCAGGAAATGTGATGAACTACAGGCTATTGGATCTTACAATGCCAGTTACCCTCTTTAGGAGTATCCTAATTTCAGACCTAGAAGAGGTCATTTAGTCCAAACTAAAATTACAAGATATCTTCTATCCAGCATCCCAACATTTCTTCAGTAAAAACATTTTCTGGAATATGGAATTTAATTTCTACCCAGGACACCCATTTGACTTTTGAACAAGTCTAATGGTTAAGGAGAAAAAAAAATCTTTCTGCAACTTTCTTCTATTGCTTTTGTTTAAACCCTTTGGGCTAATCACTGTATGTTCTGTCCCTATTGACAACTCTTCAAATAGTTGAAAAAAGCTACTATATCTCTGTACCCTTCCCACCCAAATTTTCTACTATGCATATATGCCATGAGGTCCATTCCCCTCACTACATTATTTATTCTTCTATGCTCTACTTTGTTAATGAATGCCAATAATATATTTTAAATAATAGTAATAATAATTAACATTTCTATTGTGATTTATTGCATTCAAAGGCTTTTTCACAACATTATCCTATTTATCTTTCTATATATTCTGTGAGATAGATATCTTTCTGTCTTATAAATAAGGAAACTATGGTGTAGAGAAATGAGTGAAATGACCTAAGTTACACAGCTAGTAATTAGACACCCTACTTTCATCCTCTCTCCTATCTAGTCCATTCTCCTCACAGCTCCCCAAATAATCTTCCAAATTTACAAGTTTGATCCTATTATTTTCCTGCTCAAAAAGCTACAATGACTTTCTATTCCTTTTCAGATAAATGATCCTTAGCCTGGCATTTAAGGCCTTCCAAATTCTGGCTATTTCCTGCCTTTCCAGCATTATTTCATACTGTTTTCCTTCATGAACTTTATGTTTAATCCTGATTGAACTATAAGCTATAGATTTAGGGCATGCTATTCCGTATTTACATAAGCTCTCCAATCTCCAGCTTTTAGAATCTATTTTCCTTTAAGGCTTAACTCAGGTGTGCATAATTTCCTAATATTCACAGCAGTTATTGTTGTCAAATTATAATAATAATAGATAATAGATAATAATACAGTGCTTTCTATGTTTCAGGCAGCTAGGTGATGCATGGATAGATTACTGGGCCTGAAATCAGGAAGACTCATCTTCTTGAGTTCAAATCTGGTTTCATATACTTATTAATTGTGTAACCTTAGGCAAGTCATCTTAACCTGGATTGCCTCAATTCCTCATCTGTCAAAAAAAAAAAGCTGGAGAAGGAAATGGAAAAGTACTTCAGTACCTTTGCCAAGAAAAGCTCAAATGGGATCACAAAGAGTTGGACATAACTAAAATGACTGAACAATAAAGAAAATGTGCCAGGAACAATATTAAATATTTCAGAATTTTAATTTCATTTGATCTCCAAAACAACAGGAGATAGAGACTATTATTAACCCCATCTTATGCACCAGGAAACTGGGACAGAGATTAAGTGACTTGTTCAAGGTCACACAGCTAGGAAGTATCTGCAGTCAGATTTGAACTCAAGTTTTCTGAACTTTAAGTGCACTGCACTATTCTTTTTGTAATACACCTGGAAGGATACTAACAAATGTAGGGAAATTGAAATTTTTTCTACTGGTCAAATTTTAACATCAAAGTATCATGCTTTATATGGGCATAATAAAGACCAGACATGGAAAAAGTAGATAGAGAATACTGATCTTGCCTCCTTAGCTTAACTTTTCTTCTGTCTCAAGCTAAATGAGAGAGGATTTGGGCACTGTGGACCCCAATTTAAGTAGTTATCTATAACAGAGGGTTTTAATCTTCCCCTAGATATAGGGATGGCAAAGGAAAGTCTGATTGCTTTGGTACTGTATTTTGACTAGTTGTTGTCTGTCCTTCATTCTGGAAGAGGACCATGACATTAGGGAGGCGATGTCATGACATGCAAAAGAATTGTATTTAAGTAAGGGTGGGCTTTGCAAGGTCAACTGCCTTACTTTCCCCTCCAGAATCATCTGGGTCCAGTGACCACGTATAGGTCAGGACTGTTGGAGATGGCCCTGGATGCAATGGGAGATCTTGGCCTTTTTAAGCTAAGGTCTTCAATAGGTCCCAGTTCGACCGAGACTGCACCTATTCAGTAATTAAGTCTAGGTAGCAATTAAAGTTAGATAGCAAGGAATCTCCTCTTTTACCTAGTCCAAAAAAAACCTGACTAAATAAATAAATTTGGGAAGGGAACACACTCAAGGTTTCTGGCCAAAGTAGAAATGAGTGTCATTTATATTTAAACTGAGTCAATCAAGATCCAAATAATGCCCAATTAGGGCTTGGCCTAGGACCTATTGGTGACTAATTATAATCAGATTGGTTTTGGTTTAAGGCCTGGTCCTTAAGAAAGAAATCTAGTCAGTAAACCCCAAGATATCCTAGCTTGACTGCTTCAATTTGATTTAATGAATATTTATGAAGTATATATGATGGATAAGGTACCAAGCTAGGTATTAAATACACAGAGACAATAAATACTTCCTGCTCTCAAGAAACTTGCATGCTATTGGGGAGAAGTTCCTAAAGAGGTACACAAATATTACTTCTCCCCCCCCCCCAGTCAAAATGAATTGGATTTGACTGAGGGAGGGCTATGCAAGGTCACTTGCCTCACTTCCCCTCCACAGAAGGGGGGGAAAGAAGGAAGGAAGAAAGGAAGGAAGGAAGGAAGGAAGGAAGGAAGGAAGGAAGGAAGGAAGGAAGGAAGGAAGGAAAGAGGGAAGGGAAGGAAGGAAGGAGGGAGAAAGGAAGGAAGGAAGGAAGGAAAGAAGGAAGGAAGGGAATGGGAGGAAGGAAGGAGGGAGAAAGGGAGGAAGAATTTTCCAATTGACCAATTCCAAGCCAACTTTACTCATAGAGGTTATTGTTTGTCCTTTGTTCTTGAAGAGGACCATGACATCAGGGAGGTGATGCCAAAACATGCAAGCTGTCTTGATCTATATCTTGCCACTGGAGCCAGATGATTCAGGGGGAGAGAGTGAGGCAGGTGACCTTGCATAGCCCTCCCTCACTCAAATCCAATTCATTTTGACTGGAGAGGAGGAGGGGGGAGGAGTCATATTTGTGTACCTCTTTAGGAACTTCTCCTCAGTAGCATGCAAGTTCCTTGAGAGCAGGAACTATTTATTGTCTTTGTGTATTTAATACCTAGCTTGGTACCTTACACATCATATGCACTTCATAAATATTCATTAAACCAAATTGAAGCAGTCAAGCTAGGAGCTGAACTCTATTGAGAAAGGTTCATCTAAATGTGACTCCTGTTTCCAGATTTAGAATGGTGGTGCTCTTGACAGAAATAAGAATGTATGAAAGAGGGTTGTTTGTGTAGGAAAGCAGTGATTTATTTTCTGAACATGTTATGTTAGAGATATTTATGGGGCATCCATTTCACAAGGTCTGATATGGTCAGTGTTATGGGACTGGAGCTCAGGAGAGAGACTACAACTGGATAGAATATCTTGGAATAGTGAAGATAATTAAATTCATGGAAGCTGATATGGTGAAGTGAGAGAATGGAAAGAGAAAATAGAATAAGGCTCAGGACTGAGCCATGTGGTATAGTCACAGTTAGGGAACTTGACGTTGAAGATGAGCTACAAAAGAGAACTGAGGAGTTCTGAGGTGGTGATCACTAAGGAGGTAATCCCCAAAAGAGTAGTGTCAGAAAAAGTCTTAAAAAGAGGGAAGAGAGAGTGGCTTAACTGAGTAAAATGCTATAAATAGGTCAAAAAAGATGAGAATTGAGAAAAAATCATTTGATCTGGCAATTAAGAGGTCATTGTAATGAGAATAGAAGCTAGATTTCATAGATAGTTTGGAACAAAGGAAAGGAAAGGTAGTATAGGTAACAACTATAGAAAACCTTTTCAAGGAGAGGAAAGAAATATGATATGATAGTTTAAATGATAGGGTATTGCATGTTGTGCATGGATTTTTTAAGGATGGGGGAATGGCTCTTTGACACAGTTGTAGACTTAAGGGAAAGAATCAGCAAGTGGGATGAGATTGAAGTTTACAGTGAGAAAGGAGAGATGAAAAGGCAGGTGATGTGTTGTAAAGATGTGAGGGGTTAGAATCAAGGGTTCATGTAAAGGGGTTGATCTTGAAGAAAGGTCACTTCTCCAATAGCGACTAGAGGAGAGAATGGGAAATGAAGTCAAGGGGTTATAAGATGAGAAGAGGAACCTCATGGCAAATGACTTGTATTTTGTATAAGTTTGAGATAAGGTCTTCAGCTTAGAGTGTAGGGAGAAAAGATGGGGTGGGAGGCTTGGAAGACTGCTATGGTGAACAGAATAAATTAGCATCTAACAGAGAAGAGCAAAAAGTATTGTCTTGCTGCTGTGAGGGCCTCGATGAGATTAGACAACAAATTTGTATTGAATCTAATCTGTATGTTTACATGCTTTCCTTTAGTTCCATTCAGTAGTATGTGAGTAGGAGTGGAGGAAAAAGAGGAAAAGGAGGAGAATAATCCAGGTTTGGGTTTTAATAAGGAATAAGGAAGAAAAGACAAAGCAGCAGCAGATTCTAAAATGAGAGATATGTAGATCTGAACTGGTTAATTAAAGGATCAATATTTGAAGGGAGGGATATGTATCCAGAGCAGGGGTTCTTGCCTAGGAAATTAGTGAAGGCTGAAAGGACTGAAAGTTATAGTAAGGATGAAGATCAAATTTGGCATATAAAGAAGCAGAATGATCAAATATGATAATCTAATAAAGGAATTTCATAGTACATGTATCATTAATATTTTGAATATTCCTATGTGTAGATGAAATATAGTCTTCTCTCATCCCTTCAAATACTTGAAGACAGTTATTAAAGCACACCTCTGCATTGTCCCACTGAGTTTTCACTTCTTAGTTCAAACATTCCTTATTCCTTCTGCCAATATTTAAATACATGGTTTTAAATCTTTTCATCATCATGGTCAATACTTTGAGCCCTAATTTCTTCATCTGTAAAAAAGGAATAATGACATTTTTGCTACTGACCTCATTGAGTTTTCTGACAATTTGAGATAGTTTATATAAAATACTATAGAAATTCTTACTATTGTTATGTCACATAGCAATATATAATTCAGTGTTAAGTAAGAGGTATAAAATAAAGTTTTTCCCTCTGAGTTCATAGGAAAGAGATATCATTTTGGGCTGAGATGCTCAGAGAAGGCTTCATGGATGAAATAAATTTTGAACAGATTTTTTTTAAGATCAAAGACATATTTATCTGAAGATGAGAAAGGGGTGCTAAGGCCCCAATATCAATACTGTTATTTGCATTAAGCTGCCCTTTATTCACATTCTGTTTTGGTGTCCCCATTTATAGGATCATTTGCTTGTTGATTCAATTGAGATTAATCAGGTCTCTCCCAAGAGAACAAAGGCTGAATACATCACTGAAAATCTCCCTGAGTGGGGACCTTCTTGGCAGTTGTTTGTCCTGCCAAAATTATCCTTATTCCCTGAGTAAACGTTGGATTTCAGGACCCATTATTATCAATCGGGCCTTTCATCAATAGTAAAAGTGTTAGAAAGAAATAAACATAGCAGCATTCACTGGAGTGTTTCCTCTACAGCCAGGCTTTGAGAGAGTCAACATGACTTGGCTCAAATGAAATGAAGGACTAAGGTTGTTTAAAGAGATGAAAACACACAGTAATGATGCCTTGCTTTAAATTAATCATTTTACATCTTTTGTAGATCACTTCATAGTTTACAAAGTATTTTTATTTATTTTTAATTTTTTTCCTTTTTTGTGTTTAATCACTTTCATTTTCAAATATACTCTTTTTCCTCTCCTACCTAGGGAGCCTCCTTTATAACAAGGAATAAAAAAGAAAGTGAAAAAAATCTTATTAGCAAAACTATACAGTACAACAACCAATTTTGAGAGTAGATGCAACATAAACACTTTCATAAGAAATTCGGTGTGTGTGCTCATGTATATGTGTACACATGCATGGATGGTCCTAGAGCAAGGTATTCTAGCTAACTGAATTAGAGAATGCTTATGCAAGTTGGTAATTACCAAAGAATTAGGCTACAATTAAAAAAAAAAACAACCTTTAGAACTAATACCATGGTAAGATTTGACTTGTTCATTTAGTCATTTAACAGACTAGTTAAACATGTTCTATAACATGTATTGTACCAGGCCCTGTGGAAGATATAAAGATAAAAAAGATGTGATCTCTAATGAACTAATACAAATTGAAATGTACAGAACTAGGAGAATTTTGTACAGAATAACAGCAAGATTGTAATAACTATTTGTGAAAGACTTACCTACTCTGATCAATACAATAATCCATGATGATTCCAAACCACTCATGCCAAAAATGTTATTCACTTCGAGAGAGAGAACTGAGAAACTCTCAGTACAAATTGAAGCCTATCTTCTTAATTTTTCTTGTCCCCATCCCCATCCTCAAGTGGCTAATATGGAAATGTTTTACACGTTCTCATATGTTTAATGAGTATGATTTTTCTTGCCTTCTCAATGGATGGTGGAGCGATGAGAGAGAGGGAAAGATTATGGAGAGAGAAAAAAAAAATTTTTAAAGTGCTCTCTGCCTTCATGGAGCTGAAGGCTATAGGAGGTTAAGACATGTAGACAGGCCATAATACAAATTAGAAAAGAAAAAAATGCAAAAGAAAAGCATTAAGTACTGAGAGGCTAAGTACTAAGATAGGCATTATAAACTCTTTCTCAGTTGATTGATAAGGCACTTCAGGATCTTACTGAATTTCAGATGATTAATGTACAGAGAGTATCACTATATAGTGGGGGAGGGGGCAGAACCTTTTGTTTATTTAAAATCTTAGATATTTTAATTCTAGATAACCATAGTTTTAGAAGAACCTGATTCCCATTATGCAGGAAAGTGGATTAGATCAGAAGAGTCAAATTTACTGCCCACTCCAGTAGCCCAAACTAGATTAAAATATGATTGGGAAATGTTTAACAAAATAAATAAAAATTTCAATACAATAAAGAGAATGTTAATTTGTGATTTCCTAATGTAGTTAGCAGGAATCCCATTTCTATGTAAGTTGGATGCCACCAAACTAAATGACTTAGTTTTTTTCTACCTCAAGGATTCCATGATTATATTCATCTGAACACTACAGGAGGAAAAACAACAGAACACTTTTAATAAACATATCTAGATAACTGAGGGAAAATACTTTGTTTTCCTCCTTCATTTTGCACTGTGCCTATAAACAAATGTTTCTCTTTATATGTGTAAATGAGAATGGGAATAGTATTATATATCTGGAGCAAGATGGAAATTTTGTAGGCATCCCATTGGAGTCTCCTCATTTATAAAGGAGAAAACAGGTTCAGGTAGAATTGGAAGCTTATTTAAATTTACACAGAGACAGAATTTGAAACCAGCTCTTTTGACTCCAGGGTCAGTGATTGTTCTTTTGTTTGACTTCTTTAGTAATAGCTTATAAGATTTATAGAAAAGAAAACCAAACAGAGCAAGCCATGTGTACACTCTGGTGTCCCCAAACTTCTGTTCCTCACAATATAACTATATTCAAAATAAGAAATTACTAGTCTGTGCATTAAAATGTTTCTGATGTCTTCATAAAATTTTTTTTAAAAAGAGAGAAAGAAAGAAATGGGGCAATATAGGGGCAGGTGGAATCACCAGGCAGAGAAGGAACATCTGGAAATGTACAGAAGTAAAAATGTTCCTGGTCTGTGGTAACTGACCATGCATTTGCAGCTGTACTTAACGCTAAACCTTATTAGTCAACCTCAGAACAGCCCTGGCTTTTAATAGTTTTTTCCCTAGAAAAAGAATAGCTGAAAATTAGCACATCTCATTAGCCCTAGTTAAATTTGCTCTAGTGGGCGTCATTCTTCTTCTCATATCTCATCAGATCTCGAGTTGCTGCTCTCTCCTCCACTCTGTCATTGTAAAGTCATCACTCAGCGGTTAGCATTGAAAATGGAAGGAAGCCTGGTTATACAAACACAAAAAAATAAGGAAGGATTACTGTAAGCTTAATGCTTGCATTTAAAACATTCAGTCCAGTTAAAAAATTGACATCAAGCATTGTGTATGTTCCTTTGAGAGGGAGTTCAGTATTGTGTATCTCATGGGTGTCATTGGCTGTAATTGTTGCCATGCTAAATATTCATGTATGAATAGTGTGGAATAAATTCCCTTGTAAACTGACAGAGGGCAAGTTAGACCTGTCCTTGAGTCTCTCATCTGCATCCTCATTTTTGAAAAACTGTCTATTTGTGTGTGTGTGAACGCATTGTACTTCATTAATTTAAGCAGAGAAAGCTCCTTTTTGGAATAGCAAAGATGCTTCTCACAAGCACTAGAGAGTCTAAGTCAATTGTGTGTAATAAAGTAGAATTTTCACTCACAAAATGGTGCTGGCAACAAAGCTTGCTCCCTGACTTTACAAATCATTCTCTTTGGAACCACTGGCTGAGGAGAGATTATCTGTTTCTCCAGGGATGGGGGCCCCAAAAGGGCGTTGGTCAACCACCAACCCCCAAACATAATACCTGTAAGTAATTGAGAAGGAGAAAGGCTCCTTTGGTCATGGCCATAGTGCTCTAATTTCTGAAATCTTTTGACAGGGTTAGGAAGGTAGGGCGAGAGGGGTGGGCATGAGTATTTCAGTGAGGAGAAATGAGTCATCATTATCATAGTATTTATAGCTAAAAGTAATATGAGAGGTCATCTAATCCAAGCCCATCCTTTTTCAGATGAAAGAGCTAAATTAGCCTACAAAGGTTATTGAATTTAGGATCATAGGTTTAGAGTTGGGATAAAACAAAAACAAAAAATCCAAACCTTAGAGATCATTTATTTTAACCCTCTTCATTTTACAGACTGAATCTCCAACTAAATCCCCAAAGGGTTAAGTGTCTTGCCTTTGGTCATATGGGTGGCAAGTGGCAGAACTAAGATTTGAACCCATATTTGCATAATTCTAAAAAGCAATGAGAAATATTGGCAATAGTAATACTAGAAGTAGAAGGGAACTTCAATGTTATCCAGTCCAGTGTTGTCAAACTCAAATAAAAACAATAAGAATCAGGAGATCTGGGTTCTGATTCCTGTCATTTATTTGTTACTTCGGTTATTTTTCTGAAGCTTAGTTTAAAAAAAAAGTGGAGAGAAATAAATTGTTACCTGCCTCCCAGGATTATTGTGAGGATCAGCTAGGATAATATGTGTAAATCATTTTGTAAATATAAAAGCAATACAATCATGTAATTTGCTTTTGTTAGCACCATCATTTATGTTTTCTCATTCAGTGCTTCTGTCTTTCCTAGATTTTTGTTAGAAGCATCATCAGCAAATCAGAGAATGTGTTACAGAATTCCAGAAATTCAGAAAGGAACCTCAATGGACACATAGTTCAACTCATACTTGAGAAAAGATCTCTACAACATATGCAAGATCTAGTTATCAAGCTTTTGCTTGAAATCACCCCATTGTATCAGCATTACTTTTTTATTGATTTTTTTTGATGTCTGGACCTCTAGGGTCAGTTTAAAAAAAACTGACAGTCTAATGTAGCACACAAAATATGTTATTTGAAGGGGCATTGTTTTGATTAGATTAATTGAATTTTTCAGAAATTAAAATAAATTTTGATTCAGTGTTGAAGGAAAGAATGGAAAGAAGGAAGAAAATAAAGAAAGAAGGAAAAGGGGAGAAAAAGAGGGAAGGAGGAAGTAAGGGAAGAAAGAAAGAAAGCAATGAAGGAAGAAAATAATGAAAGAAAGGGAAGAAAAGAATGAAGCAATGAAGGAAAAGAAAGAAAAAGGAAGAAAGGAAGGAAGAAAAGAAAGAGGAAGAAAAAAAGGAAGGAAGGAAGAGGAAGGAAGGAAGGAAGGAAGGAAGGAAGGAAGGAAGGAAGGAAAGAAGGAAGGAAGGAAGGAAGAAAATAAAAAGAAAGGAAAGAAGGAAGGGAAGGAAGGAGGGAAATGTGGGAGGGAGGGAGGAAAGAAGGAAGAAAGGAAGGATGGAAGGAAAGAATGAAAAAAAGAAGAAAAGAGACCATGGGTTTAAGGTTAGTGCTTAGGGAACTCAGCAACTCCATAGGCAGCCTATTCCACATTTGAACAGTAAAAACTACTAGGAATCCTTTTGTTTACAGTTAAATTTATTTCTTTGCCATACCTACTCATTGCTCCAACTTCTGGGCAAAGAGATAGGAAGTATGTTAGAAAAGTTAGAAAGAATTTTGATTTCTTTGGTTTTAAGTCTAAGATGTAATGGTAAGTTTTCATTTACTTTCTCATGTCCTAGAAAACTACTGAGTTATCTGTTTAAAGGACTTATTTTTTTTCTTTTAAAAGTTTAATTGTTATTAATACCTTTTATTTTTTATGTCACCTTAGTTTCTAAATATATCCTTTTCCCATTTCTACACAATGAAAAATTCCTTATAACAAAGTAAACTGGAGAGGGTAAAATTCAGCAAAACTAGTCACTATATCTATTGAGTTGGACAAGATATATCATTTTCCACATCCATTGTCCCTCAAGTCTATAAAGAGAAAAAGTACATTTTATCATCTCTTCTTTAACTTTCTCTCAACATTCAGTACTGAGGTTTACCTGCCAAATGAATCTAGAGGGCTCAGTTTTCACTGTTCATATATATCTGTCTCTGAGCCAACAGTTTTGCATAAATCATTTTAAAAATATTTTTGGTTCAGATCTATGATTGTTGGATACAAATCCAGCAATTGCTCCACAATCTGTAGGTCTTAGGTAATTGCATGCTGCTACTAAATGACCTACCCAGGATCATTCCACCAACATCAGAAATAGGGTTTGCGATCAGGTTGCCCTGCTCTGAGGTTATCTTTTATCTACCATGTCTTACTGCTTCTCATAATGTCATAGAAAATTATAGCTAGAAGAGAACTTGGAATATGGAATGTTAGAGTTAGAAGGAATCTTACAACTTAGACTTAAAACTATAAAATCATAGGTTTAAAAAATAAAGCACTTTGCATAGTCCTTGGCACACAAATGTTCATTAAATGTTTATTGATTGATTGATTTTGTCCTGAAAGAGACCTTAGAAATCATCCATTCTGTGTCCCTCCTATTGTCAATGAGGACACCAGAACTCAAAAGGTGACTCACCTAAATTCATTCTGCAAATTAGCGGCAAAGCTAAAACCAGCCTCTCTTAAATACTCAAATTCTTTGCATCTCATTAGGCTATTGACAAAAGTAGATCAGTGTGGAAGACTCAGGAGGCATCTATCCTTCCTTCTAATGGTGGCTCATGCATACACACACCCAGTAAGGATGGTGCATAAATAAGCATCCTCCTAAACATGCAGTTCAGGAAGCATCATGTCTTGCATCTGGGAACATGTCTCTCAAAACCAAATTTAGCTAACACATGCAAGATAGATTCCTGTCCTTTGACCCAAAGAGTCACCCTCATTTGCATTAGCTTGTTATTATTAACATTTCTGTTTTGATAGCACCATCCCACCACAGTTGCTTCCAACTCTCCAAATAATCCATGATGAAAAAATGGTGGAAGAAAGGCAAGTTAGTGCTTGTCATGGTTTCTGGAACTCAATTCATATTTTCATTATTACTCAATGATCTCAGGTCCAGGGCTTCTGCTCCCTGAGTTCCCTTTTGTTTCTTGTGGAGCTTTCTATGCACAATGGGTGCTCAATCACTACTGTTGACTGACTGGCTGACAAAAGGTCAGATAGCAGAAGGGAAAGGAAATGGAACTTCCCCTAAACCAAAGCTTGTAGGGAAAGGAGAAAGGAATCAATTGAATTATATGACTCTAGTTATCAAATTAGTGACCCTTTTTTGTGTCTCCTTCCCGTGATTTGCTTTTTGACCATCTCACTAATGATTTGTTACCCCATAAGGAGGAAAGAAAGAGAAGATCTTGCCTTTCTTCCATCAGAGCTGTTGATAACACTATCTCACATTTGTATCTCACTTTAAAGTTCACAAAGCCATTTTTTTCACAATAGCCTTATAAGTTAGTTTGAATATTGTTCCCATTTTCCAGAGAAGAAAACTGAGGGTTCAAAGAGAAAGTGACTCACTAAACATCACACTGGAATAGAAATAAAAAAGCCTATCTGGTACCAGTTTTAATAGGAGATGAAGTAGAAATCATTAATTAAGAAAGTTCTGGCATTATCTACTCAGTGAGTTTCATTTACCCACTGTTCTCAACCTTCACCTTATCCTGTAAATGTTTTGTTTGTACATAGTTGTTTGCATGTTGTCTCTCTCATTAGATTGTGAGCTCCTGGAGAGCAAGGACTATCATTGCCTCTCTTTGCATCCCCAACACCTAGCACAGTGCCTGGCACACAAACATCATCCTTAATAAATGCTTGTTGATTTGATTAAATTGCCATGGATGATCAAAATCTATTACTACTACTGTGGACAGTAAAAAATATAAATAACTTACATTTTATAACACTTTAAAGTCTGCAAAAACCTTATGAATTCTTTGAATTAAGCCTTACAACAGTCCTGTGAAGGAAGTACCTATAAGCATTTTTGTGATCCCCATTTTACAGATGAGGAGAATCAAAAGAACTTTTTAGTGCTAGAGAACTGGTCCTTAGCTCTGGTTCTATGGCCAACTTTCTGTGTATCTTTGGGCAATCCAGGACACTTCTCGGATTTATTTTGAATTTCTTCATCTATAAAATTAGGGATTGGACAAGAAAACTCCTTCAGCTCTTATGTTATTATGATCCTAAGGTGTCTTCCACTTCTAATCTTCTATAATTCTATGTATCTGTAAGTAAATGTCTTCTTCCCTTTACCCATTTATCTGTTGAAGTACATTTTGAATAATTTAATTTGTATCTGCTTGAATGTAAAGCATCATAACCTTCCCCAACAGGAGAGGAGTGAGTAAGGATTATTTGAACATTTGACCTACCAAGCTAGTTAGCAGTGCAGAGAAATTGGGCTCTTGAGAAGAGGTGGCAAGACATTTTAAAGTTATTTATCAGTGTGCATATTACCAAACCATTATGTAAGATAGTAAGTGATAAATACCAACTTAAACAATAAGGTAATAAAATAAATAATACATTAACGAGGCGCGGTGCTCAGTAGTCATACTCGCTGACAGTAATGGAGCTCGGGTATATAGAGTGCTTGGCAATGGAGACTATAAAAAAGCATACATTAAACAAAGAGTACACATCCATAAGGGCTGTTTCCTCTTGGTCCTTCCAAGCTCTAAGGAGTTTATCTGGGTAAAAGAGCTCATCTCCTTAAAGCAGATCGCCTAAGGTCAGTTCTAAAACCTCTCCCTCCCTCCAACAAGGTTTCTATGACGTTTTTATCCCACATTGATCTCTTCTCATTTTTTCTTAGTATTACTCTCTGTCCCACAATTAACAGTTATATACTGTTCTGTTCTCACATTAACTTAGTTCCTATAATGCTTTAAAGCATTCCAAATGTGTTCTTCACAACAGTCCTGTTATATATTGTGAATAAAATTTCTGCAGACATTTTACAGATGAGGAAACTGAGGCTCAGTTTATCTAGAATCACAGGTAGAAAATATTGGAGCCAAGATTCATAGGATCTTGTATAACCCCTTCATTTTAATGCTTCCTCATTTGCATAATGAGAAGTAAAGTGACTTGCCCAAAGTCTATCTGTATCAAATAGAAGAGCTGACATTTGAATCCAAGTTCTCTGGCTCCAAATCCAGCATTATTTTCATTGCATACTCCTCTATCCAAGTCCAGTGCTTAATAGTTAAATGGAACAATGTACCTGTTATTCAATTCTAGAACATATGAATACTGCCTTTTTCACTATGAACCAAAGAATTTTAAAGTGAGATTTTGAAGTTACTTAGTCCATTGTTTGTCATATTATCCCATGGACAAGTGCCAGTTTGTGGCTAATGTATACCAGATTGCAAAACTTTCAAAGATCTTCACTTCCTAAAAACTCCTTTGAGATTTTAATATCTCAAAAGATTCATGATGCTATCTGGGTAGGTACCCACTCCACAAATTCAGATTATAACATGACCATATTTTAGTAAACAGTTTAATCAGTTATTGTGGTCAAAATAAGTAATCCCTGGGTGGCCAGTCTTCTGATCTCATTTACCTAGGAGAATTCTTATATGACAGATTACTGCTTCAAGACAGTTAGATGGCACAATGGATAGAGCACTGAACCTGGAATGAAAAAGACCCAAATTCAAATCCAGACTCAGATTGTTATTAGCTGTGTGACCCTGGAGAAGTAACTTTACTTCTGTCTGCCTCAGTTTCTTCCTCTATAAAATGGGGGGGGGGAAATAATAGTACTTACCTCAAAGGGTTATTATGAAGCTCAAGTGAGATATTTCTGAAACACTTAACATAATACTTGAGATATAGTAGGCACTTAATAAGTATTTTCTTCCTTCCTTCCCATACATGAAGCCCTTCCATTTGATAGTGTCTGCCAAGTCTTAGGACTTCACTGGCACAGCTTTTAAGAACCCAATGTTATTTCTATTCCACATCAGAAGATAACAGTTGAGGTATTTAGTGTGTAAAAATGTTATTTTTTTAAATGGGCTCTTCCTTCTCCCTACATTTTATTATGTCCACCCTGACTTACTCTGTTACAGCATGTAACAGGTAGAGGTGGGCCGGAGGGAGGAGATCTGGGTTTCTAAAAGACTAATCTATGATGATTAATAAGCAGTGCCTTTGCATCTGCTAAAAACAGTAGTATAAAAATATTTTATTTCAAAGTAAAGTTATAATATATGCTTATAATTATTTGTGTTCAAAATACATTTGTGCAGAAAGAACTTATAGTAAATCATAAAAAATAGTATTTAAAAAAATTTTGCATCAGTTGATACAATTGACATGCCTGGCCTTCTAGTCTAAGCCTCTGCTTCTTCATTTGCATAATGAGGATAATAATACTGGCATTATTAACTCGACCATATTGTTGTTGGGAGGGAGGAGCATTGCAATCTTTAAAATGCTATAGAAATGTGAGCTATTATTATAACTTCTTACAATATAAACGATAAGAGGCAGAGGTAGTAGAGAATAAGACTAATGAATAAACTGGAAATCTTGTGTTTTGAGGATGCTATACTAGTAACAGTATCACCTTTTTGATAATCTTGCTTAATACATGAGTTCATAAGTGAAAGAAAGTTCACTAAATTCTAATACTCAAAGATTTAATAACATGGGAAACATATTATTTTACTAGATCATATGTTCCATAAGGGCTGGGACTTGTTTTGTCATTCAGTCTCTTTGTGACCCCAGGGACTATTTATTGCCCATGTGATTTTCTTGACAAAAAAAAAAATACTGGAGTAGTTTGCCATTTCCTTCTCCAATGTATTCAGATTTTATACATGACCCAACAGGAGTGAAATGAATTGGGCAACTCGCACAGTTAGTAAGTGTACAAGACTAGATTTGAACTCAGATCTTCATAATTCTAGATCCACCGCTCTATCCACTGGACCGCCCTTGCTGTCCAGAAGTATGGTATGCTGTAAAAGGATCCAGATAGACAAGTAAGAGCAACAGATTGACTTCCAAGGAATTAGTTGTTTAGATCACAGTAACTGATTAAATTGTTTAAGATGTATCTTAAGAATCTTGAAGAAGATTTTAGGAAGTGAGAATCTCTGAAAATTTTGCAATCTGATACAGTTACTAATTAACTGTTTCAGTTAATCTGAACTAGTTATCAATTAGCAATTTTCCATGGAATAACATTTTATCTAACTTTTATCTCTACTATTGCCCCTGTGCATAACTGCATATACTAGCCATGTATAAATCCTTTTACTAAGGAGAATGTTTATATGTATGTGCTATCCTTCATTCACTCTGAGAATGCAGTTCTTGTCTGGGACAGCAATTCCTTACTTTGTTATGAACCTTTATAAAGAGAAAGTTTCACCTTAGAAAAGAGAGTGTTGTTTTTCCTTCACCCTGAAGGAGGAGATCTTGAGCTAGCAAAAAAGAAGGAATGGAAACTATAGTGAGAGTCTATAAATTGGGAACGGGGTATCCAAAAGAAAGCTGACATTGAATGGTTTTGAGATGTCTGCTAATGCCTTCGTTGCCCACCCCAGCTGAATGGAACACTTCTCTCTGTACTCTCCCTGCCAGAGGACTAATACAGATAATGATATTTGCTTGCCCTTCCTCCACTTTTTCTCATGGGGAAAATATATGTTAAACCTAAAGCTTATCTGTTCAAAATTTATTTATATTTCTGTTTAATTAGTAGTGAATACCAGCTTAAGATAAAGATTGATCTGATCTTAACAACTTTTGATTTGGATGTTTCATTATTGTGGATGAGAAGCACGAGAGAAAGGTGGGAACCAGCGTAGTAAGCAGAAAGAGAAAGAAAGGGACAGAGATCACAGACACTCTGTTAGGCTTTGTTGGAGATTTCCCTCATTTGGGAAGTCTGGAGCCATATGAGAGAATCTTATTGAGATTATATTTTATATATTTTTCCCAAAGCAGAGTTTTAAAAATAAAAAACTTGCATTCAGGTCCTCTAAGCAAAATGGGAGTACAATAGTGGTTATTATCTGGTGGGGACATAGCTCCTGTGTGAGGTTACATTTTCTTCCCCATTGTTCTACTCCACAAAAATTCACAAATTCCCCTCCATTAACCCCCTGTAGGATGGAGCCGATGGTGCCGGCTGGACAGTCATGCTTAATGAGAAAAGAAAGGGAGTCTCTAGAAAATACTGTCAATGCTAGCATTCCAAAGGTGGGAGCCAGGGGAGAGGGAATGAGAAGTGTACAAAGCCATACTGTGTGTATATGTGCACACACATCTGTGTGTATGTAATGAATGAATGATAGCAATATATATAAACGTACAAACACACACACGGAAGCTGAAGAGAACAAGCATTTATTTAGCACTTAATATCTCATTTAATCCTCACCACTTTGGGAGACAGATGCTATTATTATACCCATTTTACAGTTGAGGAAACTTAAGTAGTGACTTACCCAAAGTCACACAGCAAAGAAGTGTCTGAAACTGGATTTGAATTCAGGTCTGGACACTTGGATATTCATTAATTTATGCATATGACTTTCTCTGGTATTCCCCATGGTGGCTATTCTAAGGCTTTTCTTATCAAGATTTATACAAGCATTCCCTTCCTCTTCTAGTTAAAAGGCATCACCTCATATTTTATTAAGAAACTAGAGTTAATTCATTGTGAACCCTGTCTTCTCCCTTAATCTGAAGTTCAAAACCCCTTGATAAGATCTTTCATTTCTTCTTCCTTTATTCTCTGATAAAAAGGTAGTCTTCTGGCTCACCAAGGCCAATTCTTTACTTACAATATCTATCCATCCCATTCCTTCTCCTCCTGAAGATTGCATCTATTATTTTGTTTGTTTCCAATCTTTAGTTTCTTTCCATATATTTTCTCTTTCCTTGCTATTTACAAATATATTCAGGCATGTTTGTAGTAGTATGCTGGTAAATATTTAACAATCAGCTTTTTGGGGGGGAAACAAGTATTTAGCTTAAAAGCTAAATTATTAATATTTTTCTCCTCTAATGAGATAATATTGTAAAGTGCAAAGAACTATGGTTCTTGGCACATACCAGGAACTATACAAATGCTTATTTTCACCTTCCCTCTCTTTCTCTAGATAATCTTAAAATTGCTTTTTAACTGATAGATTAAAAGCTATTTTTAACGTGTGAGCCAAAAAAAAAAAAAAAAAGCACCTTGCTCATCTAAATGCTCAACAAAACAATCAATCAAACCTTGGTTTGTATTGTTTTGGGTTATCCAATGTGTAAAGGCTCACACTGAAAATTTAGTAGTCAGAGGCAGTTAGAAATGTCTCTAGGGACACTTCTTTTTCTGTGTTACTTCCATTCTTAAAAAAACCATTTATTTGACTCCAATATTTCTTTAAGCTATTGCTTCACCTCTCTTTCATGCCAAACTTCTAAAAAATGTTGTTTTCACTATTACCTCCTCTTTCTTCTCATTTACTTCTTAACCCCTTGAAATTTGACTTCTAGATGATTCCACATATACCTAGTGTTAGTCTCTCCAGTGAATTTCAGATATGCATCACTAATTGCCTATTGGATATTTCCAGCTGGATGCCCTGTAGACAGCTCCAATTCAATATGTTCAAAGCAGCACTCATTACCTTTCCCTATAATATCTACCTTTCTTCCTAATGCTTCTCTATTTATACTGAGGATACCATCTTTCCTCCTGTCACCTGGGTTTGAAAACTTGATGTCATTATTGCCTCTTCACTTTCCCTCACCTCTCTAACAGATTGTATTAAATTTACTCAAAACTTCACCATCTCTCATGTCTATTTCCCCCTTTATCTCCATTTTCCCAGACACCACCCCCAGTGTTTTATCAGACTCTAATCTCTTCCCTTTTTGATCCATCACTTAATCCTGTTATCAAGGTGATATTCCCAAAGCACAAATCTGACCAGGTGAGACTGCCTCTTTCCCACCTTGGCTCCCTATTGCCTCTAGGTTAAAATATAAACTCCTTTATTTGAAAATTAAAACCCTTTACGCCTGATCCTCAGTCTACTTTTCAAGGCCTATCATATACTACTCTCCTTCACTTATTCTTCATTTGAACCAAACTGGCCTCCTTGCCATTCTTCATCCATAACATTCCACTATTCACCTTCAAGCTTTTGCTAAGCTCTTTCCCTTGATTGAAACACCCTCCTTTCTTTCTCACTTCTACTATTGAGAATACTTTTGCTTCTTCAAAATCCACCTTAAATGCTGCCTCCTGGTGAGACCTTTCTTGATTCTCCCCTGCTATTAGTGCCCTCCTCCCACCATTACTATGTATTTATTTTCCATATATTATGTATTTATTTATATCTGTGTAGGTTCTTTCATCTCATAAACTATAAACTTAAGATCAGGGACTCAGTTTTTAGTTTAGGGCATGGCATATGAATGTGTTGTTGTTGCGTTGTTTCAATCACGTCCAACTTCTAGACCCCATTTGAGATTTTTTTGGCAAAGATACTGGAGTAGTTTGCTAGTTCTCTAGTTCTCCAGTTCCATTAGCAGATGAAGAAACTGAGTCAGAGTTAAGCTATTTTCCCAGGGTCACATAGCTAGTAAGTGTCATGGGATGCTTTTGAATTCAGATTTTCTTGATTTCAGGTCTGGCACTCTATTCATTGCATAACCCAGCTTCCCTGAATATATGTTGTTATTAATAAAAGTTTGTTGATTGATTAATATTTGTCAACTTATGCTTGTAGAGAAGATGTACTCAGAAAAAAATGGCCAAGATTAATTTCTTATTATCAGATTAAAAGTGAGGAACTTGTTCTAACAATAATGTTATTGTTGTTTGTCCTTATTTTGGAAAAGGACCAATGACATCATGGGGTAGTCCTGACTCATGCATGAATTGGATTTAAGGGGGGCAGAGTTGCACAAAGTTGTCAGCCTCACTCTCTCTTCTATAATCATCGAAGTCCAATGACAAAATACAAGTCAAAATGACTGGTGATGGCCTGGAATATAATGGATGCCTTTGGCATCTTCAATTTCTGACCAGTCTCTAAAGAGCATGTTTCAGCTGCCTTTGGAACAAATTATTCTCATTCCACTGGGGCAAGTCTTCACCTACTAACTCTCAATGGATTTGAGGTCCCTTGATTACTCTCAACCTGGTTTAGCACATTTTCTGAGACTGTTATACTAGGGTGTAGGTACTACATATGCCATAGTTTCTTGGAGCCAAGGATGACAGGTAAGAGCCAGGTAAATATCTGGTGAATGAACGGTCCTGAAAAGGGCTTGGCAAACCCTCACAATAAAGGTAATACTCCATATACCCCTTACACAATGCATACATAACTATAACTTATTATACATAATTCCTTATGCAAAGTGGAAAAGTCTTCTTTGCTCAATGGGGTGTAAGTTCTCCTTGTCCTGGATCCTAGTTGACACTACATTAAGGCTGATTGATTGATTGATTGATTTGTGGCCAGTCCATATATCCTTAAACTTAGTCTTAGAGGAAAATACGCAGTTAAAACAGCTGAGAGATTTACAGAGGAGAAATGCTAAAAAGGCTCTATCTTCCAGGAAATTATATATTCTAGAAAAAAGGAATTACATGGCAGTGGTGGAGCAATAGAAGAATTCTTATACAAATGGTGGAATTGTTATACTAACCCTCCTATAGAGAAGATAAACTATTCATGGGCAATACAAATGGCCATTAAAAAAAAGAGAACAACTAGAGGCAGAAAAGTAATGTAAAAGAACAAACCTGGACATGTCAAATGGCATTTGAGCAGTTCAGAACAGAAAATGAACAAAATATTTTAAATCAATTTATGAACCATGTAGAGTGATACCTTGTTTCTATGTGAACATATTGATAGTTTACAGAGGGGTTAAGAAAGAATATTTACTTATTGAAAAATGGAAAAATACAAGTATGAAAAAATACATTTTAAAGACACAAACTAAGGTGGTGAATCATGTTGAGAATTTAGAGCTTCAGAGAATATCTCAACAGGCACCCAGCAATGACCAGACCAAATGACCACCAGATGTCTAGCACCACAAACTCCTCAAATTGACCACTTGCTAAACAACTTTTGAAAAGCTATTTTTCATCTGCTATTGGACCCTAGCTGCTATTAAAGAGATGGCAGTGTCATACATACCAACAACCTTCCCCTAAAGTTGCCCATTATAAGTTGAGCAAAGCAATATGGTAGCACTCAGCCTATATTATTAAATGAAAAGGGTAGATTCAAGATCACTCTTGCCCAAGTCCTTATGGCATGTGTCATTTTTGAAACAAATTGTGACTGAACTGGAAACCAAGGCCTCTAGTTCAAGTTTAGACACCATGCTTCTTTCCCTATCCCAGTGGTTTCTTGCCTAGGAGGATCTATGGAGCACCATTTATTTGTTTTATCAGCAGCTCTGTCTGCTATGAAAAAAAAAAAAAACATATACAATTGGGCTTCAGTGACCATTAATTCAGTGATGGAGGACCCTTGTGCAATTGGGTTGCTAGCAAGTATTCCCAGTGGGCTGAATGAGCATTTGAGAGAACCTGTAAGGAAAAGGAAGATAAGATCTGAATCTATACTGATTCCAGGGTCTATCTGCTCATAAGAGACATTATATGTCCTCTGCTGAACTGAATAAACTAAATTTAATGCACTTACAAAAAGAGCAAAAGGGGAGTAAGTGGGGTGGAGGGGGGGAAGGTGAGGAGAGTGAATCTGTCACCGACTGATAGGGCAGTTTGTCTTTTGGCCTCATTTCCTTATAAAATTAGAGTATTTCAGAACTTGCAGGTGTTTTTTTTTTCTTTCAGGGTATCTATTTCAGAGGATTGCAGAATTCTTAGAGATCATCTAGTTTAACTCCTTTATAAATTAGGAAACTGGTCCAAAGAAAATAAAAGATTTCCCCATGGTCACACAAATAATAAGTGACAGAAGCAGGATTCAGATCTAGATCTTTGGATTTCACATTCAATCCTTTCCCCAATATACCATACTATATCTACACTGTCCCAGTTTCTAACCCAAATGAAGGGTTTTCTTTGTTTTCCTTTTCTGGATTCATCCTCAGATATGAGTGTCTAGACTTTTGTTTCAATGACATGGGAAAGATTGTGTCCTGGTTAGAGTGCACTTCATGGAGAATGCATAGGGCTGAGTGAGTGCATCTGGCCACTCCCAATGACCAGGCTTACAGTGGCTCAGAGCTAAAGGAAGACTACTCATTGGTTCCTCTTACAGTGCCAGTGGATTGCCATCAGAGGACTAACCAGTGAGTTAGAAAGAGCTACATATTTAGCAGACATTAAAGTAGGATTAATAATCTTTTTAATGTCATGGACCCTTTTGGTCATCAATGAAATCTATTTATTCCTTCTTAGAATAATGTTATTAAATGCATAAAATTAAATACATAGGATTACCAAGTAAACTGAGAACACTGAAATACAATTATCAAACCATATATTTTTTAAAAAGGGAAAGGAATACTTATTTATTAAGTGCTTATTATGTGACAAGCATTGAGTTTAGCGCTTTACAAATATTATCTCATTTGATCTTCACAATGACCTTGTGAGATAGATACTATTTATATTCCCATTTTATAACTGAGAAGCTAAGGCAAATAAAGATTAAAAGATCTGTCCAGGGTTAAAACAGCTAGCTAGTATCTCAATCTAGATTTGAACTCGGGTCTTCCTGAATATAGTCCCAGTGCTCTGCCCTCTGTGCCACATGTTTAATTATTTTCAATCATGTCCAACTCTTTGTGACCCCATTTGGGGTTTACTTGGCAAAGATACTAGAATATTTTGTCATTTCTTTCTCTGAATCATTTTACAGATGGAAAAACTGGTTCAAACAAAATTAAATGACTTGCCCAGAATCACAAAACGACTAAGTTATCTGAGGCTAAATTTGAACTCAGGAAGATAAGCCTTCCTGACTCCTATGGTGCTTTTCTAGTAATTAACAAAACAAGATCACAGCCCCCAGGATAGGAAAGACAATTTCTGAACTTATTCTCTCTCACCATTTCTCAAATGTGTGGGGTGTTCGAGTCTCTCTTTCTTTCTTGGGCTTCCCATAGGATTGGGGATGGAGGACTCATCCTCTCCACTTCTAGCAGCTCTAGTGGCACTGAATATATGTGCTGACTCAGATCTCAAGACTTGTAGCTATCTCTTCTGCTTTATTTTTCTTTCTTTTATCATGAATGACTGGATAACTATCATGAAAAATGGACATTGGGGGAATGACTACCTCAAAAAGTCAAGAGTTTGAAAGCAGCTACTATGGTTCTTCTCAAAAGAGATGGCCACAACTCAGGGAAAGAACTCAAGCCATGAGATAAATTAGAAGAAAATATGTGTTGTACAAACAACCAAGAAAGTTTAATACTCCTACCAAGTATTTTATATTTTGATGTTTTAGATACATTTTAGCCAGTTGTAGCTTATCTTTGTGTTTTAAACACTTATTTTGTGTGAAGGAAATAAATAACCATCCTACTAATCTACATTGTCCTTTTAGTATCTTTCCTATTTCTTTCTAGAAGGGACCCTGAACATGAGCCAAAATTAAGTGTTAAGTATTTTCCCCCAGAGCTTCAGGTTGTGATTTGTGCAAAGAAACTGAAAAAAAAGAAAAGTATCCAACCCCCGTCTTTAGAAACCAACTCCAGGCTACCCCAGGAACAAACAGTTTATGTGAGCTCAGCTGAAGAGTTTCTTATAATGAGACCACAGCCCTCCAGGTCAGGGCCATTCTCTTGTTAAATCAACTGAAAGGCAATTTAATTTTCACAGATAACTTGCAGATAAACCAACAAATATTTATATAATTCTTACTTAGACTTCACTTGCTTTTTTGCAGTTACTTGATTATTCTGTGAATAACAATAAGCTTGTGATAGGAAAGGTATAATAATGCATTATTGGTTCATTAATGCAGCGTTGGTTTGTTTGCTATGAAAATTATTAATGCATCAATTATCAAGTTTTTGTTCATGACAGGGAAGTGGTGCATCATCAAAGAGTTAACCATAAGATAACACATAAGCTTGCAAGCTCTAACTGAAAAATTTTGTTTGGGGAAGAGATTTTCCTTTTGATTTTAGCATGGTTAGGCTTATAAAAGAAATGGAATAGTGATCACTTCTGTTGTCATTTGATATTTGGGGAGAAAACTTGGTATGGCAGAGAATGTATCTGTGGCATACTATGTGCATGCACCTTCAGAAATAATGGGATATACCTATCACATATATGAATTCCATGGTTTCAAACCAAAGCTCTAAGTTTATGTACACTTGGGGACCTCTCAATAATAGTATTCTTTGGCCTCTGTCCCTGCACTGCCCTTACTCAAGATTTCCCCTACTAACACTAGCACTTGCTTTATTTCTAGATAATTGGAACAACAGGAGAAAAGTCCATTGTCCATGTGCCAGTGCTGAGCCTAAGAATATATCAAATACAGGATAGGCTTCATTTAGTCCAAAGTAAAAATGCAAAGACACACAATAAAGCACCTAATAGTTAAAATAACTGTCCTTCCCTTTTCTGTGGGAACTTATCTCCTCAGAGACCTATAAAGTCCTCCAGCCTTAGAGTGTCCCTGGAATCCCTCAACCCCAAATTCTAAGGAAAAATCATTCAAGGTTTATAGAAAACTAACCCTTCCAATAAGCCCCCCCCCAAGGACCTATACAATCACTTCCCGATTTAAATTATTATTCTACTTGAAACGTCTTATTCCAAGTAGGGAAAAATACCCAGGTAACCTAAAAAGTTACACAGTCCTCTCTTTGGGTTATCTATACTTTCTTAGAGACTTGTACACTTCCATAATCCTCTAGATTTATAGCACTCCTTTCAGTTGGTTTCCTCCAACAGGGATCAATGGAGAATTCTTTTATATGTAACTCATAGTAATAATAGAGACTAAGGTCTAAATTTGTTCATGGATCTGTCCCCTGCTGCTCTTTAGTTCCAGTTTCTTCTTGATCAGTTGTCCCTAATCATACCAGATCCCATCATGTCCCATATTGTAAGAGGCCAGGTTCAAAGTTATCAAGTCTTCACATCTATATGTCTACAGGTTGTATGAGTAAAACAACAGCTGTTTGTGTTGCTCACACTCCTTTGCCTGCTTGTAGGAAGAGAAATAGAGAGATTGAGAGTTAATCAGTGGTTTTCCCAAAATTCCTAGATCCAGAGTTGAGGGCTTCCTGGGTCTGGGAGGGATAACAGAACTATACCCCTCTGATAACTGTTTTATTTTGTATTCCTTTAGTGTGCTATAATATTATTTTTTGTTTTTCTTGAATCTGTGCCAAAAAGGAAAATACTGTACTTAGTATCCAAGCATGTTTGTCCATTCTCATGGGGAATCAATTCACTATGTCAGGGTCAAATATAGTAAAATATAATGTGTTAAGGAGATAGGTTTCTAGAGGAGGGAAGCAAGACAGCTGGTTTTAACTGGGTTGGGACCCACAATCACTTAGACCCACTACACAAGGGATATGGTCATCCAGTGGGAGATTTGGGTAGAAGCTGCTAACTCTCTTGGCATTTACAGCATTTCTGATTAGAGGAATGGAATGTCATACCCACCAAGGTGAGTCCATGCAGGGACGGATCCTTCCTGTTGAACAAGACCATCATAGTGACAATCAGTGTGATTGGGCATGTAGGCATATGTTAGGAATTAAGAGTTCTCAAATTATCAGGGACATGATGAATGAGCCAGAGAAGTAAAAATCCCCCAAAGGATATGCAGGTCCTTCAGGATGGATCCTCTCATACAAAGATTACACATTTATCTGTTCACCAACAATTGATTTCTGCTGGCAGAGAAATTCAGGTTAGAAAAGAATACAGGACAGAAAGACATAAAGGAAGCAGACTTGAATAATTAATCTGACTTGTTTTAATGTTATAAATTTTGGGAGTGTTTTAATTAAAGAATTTTGTGGGAATTTAGGAAAGTTTTTTTTGATCTCTTAAAAATAAATTCTGCATTTTTTTTCCTTTGGGAAATAAATTTGGACTTAAGATTTAATAATCTACTACAACTTTATTGTTATTATTGTTTTTGCTTTTGTTTTAAAATTGGCTCTCTTTCTCAGGACTTCAGTCACAGGCCTGATCTCATGAGTTTGAGCAGCTCTGTTTCCAACCTGGGTGGAGTTACCCTTCTTTTGGCAGTTTAGTGGCCTCCCATTTCTTTGGGGAATAACCATATTGTTGCTGGACTTAGTTAAAATACACCTAATTGGCTTTTGAATCCTATTGCCAATCAGAATTCTCAAACTCAAGCAATCCACCAGCCTCAACTTTCCTACTAGGAGAGATCATAGGCATGTACTATTAAGCCTGTTCATGTATTCGTTAAAGAGGCAACCTAGCAAAGGACAAAAGCCCATTTTTATCTCAATCTGTCATATGCATGTCTTTGGAAGCTTTCTTTTTCAGTACATTCTATAATTTCATTCCTATCCAGAGAAACAAGGCTTCTGCTCCAGCCTCACATTTTTTCCTAGTACTTCTTGAGTGTGTGTGAGTGTGTTTAAACTGTGAGGCTCCTTCAAGCCAACAATTCTCTTTCCTCCTTGAACTCTTAAGCACAAAGGCAAAAGAATTAAAATTTTAACATAACAAGATTTTTTTCTACATCACTTTCCTTGGACATTTATTTAATGGGTGCATTTTGAACCATCCTCAGGTGTTACAGATCCAGCTCTTACTCCACACTTTAAGTTCTGTATGATTTCTCTAATCAGAAGGGTTTGGAAAGTGTTTTGCCCTTGACAGTGACCTGTATTACAATTAAAGCTTATGATGTGGGTTTCTTATTTGCCTAAGGAGACAACAAGATTTGCTATGTAATTTGAGAAGCACTTACAACCCAGCTACTCATGTTGTAAGCTGATTATAAATAAGGTTCAGCACAACTGCTTCCATCAGAATATCAGAATTCACAGTCAAATAAAGGGGACAGCCCTGATGCGTAGATGCTCACACTGCAACTGTACATCAATCAGGTTTTGCTTAGCAACTGCTGCATATCATGTTTATTAAACACTTTCTAGTTATTACAGTGCAAGGTACTAAAAAAATCCCTCACTAAAATTTTTCAAAATCTTTTCACACATCAACTATTTTTAAAGTTGACTTGTTGGTAAACAGGGGTCTTTTGCAGATAAGGCATTTCAGGAGGTTGGTTTACTAACCCCTTGTCTTAAGCCCCAGTACAGTTTTTTCTTTTTTGGTTTTCATTTGGCAAACAAAGCAACTTGTTGTAAATTGCTGCCTTGGCCTTCAGGTTCCCCCCCCCCCCAAACAGAAAGAAAAATCAATCTTCCCTCTTATCATTGCACACAGGAACTAATGCTCTATACCTCAGATGCTCGACTGGCCAGCTGAGGGGAGGCAGCAAATTGCTGAGGGAGCTCTCTGACATAAGAACCTTGTTTTAAAAGATCAAGTTGTTTCCTAAACACTGCCAGTGTAATACTTTGCTTTGCATTTTCCTGTTGTATTTATATTGTGCTGTTGTTAATATTTCTTATTTATAATATTAATAGCAGAGAGTCAATATGGTGAGTGTATAAAAACCTAGAATATCTGATTCAGGAGTTACTTACTTTCATTGTACCAGGCAAATCTCTGAGATCATAAATTGCTGAGGAGTTGCTGATCTGCAGTGGGAGAGCAAGTTTCCTCACAGGGTGTACCCCACCTTAAAGAAGCTACAGGTCTCACAGAAAACAAATTAACAAGCAAAATATCTATCTATCTATCCACCCATCTATCTATCTATCTTTACATATATGATGTAAATATCTATTTATCTTTCTAAATTTTTTATCTATTATTTATAGATAAATAGATAAATATTTATCTAAAATAAATGCATATTTTACATAGACAAATATATAAATATGTGCATATTTGTATATAGAAAATATGTGCACTTATATATCAATTTATACACATACATATATACATGCATGCATGTACTCATGCATACATATTTTTTTAACATGTGGCCTAAAGACCCCTGTGAGGGTAGCTGTGAAGTCAAAATGATTTCATAATATGAAGGTGTTATTTGCTTATTAAAATACTCCTCCTTTTTTCTAGCTACCTCTCTGAGGCTAACTTTTCTTCATATATGTCAACCAGAATAACATATTGCAATAGATTGCATGCAGAAGCAGATATGAAAACCCAACTGAATTCTATTAAGCCAGATACTGAAAAGATTTGCAGAAATTTGTAAAACAATGCCATTCTTATCATTAAACTTTTTTATTTGAGAAATGTAGTTATATTAACAAAATATATTATGTTGATATGTAATAGGTTTATTACTGTTATTTTAAATGAATTAAATATTTTCAAATATAGCCATTTTAATTTCTAATATGATGAATGTTTATAGATATATCTTATATAAACAAGAGCTCTTTGGGGTCCTCAACAATTTTTAATCATATAAATAGACTTTGAGGCCAAAACATTTGAAAATCATTGATATCTATCTATCTATACATATACAAACACGTCTATATGTGTGTATGTATACATCTGTATGTGTGCATCCATATCACATTGATAGAATTCTGTAAGGTTTACAAATTGATTTCCTGACAATAACATTGTGCAAATAATATGCCCAGAAAAGATTTGCCCAAGATCATACAACCAGTAAGAATAGTCTGGCTATCTCTATCTTATCCTCCTACTCAGCTACAATCTCTTTGAGGGGAAGCATCTTTTCTAAATGTTGTGTCTACCTCAAGGTCTTACACAGTTCCCTGCAGTATCCACTTAGTAAATCTTTGATGAAGGAATGAACAAAACAGGATTTTCTTCCACTCCAGTTTTTATTACTACCTCTTTCCTTTGTTTCTCATATATCCTTCAAGATCCTTAGCACTTGCTATTAGTTCTCAGATTCTCTGGAACTATAGCATTCATTTCATTGGCCACCTCTACTCGAGAGCCACCACATTGCACCCAGGGCTTGGACAAGACATTTGTGTGCTCTGGACAAGACCTGAAAATTGTGATGCTGCACTTGAAAATCTGTCTCCTGAGTGTTACTGTCCAACTTAAAGCTTTCAGCCTTCGCTGTAACATATGTGGCTTGACTTAGTTCAAAATAAATAGCTATATGCCAAGGAAAACAGAATTTTCCATTACTAATAACTCCTTTCTATAGCAAGGACAAGTAAATTTTACAAAGGTCAGGAAAACCTCTGTAAAGTAGATACTAGATGCCTATTTACCCAAGTACTATTCTATCTATTTGAGAGATGGTACCACAGACATTGTGGTCAGAGTCAGAACTTGAACTCAGATCTTCAAACTTCTGGACCAATCCTCTTTCCACTAAGGAGGCTATCTAATATTCATTTGTAAAAAGTTATACTAACAAGTATCTCTCACTGGGGCTCTTGCATGTTCTGCCTGAGTTACTACTTGCATTGCCTAGCCTGAATGCTGGCTGTGACAATACTCGCAGTCAATCCAGCAAATCTCATGATTCCATCCCACTTGGCCATGTTTCCAGGGTGACAGGCTATTGCTATTCCTTCCTCATGCTCCTCCCACTGAAAGATTCTTTTGCTCCTTCCCATCCCCCCAGGATTAAAACAAGTACATGTTGCCTCCCAGACCCCCTAGGCTTCACAGGCCAACTCAGACAATAAATGTCCTTCTGGAGTTATTCCCTCCCAATCTACTTGGAACTAAGAGGGGAAAATACTATTTTTTTTCCTTCTCAGCCTACTCCTGGTTTGGTCTCCCAAGTCTGTTACTCCCAAGCCTGGTCCTAGGTTGCCTTTTAGACAACTACAGTAGGAATCAACCTCTAAATGCTGAGGAATAGTTTTTCTTGAAGCCTATATTCAGACCAATATCCTTTATAAACAGTTTCCTCAGTTATAAAACAACAACAAAAAAAATTGGACAAAATTAGGGGTTCTTAACCTGTGGTCTATAGATCCCCAGGAGATCGAGGGATATATTTCAGGGAGTCTGTGGACTTGAATGGGAAAAATTATATCTTTATTTCAATGTACTGGTTTTATTTTGTAAGCATGTATTTTATTCCATATATTTAAAAACATTATTCTTGCACATGCTTAACCTATACTGAATTGCTTGCTGAGTTGGGGAGGGAGTGGGAGAAAAATTGGGAATACAATGTTATGCAAAGGTGAATATTGAAAACTTTCTTTGCATGTATTATGAAAAAATAAAATATTATTAAAAAATTATTCTCAGAAGGGATCTATAGGTTTCACCAGATTGCCAGAAGTTCCCATAACACAAAAAAAAAGGTTAAGAACCTTTGGACTAGATGTTTTTAAAGGTTCTTTTCAGTTCTGAATGTGTCTAGGCATAAATTCAACCATTGGATAAAAGATTTCCTGGACAGCAAAAATAATCTCCCAGTGTGAGCTTTATAAAGGGGAAAACAGCCATTATTTCCAATGGAAATCTACAAGACAAATATTCCTACAGTTCTACTCTAGGTCTAAACTATAGAATTTAGAATTATTATAAATCTTAGAGATCACCTAGTATAATTTGTTCATTTTATATATAAGGAAACTGACACCCTGAGTAAGGAAAAGTGGCTTTCCTAAGATCCTACAGTTACCAAATAGCAAATGTGTAACTTAAGATCATGGCCCTTGATCCTGAATCTACAATTCTTTCCCAGATAGCATACTGAACTCTATATCCAGGGGGTAAAACACCAAATGAAGGTATTATCTAAAACTTTCATATATCTGGTTTTCCTCCTTTTCTTCATCCATATCATGTATCAAATATCTCTCTCTATTTGACACTGTGATAATTGCTAGATGAAGTAGGATAAACAGACCAGGTATATAGCTTTTAGAAGGAGAACAAATGATAAATGGAAAAAACACAGGAAGAAATATTTAGTGATCAAATGGTCAACACTCACACACCAGGAAGCAGATGAATGGTACAGTAGTTAGAGCACTGAACTCAAGAAGTTTGCTGTTTAAATCTTACCTCTCTCTTGCCAGTTGTGTGATCCCGTGTAAACCATGTAATCTCCATCTGCTTCATTTTTCTTATCTATAAAATGGGGATAATAATACTGACCTATCAGGATAAATATTTGAAAAGATATAAGCAAGAATAAAATGAGGATATTTGTATTTCATTCTGCAAACCTTTTTTTTTTCTCCTTTTTGCTGAGGCAATTAAGGTTAAGTGACTTGCCTAGGGTCACACAGCTAGGGAATGTTAGTGTCTGAGATCAGATTTGAACTCAGGTCCTCCTGACTTCAGGGCTGGTGCTCTATCCACTGCACCACCTAGCTGCCCCTCTGCAAACCTTAAAGAGTTATGTAAATACTATTATTATATATGACTCCACACTAGGTGCCTGACATACAAAAAAAATAAAACCAAGCCAAAACCAGAAAACAAGCAAACAAAAAAAAAGCCAAAATAAATAATCTCTACCCTGAAAGAGGTTATTTTCTTTTAGAATGGGGGTGTAGTAGCAGGATCAGAAGGGAAGTATTATGAAGTTTTACTAGACCAGTACATATAAGGTGTTATTATAAAGCTGTGTAATATCATCCAGATGTCACAGCCTGCACTACATCCTTAAGAATATATTTGATAGTTGCATATCTTGTCTTTTGAGGATTATCAAAAGCATTTCTTTCTGAACCCAAGACATACATTTTTTGATTTGCCCACTGATTCTGAAAGCAGTTCCAAAAGTGCCATAGCAGTCACCACATTGTTGAAATAGGTATGTAGCCTTTCAACTTTTCAAGGTGACTATTTTGAAGGGGAAGACATTCACTTGGATGTATAAGTTCTATTATGTTTGTTTAAAATGTCAGTTACATTATCTCATATGTGAAATAAATTGACAATTTGTTGAAAAGGCAAGAAAAAAAGATGGATTTCTGGTTAGGCAATCTGATGAACTCTCTGGACATTTTAAGATAATGTTTTTAAATGTATAAATATAAGATACATAGGATTATAAAGGAAAGTAATTATATTGAAAAGTCATCAAAAGTTTAAAAAAAACTAACAAGTTCATGGACCTAAGATTAAGAATGTTTGCTTTAAAGAAAGGAAGGTTAAAAACTCAGTCCATCTTAACAATAATCCTTGTTGTAGTAAATTCAAAGAGAAGATTTCATAGGCAACCAACTTCATATCCTGTTAAGTTTTGGAATGGAAAAAGATCATCTCTTCCATTTGGATTTTTTAAGATAAGTACTCCTATTAAAATATAATCAGGATTATTTGTTGGGTCTGAGTTGATGCTTTCTCCTTCTCTATGCTCTTTTGAGAGGACTAGTTAGGAAACTTGAAGTGTCAGTAATCAAAATGAGCAACTAAATGTTGGGAGCTCATGCTGATGGAGAAACAGACAGTGAGGGACCCTTAAAAGAAATCAGAAATGGAGTGAGCTTATCTCCACTTGGAGAATGAGGTGGTATTTTAATGCTCATCAGTGGTAGTTCTCATTAATTGAATTCCTTTGCTGGGCACTAGGATTTAAACAAAAATGTGAGATAGAACTGCCCATTTTTGAGGCGTTTACAATCCATTTGTGAATTCAGGCTGTACACCTAAAAGCATGAGGTGACATGATGTCAAATGAATGCTACATCTGTAAGGGGCGAGGTGGGACTAGATGATTTCCAAAGTGCCTTCTAGCTTGTGAAATCCTCTGATCCTAGGATCCTCCCCCAAGCCATGGATAATGAGCCCAAAATGGTAAAGATAATGAGGCTGTCTCCCCAACCCACTTGTATCCCTCCCCAGGAAGTATATTATTACACATTCTTAGCACAAATATCCTAGTGATTGATCAAGGGTAACTGGCAAGAGAAGTTTGGTGACTCAATGGGGAAGTCAGCCCAACAGGGAGGAGAGCAAAAACAAATGACAATTACAAAAGCAGGAGGAGGAAATAGTGATCAGAAACTTGATGTGAGGAATAACGTCTAAAACAACTCCTGTCTTCAAATTCAAAGGTGGTTAAAACTACATATTTCTAGGCATTATTTAGGAATATCTAAATTATAAATCTCTCTATATTTCTTTTTTTCATTTTTTCCATCTTTCTGTTTCTGTCTCTGTCTTCATATAAACATGTATATTTAAATCTACATGAATAAATCTTGTAGTTACACTCTCTAGACAGTCTCTGGATTTCAGAAAGGAGTAGGCCAGGGATTGAAGGCAGGAACTTACTTGCAAGGGTGGATGCTTAAAGGGTTCTTCGTGCTTCATGGACTCCCTGACTCTGGGATCTGCAGCATTTGAATAGGGTACAAAACCTGAGGTCTCTGCCACTTTGGTCATTTAAGCTCCCTTGGTATTTAGCACAAGAGGAGGAGTAATTACCCTGGCAGTGTCCTGGCTGAATTCCAACTTGAGTGATTACATTCTGCCTACTTAAAA
>JAJPUD010003981.1:202169-217955 GCA_023553655.1 Myrmecobius fasciatus
AACTTGTACAATTCATGCTTTGTCCTCTTATAGGATAAATCTATTTCAATCTGCAAAATATAGACCAAATAATGATCACTTTTCATGGACTATTTAGACTTTATGTGTATTTCTTCTTTATGTCTTTTTCCTCCTGTGATGCAAAAGCAAATATAAGTATTTCTCTTCTTAAGCATATTCCATTATAAGATTTGGCACCTAATCTAAATATAAATTCAAGATAGTCATTCATCTTTTTTTTTCTTTAATCCGATGAAATAGTTTTCAGATCCAAATGGCCTTTTGTCCTCTTTCCCTCCTTTAATATGTTTGTGAAACTGCAAAGATAACAAATAATTTGAGAAACATTGCTTCAATTAAGAATGGAAAAACAGGTGGGACTATAACAGCGTTTGTTTTATTTTATTTTACTTTTGAAGAGAAGAGAGAAAGAGAGGAGCGAAGGAAGAAGAAAAAGTTCACATTTCATTATCATCAGTTCCTCTATAAAAGCATGACAAATTGCAAAGCAAAAATCATTTCAAGTAACACTTTGGTTCCCTTGGTTTTTAAAACATTTTAAAGATGTCTCAGACCCAAAAAAGACAAGCTGCTTTCTAATTCAAAATTCAGTCTGTGTACTTGATTGTGGTGGTGGTGGTGGTGGTGATGGTGATGGTGATGGTGGTGATGTACATAAACCTCCGAGGGAATGTATTTTCAGTAAACAAACTTAGATGGAAACTCTAAACAGAGATTTCAGGATTTTCGGGAACCTGGATCGAAAGAAAATCTTTTCCTCTTCCTCTCTGTATCCCTCTTCTTTCCCTCCCTCATTCATCTGATGGACAAGACGGCTTGCAATTTAAAGATCCAAAGTTGCAGTTCTTTATACCTTTGCCTCCTCCAACCTATCCCAAGTCCCAAGTCCTCCAGCATCCAAAACAAGTAGTGAATCCTTAGGTCTATCCCCTGCACAAAAATACATCCTCCTTCAAGATGTTTGATATATTGCAAAATTGTCCTCTACGCCCGCTCCCTCCATCCTGTCCCGTCCCATCTCATTATTCCCCAATCTAACAGCCCCGTGCACCCCCCAACACACACAGAGACACACACAGACACACACCTGGCCTCCAGTTCCCCGTCCCTCCTTCCCCTCCCTTCTCCCGCTCCCTCCACCTTGTTCCTGCAAATATCCTGGTTCTCAATTATATCATCAGGGCTCCATGAAGAAGCTAAACATCGCTCTCTAGCGTTTTAGGCCGGGATCGTCCAGCTCTAGTCCAAATCTAATTACCCACCCCACCCTCGAATTGGACAGTGGGGACGAAGTTCCGGAGGGGCTGAAGCCTGGCACAGAGCGGGAGGCTTGGTGCTAGAGGTCAAACCAAAGACGGGCGCACTCGTCCAAAATGGGCAAACTTTTTATTCCTCCCTTTCCTCATCCCGGAGGGTATTGGGTCTTAGCAGCATCAGGCAACGGTGGTAGGATGCGGGGGGGGGGGGGGGCGGCGGGGGAGAGATCTGGCAGGAAACATTTCCCATCCACACAAGCATTTACGCGCGCAACACATGCACACACACAGACACAGACACACACACATTTGTGACTTATTGTCAGGTACTGCAAGTCGCTCAGAGATGAGGGAACTGAGGGGACACAACGGCAGCAACAGCAGCGTCCCCGAACCTTAGAAGTGGCAAGCCACTTAATCTTAGCCATAAGGCCAAGAAGCAATTTTAACTATTATTACCACTACTATTTCCACCACTATTGCTTCTATTTCAGTTACTATTATTATTAGCATTAGCATGTGCGTGTGTGTATATACACACATATATACATACATATATATGTGTGTGTGTGTGTGTGTATAAGATTTGCAAATCCCTTTACAGAAGTTAACGCGTTTAATTATTTATACAACTTTAGCACCACCACTCTCTGGTTTCTTTTACCGGCCTGGGGAGAAGAGAGAGAAACCATACGGGAGGTGTGTAGAGTGTATTTTTCCTCCATTTCTCTCAGATTGTTCTACAACTTAGCGCGACCATATGCTAAGTGTATCTCTGGGAGCCCAGTGCTGCCAAGCTCGGCGAATCCAGACCTTTCTACGGTCTCTATGGCCTTTTTCTCCTCTCCCGGTCTGTCTTTGTCTCCGTCTCTTTCTCTTTATGTTTGTCTCTGCACCTTCCCTTAAGTTCCCCTCTCTCTTTCCCACCTCATCCTCTCTTTCTCTCTCTTCGATCTCTTGCCCACTATTCCCTCCCGAAAGTCACAGATAAATGGCCACGACTTAAATGCTAACAGACTTTTCCAAACCAAGCATTCAAATGAGAGAGCAGGGGCGTTTTCCCCATACATTGCACCCCGGTATCCATTTGCATTTGGGTCATCAGCCTTGGACCAAACTTACTATGATTAGTTCCGTTTAGCTTTCAGGTCACTCGGAGTTTTCAAACACTCGCTAACTCTGGCTGTCGCTAGAGGGAGATAGATAAATACCTCTTGAAATTGCTGTCCAATTGGGCGGGTTTTAGAATTGGGGGGTGGGGGTGGGAGGCAGCGAAGAGGGTGGAGGATTGTGGTTACGAAGCGGTTAGAAATTTGGGAGGGGTGACAGTTCCTAAGAGCCAGTTGGCCTCGGGTGGATCTTTGGAGATTTCTCAAAGTTCGACTTTTCCAAAAGAAACTCTCACTCCATTTGGGACTCTGGCGGAGTCTCTCTGTTTTTATTAGAGTATTGTGCCCAGTTTCCTTCACCACGCTTTTAAAAGGATGTTGAGACAAATATGAAGAATGTTCAGAAATATGAAAAGACCTATATAAAATAATGCGAAACAGAAATGGGAATACAGTCTGCACATTTACTACAACTGTGTAATAAAAATGGCTCACATTTCTGTAGTTTTTTGAGATTTTAAAAATACTTTTTTTTCTTTTCAAGGACCCAAGAGGTAAGAAGCATAAGGATTATGACCCAGTATCACAGAATTTTAGTTGAAAGGGACCTTAGAAGCCTCTACCTGAATAAGAATCCCCTTCTAATATTCCTGACAAGAATTTATCCAACCTTTGCTAAGACTCCCTTTTCACAGATGGGAAAATTCAGCAGAGATTAAATGACTTGCCTGGTGTCAGAACAGAAACTGGAACCCAAGAGTTCTGTATTCATGTCCAAACACCTTTCTATTAACAAAACACCCTTTTATAAACATGGGAATGAATATTCAACTAAAGAGCTAATTTATAGTATGAAGTGTGGAATAAATTATTGATAAGTTTAACATGGATACCTTTATTCAATTTCTACAAGCACATAACACTTTATTATGTGCAAGATGTTTTGCTAATTTTATATTTTAAATTATTAAAAATTAATCAGAAAGTATAAGAAGAAAATTCACATTATTATATATCTGTATGAGCAAATAAGTCTATATAGCTGGCCCTTTGTAGAGCCTTTAAACTATTTTTGAGGTGCAAGGAACCTTAAAAAATCATCTAGCTATATCCACTTATTTTACAAATGGGGAAACTGAGGTCCACAGAAGTTATGCAATTTTCCTAAGATCCCTTAGGTAGTAGGGCTATTTGATTCCAAATCCAATGTCTCTATAGTACACTGCCTTATTGTTTACAAAAGTCTTTGCTTTGCATTGGCTATCTCATTTGATCAAACAACTTGATTAGGTAGGTAGTAGGAAAGTCAGCATGATAATTATGTTAAATGTGCAAAGAATACAAAACTGAAAATTAAACAATCTAAGTTGAAGTCTAGTCTACTGGTCTTAGAAACTTGGACAAGTAATTTCCATTCTCTATTCTTTAATTTTCTCCTGTAAAATAAGATGATTGTTTTCATCCCAGTTCTAACATTCTGTGACTTCCAGGCAAGTAAACTGAGAACAAGAAAAGTTAAATGACTTATCTACAATAATTCAACTAGTCTAGAAAAAAAGATAATAAAGGTTTAAAATGTACTATTCAAGTGAACACTATAATCAGAATCAGAATATGCTTTTCAATCTGTCCCACATTACTAATTACCAACTAGACATATTCATCTGGATGTCCCATAGACATTTCAAATGCAACAAGCTTTCAGAACTCTTTATATTCCCTTGAAAACCTACTCTTCTTCTACACTTTCCTTTTTCTTTTGTGGGCACTGCCACTCTTCCAGTGGTCTTTATTTTCAACTTCAGCATCATCCTTGATTCTCTCCTCTCCCTCAGTCCCTGTATCCCATCATTTGCCAAGTTTATCTACTTCACCTCCATAATTTCATATCTTTTCCCCTTATCTCCACTCATAAGAAGAAAATCCTAATTCTGGTCTTCATCTTCTTTCTCCTTGACAATTACACTCAACTCCTACTTAGTCTCCCTGACTCTAGGTTCTCCCCTCTCTAAACCATCTTCTGAACAGGTATCAGAGTGTATACTTGTCAGTCAAAAGGGGAGGGAGCTATCCTGGAAGAGTAACACTGCCACATAGGGATGGTGGTCAGAGGAGGGGAAATAGCATAACATGAAGGAGAAGCATAGGAAGTCCCCCCAATGTCCTCAGTTCCTTGGATAAATGAGTATTTCTGGCATACAGTAGTCCCATTCTCCAAGATATTCAGAACTCGATTGATATAGAGCTTTATAATGACTTAGAAAACCACACATTAACACTATATATGTTCTATAACCTTTTATATATGTTGTTAAATATTTCCCGATTACATTTTAATCTGGTTTAGCAGTACTTGGGAATGTTTTGATGTGGAGTGTTTGATTTCTCTGAATTATATTACATAATATTACATGTTTAATACATTAATCAAATGCAAAGCAATGTCATATATATGAGGTCCAAAATGACAAGAAAGATCATCATTCTGGCTGTTGCTTAACCATCATCGGAGAGAAATTTTTAAAAAACCATAAAGTAAAAATTCAAACATATGCCTTTTTTCTATTCCTCCCCATCCCAAGAAGGTGACTATTCAGAGTACAATATAGTGCATAATGCACTATCATTTCTAATATTTCTCTTAATGAATGTGAATATTTTAGCATTTGAAAATTCTACTTTCCAGGTCATGTAATTATTTTGAAGTCAATCAAGAATATTTTAATCAATATTGAATTTGCAGTTTTATATTTATTTAAGTGATTATTTTGTGTGTGCTGCTATTACTATACCTCTAAGATGAAATAAGCTACTGAGTGGCCAAGAAAGCATATGATTTAGAATCAGGAAGATCTGAATTCAAATCAAACTTCTCATATTTCCTAAGTGTGTGATCTTGGGTAAATCATTTAACTTTTCCCAGCATCAGCTTCTTAAAGTGCAAAATAAAGATAACAGTAGCATTCACTTCACAATATTATTGTGAGATAATGCATGCAAAGTACTTTGCAAACCTTAATATGTTTCATAATTAACAATTATTAGCTGTGTAATACTAAGCAAGTCCCTTAACTTTGCTAATCTTCAGTTTTCTTCTCTGAAAACAGGAATAACAATCAACTTTTTTTCTTTTTTCTTTTTTTTACTACTAATTTTTACTACTTTTTTTTTACTACTAATAGGGTTGTTGTGACGATCAAATGAGATAAAGTGCGTAGAAAATTTTAAATTAAGATGAACTTCAGAATCAATGGGATATTGTATAGACTATTGCTCAGTTAGATAAATATAGTTGTTGTTGTTATTAAGAGAATCCTTCCTAATCTCTCTGGTTTGTACTTATTGTATAAGGAAGGGAGTGTTCTTCCCTACCTCATATTAATGTAATCATAAAATATAGCATAGGTGATTATGAATTTTCCTATAATCCTATAATTACTACAATAGGTAAATAACTTTTTAATTTATTTGAGAAGATTGTAGGGCCTTGGATGTTGGATGAAGGTAGTTGGTACTCTACAGGAAGAATCTTATGATTGACTGAGAGAATCAATCATTTCCTGTGAGCCTACATGAATGTAAGTAGAAGCTCAGTTTCATAAGACTATCATCATTGGTAGAGAATATTTTTTCAACATTCCATGCTCCACATGTAGGAGAGTATGGATCCACGTGGGATTGCCTAGATGTGGTTCATACAGAGGCATGAAAAGTTATCTCTAGAGTCTTCTCTCATTTTTCTCCAAAGGAGACTTTGATTACTGCCAGAAGGAGAAGCAGGAGAATAACACTATTGGGAAAATGGTACCAGAAAGGGTATCAGTCTAGAAATAAAACTATCTACCCCCTAAATATTGTTTATCTAGAGCAGAGATGTCAAACATGTGGCCTGAGAACTACAACATTCCCAGTGTTTCCTGAAACAGTTTAAAATGTAATTAGAAAATAAATAAAAATACAGCATAATATAAATATTGTTCATATATGTTTTTTTAAGTCAATATGTACTTTAGAGGGATCCTTACATATGGGTTAGTGGCCCCTATTTCTACTTAAGTTTAATAGCACTGGTCCATAGAAAATAATTTCAGCTTTAAATTATTCTTAATAGAGAAGGAGTTTCCCAAGTTATATGTCTAAGGCTTGACTTCCTTCCCACCAAATGCTAGTTGCACAAAGATCAAATATAACCATTAGAAAATAAATATGCTTTTCCAAATCTATAGCAAACAGAAAACAGACCTATTATGCAGATAAGCATATATCAGGTAATACACAAAAAATGTATACATACAATAAGCTCTCCCTGAAAGTTAACTTAGCTTGGCAAAAAAAACAAACAAACAAAAAAAAACAAACAACAACAACAACAACAAAAAACCTACATCTCACTTATGGAGAATTTCCCCCAAACCTAACTTAAGCTAAGGTTAGGGATATAAACAAATCATTTGCTACCTTACAGGCTTGCTTCTTTCCCTCCTTGAAGAAAATTTGGAAATTTGTGTTTTTCCTCTGAAAGCCAGAAAATCAAGATCTATTCCTACTCCTACCCTTCACAAGCTCTTAAGAAGTGTCCCTCCAGCTAGGTGGCACAGTAGATAGAGCACCAGCCCTGAAGTCAGGAGGACCTGAGTTCAAATTTGGCCTCAGACTCTTAACACTTCCTATCTGTGTGATCTTGGGCAAGTCACTTAACCCCAGTTGCCACAGGGGAAAAAAGTGTCCCTCATGCAGGCAAACATCATTGAATTATCAGTTTCCATTAATGTGATGAGACTTGTTCAAATAGTTCTTGAACCATTGATTACATTAAAAAATATAGCAAGAAGTTTAGCAGTTTTCAATCCAACTGAAAGAATATTTTGTGGAAGAAGACCCTATATTGGTGGCAAGGAGTCAGGAAAAAGACATCTCCTGAGAGGCAGGAAGAAAACTTTCTCTCCTCTACCCCTACATTAGTCATGTCATTGAAGTGATTATACCGGTAGGTAATAATTTGTCCAGTTAGGAACACAGACACCCCACAATGTACTGTTTTGCCCCAGACATAGATTCAGAGAAATAACCCTCTGGGATTATCAGCTAAGGGAGGAAGTATCTTCAAGGATTATGATCTTTCTTTGCATCAGAGAAGATTGTTAGCTGTGAATTCAGGAAGGAACTAAGACAAACATTGGAGGAGCTATGGGAAAATGAGCACACTAATGCATTGTTGGTAGAGCTATGAATTGACCCAGCTGTTCTGGAAAGCAGTTTCTGGAACTATTCCCCTCAAATTATTGAATTGTACAGATATACCCATAGATCCAACTATAATACTACTAGGCCTATACTCCAAGGAGACCAGAGAAAGAGGAAAAGGATTTTATATGTATAAACAAAGATTTTTAGCATTTTTTCATATTAGTTCCAAATCAAAAACTATGCTATCATCCTCATTAGAAATGGCTAGGCAAATGATGATATATAAATATGACAGAATATTGTTGTGCCATAAGAAATGATGAAATGGACCAATTTAGAGAAAACTGCAAAGAATCATACAAACTGATGCAGAGCAAAATGGATAGAATTAGAAGAAAACAAAGAAAGAGAGAGAAAAAACCAAGGAAGTATGAAAGGAAGGAAGGAAGGGAGGGAGGGAGGAAGAAAGGGAGGAAGGAATGTAGGAAGGGAGAGAGGAAGGAAAGAAGGAAGGAAGAGAGAAAGGGAGAAAGGGAGAAAGGGAGAAAGGGAGAAAGGGAGAAAGGGAAGAAGAAAAGAAGAAAGGAAGGAAGAAAGGAAGGGAGGGAGGGAAGGAGAAAGGTAGGAAGGGAGAAGGAAGGAAGGAAGGAAGGAAGGAAGGAAGGAAGGAAGGAAGGAAGGAAGGAAGGAAGGAAGGAAGGAAGGAAGGAAGGAAGGAAAAGATACATCATGGGAACCCAGGTGAATATCCTAAACAGAAGAGAGTTGGACCAAATGAGAGTTGCATAAGGAGCTCATAAAAAGAAAAACTCCTGGAATACCAGAAGTTATGTCATCCATTGCCACATGCATATGCGGTAAGTGGGCAACACTATCGATGTATAATAAGTTTTAGACTTGTCTTGTATGCAATTTGTATTTGTGAGAGTATATATTAAGTATTTGGGAGGAATATTTTTTACCAACTGACCTTATTATAACATTATAATAAGTGCCATTATAAAAATCTAATTGTCTACTAGCTGATTTTTTATGGGAACCATAGAACTTCATATGATCCCTTTTTAATTCTCTCTGGCTCTTCTGACTTCAGAGTACTACCTTTACAACAACAACCTTCTCACTCTTAAGACACTTCCACCCACATGATCTCTTCTCCGGTCAGTCAGGTCTTGCCTGGCAGTATTGTTTTAAACAGTACTTTAAATCCATCCACACTCACTTCTCTCCCAGCTCAACTTCTTACTTTTGGCACATTCTCTAGGTATCCTTTCAACATGTACACTAGAATTATTCCCTTTTTACTTCTCTTACTTTTCAATTCCCTTTTATGTATTGTCTTTTCCCATTAGAATATAACTGCTTTGAGGATAAGGACTGCTTTTCTTTGCTTGTATTTGTGTTCCCAGATTTAGCACAGTACCTGGCAAAATAAGTACTTTTAAATAAATACTTTTTCTATTTTTATTGAATTTATTTATCAGGTAAGTTGCTCCTACTCTGGGATCCTGGGTTCTGATTGATAAGCACTCATCTTCTCTTATCTAGTCCTACCACATCTTTTCCCAAGCCAGTTATAGCTACACAAGTATTATTCATAACTACCTGACCTGCTCACTTGTCCCCTCCTTTTCAACTCTTGCTTCCAATGCTTAACATAGCTAACATAGTACATAGTTGGAGATTATTAAATGTTTTTTGATCGACTGGTTGAGATGTCTTATTTTCTTTCATTAGAATATAAGTTCTTTGAGGGCAAGTACTATAAAAATTTAATAAATACCTTTTTCTCATTCATTACTCAAATTGTATATACTTTTTTATTTTGTTTGTGTCATATTCCCTAACTAGAATGTAAGATACTTACAAGTGAGATTTGTGCCTTATCTAAACTTTGTATTTCTGACAGCACCTAGGATAGAGCTATGAATCAAACAAGTAGGAACCTATGTTTTGTATTTTCATGTTTATTTTACTGGTGTATTTAAAGAAGTAAACTTGTGTTCTGACTTCTTGTGAGTATGGAAGTGAAAGGGTAGAAGGCTCAATTTTGAAATCTTGCCTAAAATATGTCTTACCAAAAATATTAATTATAGTCATGGAGGAAATCCAGTACAGTTGAAGAGTGATTTTTTTTTGGGGGGGGGAAGCAGGGAAGTACTTCCGATACTTCTACTTGTAAATGACAGTTTGCTAGTCACATTAAATCTTGCAAGATTTTAGACTCCTGTAATGTTGAGTCTCCAGAATCACTTAAAATAATTTGGGTTAACCATTCACATAAGAAAAACCAAGTACATAAAGAAAGACTGTTTTCCAGATCATGACCTTCAATTAGATAGACAACCTATAGATTTTTCTCTATCTCTGTTTCTCTGTCTTTATCACTACAGATATAGATGTATATGTTATATTAGACATAAAATATTATATTATAATGTTGCCATATATTATATTATATTATATTAACATATCTATGTTAGATAAATCAGTAAATAAAAAGAAAGATTTCAATGGCAAGTAAGACCCATAATTCAACAAAAAGAGTGTGGGCTAGATTGCCTTTGAGAAACTGCAGAATTCCTTTAATGACCACAAAGGTAAAAGTCCATATTGTTAAAATACTAAAATTCTGGGGGGCGGAGCCAAGATGGCGAACTGCAGACAGTGTTCTCTGTGAGCTCCTGAGACCTTCCCTCAGACCCAGACAAATTGAGCCTCTGAACTGGTTCAGGAGTGAGGGCTCCACCAAACACTTGGACTACAATGCACTGCTATCAACAATCTACTTTGAAAAAACATCGGAGGTTAGCCTCAGGGGAAATCGGCCACTGGTTGCAATCAGACGCCAGCCGGGGAGGAAGTCAGGGCTGAGATAGAGGGGTGGATTTTAGGCACCCAGGAAGCCCCTGGAGATGCCTGGGCCACTTTGCTCTGCTTGTGGGCAGGTGCTTTGGCAGATGTGCCTTTGGTAAAGGGTGGATTGAGAGCAGCTGAAAGTGTGGTCCTAGTGCGAATCTAGCCCGACCAGCCTCAGACCAGAAGTCAACTCGGCAAACTGCCCCAGGGCAAATTGAAACTGCAGCAATATTCCCTACTGGTTACTGATACCTCAACTCAAAAGCCTGAGCAAGAAGAAGAGAGCTCTCACCATAGACAGCTTTTATGGAGAGAAACTAGAGAAGTCCCCAGATCCTGAGATTCTGAAAACAATCCCAGATGAAACATAAAAGGCGGACTTAAGCTGGTCTCCCTTCCAGAAGGCTTACCTGGAAGAATGCATAAAGAATCTCAAAAGAGAGCTAGAAGAAGAATGGAGAAATAAATTGAGATCAGGACAACAGAGATATCAAAAACTGGAAAACAGGACTGGCGAATTGGAAAAAGAAAACAATTCACTGAAAAATAAAATTGGTGAATTGGAAAAAATCACCAATTCACTGGAAAATAAAAATGATGAATTGGAAAAAAACAATTCACTGAAAAACAAAATTAGTGAATTGGAAAAAATCACCAATTCACTGGAAAATAAAAATGGCGAATTGGAAAAAGACAACAATTCACTGAAAAACAAAATTGGTGAATTGGAAAAGACAACAATTCACTGAAAAATAAAACTGGCAAAATGGAAAAAGAATGCATTGAATCAAGAAATTCAACTGGCCAGCTACAAAAGGAGCTAAAAAAGATAACTGAAGGAAATAATACTTTAAAAATTTAAATTGAACAAATAGAAGTAAATGACTCAATAAGACTTCAAGAATCAGTCAAACAAAAACAAAAAAAATGATAAAATAGAAGAAAATATGAAATATCTCCTAGGAAAAACAACTGACTTGGAAAACAGATCCAGGAGAGACAATCTAAGGATTATCGGACTCCCTGAAAGTCACGATGAAAAAAAGAACCTTGATGCTATCTTCCACGAAATCATGAAAGAGAATTGCCCTGATGTTTTAGAATCAGAAGGCAAAGTTGGCATTGAAAGAATTCACCTATCACCTCCTGAAAGAGACTCCAAAATTAAAACCCCAAGGAATATCGTGGCCAAATTTCAGGACTATCACACCAAGGAAAAGATATTGCAAGCAGCTAGAAAGAAACAGTTCAAATACTGAGGAACTGTAATTAGAATTACACAGGATCTGTCAGCTTCCACATTGAAGGATTGAAGGGCCTGGAATCAGATATTCCAAAAGGCAAAAGAACTTGGATTACATCCAAGAATAAGTTATCCAACTAGAATGAGCATCATCTTCCAGGGAAGAAGATAGTCATTTAATGATACAGGAGAATTTCACCTATTTCTAATGAAAAGACCAGATCTGAACAAAAAATTTGACCTCCAAATACAGAACTCAAGAGAAGCATAAAAAGGTAAAAAGGAAAGAACTCTTGAGAACTATATTTCTAGGTATCCTTAAAGAATGGGGGTATAATTCGATTTTTCTTTGATAATAATGGAAAGAAAATTAGAAAATATGGAAGGGATACCATACTGAAAAAAAGGGGGGAAGGAGGCAAAATAAAGTAAAAATAAAGGAGGTAAAATAAGGCAAAATCTCATAAAGAGACATAGAAGATCTAATATAATTGAGGAAAAGAAGGGAGGGCAATGAGTATTGTGTAAACCTTACTCTCATTAGATTGGACTCTAAGAGAATATATCAGACACATTTGGCTTCAAAGAAAGACCTGACCCTCCTTGTGGGAAGATGGAAGGGAAAGGAGGAAAGGAAAGGGATAAATTAATAGAAGGATTAGGGGAAAGTTATAAAGGGGAGGGAGGGACTCTAAAGGGGGGAGGATTATTGGTGGGAGGTGGTCATCAAAAATAAAGTACTGGGGAGGGGGGAAGGGAGAGAGGGGAAAGGGAAGAGAAAATCATAACTCTGGGTAAATAAGATGGCAGGGAATACAGATATAGTTATTTTAACTGTGAATGTGAATGGGATGAACTCTCCCATAAAACGGAAGCGGGTAGCAGACAGGATTAAAAGCCAGAATCCTACAATATGTTGTTTACAAGAAACACATCTAAAACATAGAGATACATACAGAGAGAAGGTAAAGGGCTGGAGCAGAATCTTCTATGCTTCAGGTGAACAAAGAAAGGCAGGGGTAGCAAATCTTATCTCAGATCAAGAAAAAACAAAAATAGATCTAATTAAAAGAGATAAGGAAGGAAACTATATTTTACTAAAGGGTACCATAGACAATGAAGCGGTATCAATACTAAACATATATGCACCTAGTGGTATAGCATCCAAATTCCTAGAGGAGAAACTAACAGAGATGCAAGGAGAAATAGACAGTAATACTATACTAGTGGGTGATCTCAACCTTGCTCTCTCAGAATTAGATAAATCAAATCACAAAATAAATAAGAAAGAATTTAGGGAGGTAAACAAAAGGCTAGAAAAGTTAGGTATGATAGATCTCTGGAGGAAATTGAATGGTGATAGAAGGGAGTATACTTTTTTCTCAGGGGTTCATGGAACTTATATGAAAATTGATCATGTGTTAGGGCATAAAAACCTCAAAATCAAATGCAGAAAAGCAGAAATAGTAAATGCATCCTTCTCAGATCATGATGCAATAAAACACGTGTAATATAAGGCCAGGAGAAAATAGACCACAGGTTAATTGGAAATTAAATAATCTAATCCTGAAGAATGAATGGGTGAAAGAGCAAATCATAGACACAATCGATAATTTCATCCAGGAGAATGACAATAATGAGACAACATACCAAAATTTGTGGGACATGGCTAAAGCGGTTATAAGGGGTAATTTTATATCTCTAGATGCTTACTTGCATAAAACAGAGAAAGAGAAGATCAATGAACTGGGCTTACAATTAAAAAAGCTAGAAAAAGACCAAATTAAAAACCCTCAATTAAATACCAAATTAGAAATTCTGAAAATTAAAGGAGAGATCAATAAAATTGAAAATAAGAAAACTATCGAATTAATAAATAAAACTAAGAGTTGGTTTTATGAAAAAACCAACAAAATAGATAAACCTTTAGTTAATTTGATTAGAAAAAGGAAAGAGGAAAATCAAATTGTTAGTCTCAAAAATGATAAGGGAGAACTTTCCTCCAATGAAAAGGAAATTAGAGTAATAATTAGAAGTTACTTTGCCCAACTTTATGCCAATAAATTTGATAATGTAAATGAAATGGAGGAATATTTACAAAAATATAGATTGCCTAGGTTAACAGAAGAGGAAATAAATTATTTAAATAGCCCCATTTTGGAAAAAGAAATAGAACAAGCTATTAATCAACTCCCTAAGAAAAAATCTCCAGGGCCAGATGGATTTACATGTGAATTTTACCAAACATTCAAAGAATAATTAATCCCAATACTATATAAACTATTTGAAAAAATAGGGAAAAAAGGTGTACTACCAAATTCCTTCTGTGACACAGATATGGTGCTGATAGCTAAACCAGGTAGGGAGAAAACTGAGAAAGAAAACTATAGACCCATTTCCCTAATGAATATTGATGCAAAAATTTTAAATAAGATTTTAGCAACGAGATTACAGAAAGTTATCCCCAGGATAATACACCATGACAAAGTAGGATTTATACCAGGAATGCAGGGCTGGTTCAATATTTGGAAAACTATTAGCATAATCAATTATATTAATAACCAAATTAACAAAAAACATATGATTATCTCAATAGATGCAGAAAAAGCCTTTGATAAAATCCAACACCCATTCCTATTAAAAACACTGGAGAGTATAGGAATAAATGGGCTTTTCCTTAAAATGATTAGTAGTATCTACTTAAAACCTTCAGTAAGCATCATATGTAATGGAGTCAAACTAGAACCATTCCCAATAAGATCAGGAGTGAAACAAGGCTGCCCACTATCACCATTATTATTTAATATTGTCTTAGAAATGTTAGCTTTGCAGAACCAGGAGATCGTTGTACACGGCAACAACAGTACCGTATGAGGATCAGTTCTAATGGACATGACTCTTCAACAATGAAATGCTTCAAACCAATTACAATTGTGCAGTGAAGAAGGCCATATACACCCAGAGAGAGGGATGTGAAATGTGGACCACAACATAACATTTTCATGTTCTCTATTGATGTTTGCTTTATCGGATTTGTATTTCCTTTATCGGATTATTCTCTCTTATAGATACGATTTCTCCTGAACAAAAAAATGATGTGTGGCAATAACTATACATATATTCGACTTAAGTATTCTAACATAATTATCATGTAGTGGATATCCTGCTATCTAGGGGAGGGGTGGGGAGTAGGGGGGAAAATTTGTAACAGAAAGCTTTGTAAGGGTTAATGTTTAGTAATTACCCATACATATGTTTTGCAAATAAAAAGTATTAATAATAAAAAATATATATATATAAAAGAAGTGTTAGCTTTGGCAGTAAGAGAAGAAAAAGAGATTAAAGGAATTAGAGTAGGTAATGAGGAAACCAAATTATCACTCTTTGCAGATGACATGATGATATATGTAGAGAACCCTAAAGACTCAACTAAAAAAGTACTAGAAACAATTCACAACTTTAGCAAAGTTGCAGGATACAAAATAAATCCACATAAATCATCAGCATTTTTATATATTACCCATAAAGTTCAGAGATAGAAAAAGAAATTCCATTCAAAATAACTGTTGATAGTATAAAATATTTGGGAATTTATCTGCCAAGGGAAAGTCAGGAACTATATGAACTAAACTACAAAACACTTTCCACACAAATAAAATCAGACCTAGTCAATTGGAAAAATTTAAAATGCTCATGGGTAGGCCGAGTGAATATAATAAAAATGACAATACTATCCAAACTAATTTACTTATTTAGTGCCATACCAATCAAACTCCCAAGAAATTATCTTACAGATCTAGAAAAAATAGTAACAAAGTTCATTTGGAAGAACAAAAGGTCAAGAATTTCAAGGGGATTAATTAAATAAAGGCTGACAATGGTGGACTTGCTGTGCCAGATCTAAAACTATATTACAAGCAGCGGTCATCAAAACCATTTGGTACTGGCTAAGAAATAGAGTAGTCGATTAGTGGAATAGCATAGAATCACAAGACAAACTAGGCAATAACTGTAGCAATTTAGTCTTTGAGAAACCCAAAGACCCCAGCTTTTGGGATAAGTACTCACTGTTTGACAAAAACTGCTGGGAAAATTGGAAACTAGTGTGGAA